>MEJB01000006.1:591697-677779 GCA_001752375.1 Rhazya stricta
CCCCACACTCCTTTCTTTTTTATTTTTTTTAAAGAAATTAAAATTAATGCATCATATTACTATGTCTAGACAAAGGCGGAGCTACTTCGGGTCAGTAAACCACATTAGGCTTTCTGGAAATTTTTAGTCATTAAGCCCACTAGTAAGACTGTTCTGTAGAAAAATAATTCTCTAAATGGGTTAATGGGCTTACTTTTGAAATGATAGCCCAATTCAACAAATTAAATTATAGTAATAAATCGGTTGGATTTTCTAACGTAAATGACTGTGATAAATCAAGAAACAACGCGTGTGACCCTCCGCGACGCGTTTGGACCTCTGCAGTCTAGTTCAATCGCTTTATTAGGATTCATTAATTATCGAGTAAATGAAAATTTCCCCCGAAATTGGGCGCAACATTCGAGAAGCTTTGGTTTTGAAAGGTATCAATTATATAATTGAAAAAAAATTTCCTTAAATAACTCCGCGCATGGCTTGTTTGAGATTGTTTTGCTTCTATTTTTCGCATGGGTTTTTAATTTTGTCTAATTTTCTGAAATTTTTCTAATTCGAGAGGAATTTCTAATTAGTAAAATTGATCGAAAATAGTTTTTGTTTTTTTTAGTAAAATTGATCGAAAATAGTTTTTGTTTTTTTTGTCTTAATTTGTTGTCCTGATTTGACGGGCGGTGCATGCCGGAGCTAGGGACTGAGCCACTCTGAAAGCAAGGCTGGGGTGCAGCCCAATATTAGAGAAAAAAAAAAAAAGAGAAAATTATTAGTATTAAAAGTTTTACAACTTTAACAATTTAGCCCCATCTCGAACCAATCCTGCCTCAAATTTTATTAAATTTTCATTCATTTATGAGGTCAATTTTTTTTTTGTCAATTCCATAACTCATAATCAATTCTCCTTTTCTAACTTACCATTACATATCTTTTATTTTTTCTTTTCCTTTCTCTCGTAATCTCCGTCTATCTTTTTTCGTTCTCTCGTCATCTCACTCTATCAAACGCTCGAAAAATATRTTTATCAGGTAATTTTTTGTGAAATTCTATCTAATTAATTTCGATTTTGTGATTTTAAGTTCAGATTTTATAAAATATTCCCAAGTCCTAAACTAGGGATTTCATCTCATTTGTGTTATTTACTAGATATTACTTACTCTTATCTCACGTGCTATAAAATATAAAGGAAATGAAGAAAAGAAAAACTACWAACTCAATTTTTCAAACTAAAAGAGCATACATCGATTTGTTTTTAAAAGTCAAGAACATGTTTTCTTTGTGTTTTATTTTTCAATTTTCTATTTTGAATTTTCTATCTTGAGTGTATTTTTTTTTTTTTTGGTGGAATTGTTGAAATTAATGTGTTCTTTTTGTCAATTTAAAAAATTATTTTTGAAATGGAAAATTGAAAAACTCATTTACTTTCAAAGTTTTAAAAAATCTATTTATAATATTCTATTCGATAAATTTGATTGTTGAATATATGAATTTTAATTTTTATATAATATATAGCATGTATTTACTGAATGTAGTGATGTATTTGACCAGAATACCCTTGTACAAAGGAAAATTTATATTGTTCCTTAAATCACTTTTATCTCTCTTTCAAATTCTCACCTACAAACAATATATTTTTTTCTATTTAAAATATATTTGCAATTTATCTTGAAAATTTCTCTTATTAAAAAGCTTAGTAATATTTCTGATTTAAAAAAAAATGTGATTTTTTCTTGAAAATATGAGTTTGTAAACCTAAAATGTTGATGTTAAAAAGATTGAAAAAATTGCAGCAAACTTGAGATTGGGCCACGTCAAAACCTAAGTGACACTGTAATCTAGTTAAAGTTGATCAATTATATTTATTATTTATTATTTATTAAACTTAAAATTTTTAAATTTTTATAAAAATAGAGATATTTTTATTTTATTTTTTTCCTATACTCAATTTATTTTTATTTTTTCATAATTATTAAATTTTTTTTGTTTTCCTTGTTTTGGATCAACTTTTTATTTTTTTCTGTTTTGGATACAAATTATTTTCTTATTTTTCAAAATACAATTTATAAGATTAGTAAGTAAACATGTTATTGAGTGATTTAAAAAATTTAAAATAATAGCTTGAAAATAACAAAGGGAACAAGGCCTAATATTTACTGCATATTTTTTCTTTTATTTATTTTTAAATTAATTGAATTTAGCAGATGAGTTTAGCCTGCTACCCACCTCAAAGTAATTTGAAGTCAGGATTATCGGGGATATGCTCCTGCCTGGGTTTGCTCTTTTGGAAGTTAATATTTTATCTCATATATATATATATAAATATATATATATAAATATATAAATAATAAATTAATTAAATGTATTAGTTTCTTAATCTAATGCAGTAATTTAACATACTGGTTCCACTCTTAACGGAGCAATCTTATGCAGAAACTGAAGAATGGTGATCGAACGCAAGCCTTCCTGCTTCTACATGGTCTTTGATCCTGAGCTCATGGGCGCCCACCATTTGGTAACTTTTCACCATTCCTCCCCTTTAACATCTTTCATAACTTCTTCATAATGAAGCCTATACATTATAGCTTATCTTTGTTATCTTTTGTTCCATCGGTGGCACCAGAAAATCCCTTCCAACTTTATCAAGCATACCCTGAAAGGGGTAACTGCAAGGAAAGCAAAGCTTACGGTTCCTTCTGGACGTCCTTGGAGTGTGAAACGGAAGAAGACTGCAGAAGGAGTATCTCTTGGGGACGGGTGGGAAGAATTTGCAAGTGATAACTTGGTGAGGGTGCAAGACTTCCTCGTCTTCAACTATGAGGGAGACATGTCCTTTACTGTTCCAGATTTTTTACACAAGCGGATTAGCTAGTAGAGCAGGTCAGATGAAAGATGCAACCGTCTCCGGTGGACTAAAGACTGAATGCCGTACAGGTGCAGAAACAGGTTACTAGCTTCCTGCATAAATAACTGCAAACTAATAAGTCTCTTCATTATATTTGCTTATGGATTTAAGCAACATATACATACATATCTGTCAATGGATTCTACTGAACGGGAAATTCAATGACAGTAGCATTGGCCAACTGTGGTTCAAAACGTAAAAGAGCTCGTRCTGCAGCTGATTAAGATGCCCGCAATTCTTTCTCTTCCCAATTTCCCTTTTTTGAGAGACTCATGAAAGATTACAATATGAAGGGTCGTTATCTGGTGGTAAGCTTGTCTTTTTTAAATCTCTTAAAATAGTGAAAATATACACACAGTATCATGATTTTCTCCTTGTGAAGTGAAATGATTGTGTATATGACTTATAATAGTTGTATAGTTCATGCAGAACTTACCCAAAAGCTTCACAGATGACACTTTCCTAAGGATAAGAACAAACACATCCTTAGAAGCTTGGATGGTAAAGCTTGGGAAGTGAGTTCTCGAGTTCATGGCGGAAGGTTTAGGATGGAGGAACTTTGTGGTTGACCACAAGCTGAAGGTTGGAGATGTGTGCATATTTGAGGTCGTTGGTGAAATGGAACTGCAGGTCCATATCTTCAAGAAGTAGACAAGCAGACCGTGTCTAGCTTATAATGCTTCAGTCCGTAACTGATCTGTGTCTGGTTTGAGGGCTCTAAGACATTCTGGCTATAATTATATAGATGCGAAAGTGGCAATTTGTTAAAAGCAGGACAAGAAATTATGCCTTTGACATTGTCTTCTAGACAACAACATGTCTGCTTGGTTCTATTTGAATGATTTTCAATTATTGTGAAAACATCCAAATATTGTGATAATGGTGCTTTACTTTCTGAACTTGGATGATGCCAGATGAATTTGTTTAGAAATATGGTAGTGAATTCTCCAGTTTTCTTAGTCTTAATGTTCCAAAATGCTTTGGCTTCATGAGGTTGGCAAAAATGTATCGAATATCAACTCTAATGGCCCTTGGGCACTTTTTGAACTTCAATTACAAAGGGAATTCCAAATTTCATGTTCACATATTTTACACAACAGCTACTGAGATTCAGCATCTTGTACTAGTGATACTTCAGGTCAGGACGGTGTTGACAATGATGACTCTGTTGTAGACTCCCCCTGCAGAGCCCCAGCTTACCTTCTTAATTAGAAGGTAATGCTCTCCATGAAAACACAGCTAAGAAGGTAGAAGGTGGAAAGGCAACAGTGTCTCCAACTAATCCGAGGAAGAAAGAGGGCACGCCTTGCTACACCTTCTGAACCTGATAACCCTTCATTTATGGTCACCATCGTGTCTTCCACAGAGCAACCCCATCACCTCCGGCGAGCTGAATTTGAGTGGTGGTGAGGTTTAATGTCTTTCTGTATGCGATCAGCATACATCGGCAATTGAATAGTCTCATTGATCGCACCCAATAAGATTTCCTCGGTGATATTATCTTTAATACTTCTCATCACCTTCTTGTAGGTGTTGAAGTCATTTGGTGTTCCTTTGTCAGTCCTGATACGCATACAAATCCACACCCTTTCCTCAGAATTCCAAGAGCATTCAATGATCTTTCCCGAATATGTTAACGGATCAGCACCATCATCAAAAACAACATTACTCCCTTCCATGAGCTTCTTCTTCCCTCGTTCATAAAGGTAAAGCTGCCGGCAATTGTCAACCACCTCAAAAAGGAAGTCAACAGAGTTCATATTTGCATACTTCCATTTCAACAGACCCTCATGTGTGCGAGGAACATAAGGGTCATCCCAGCCCTGAAAGATTAGACCGTCTGCCTCATGCGAAAGCTTAGGGATAAACTCTCTCAAAAGTTTGGTGACAGTCGAAAGCAGCCAAAAGTCCTTCCTCCTCACCCTGAATGGTTCAAGCTCGTATCTGTAGTAGGGGTTTCTACTCTGATATGTATGCTGGCGCTCGTAGTTCCTAGGTTCTATTATTTCTTTCTCAAGCATCTTCCAACGTTCACAGAATGGTCGCTCTACTATAGAGACTGAATTTAGTGCCATCATATCATATATCAGATATCTTCTCTCTTGCTTTTGTGGGTGTGGCAGAGTATCAATTATCATCTCCCCATCAAGTAAGGTGAAGTGGTGGGTCTTCTCGGATAATCCTTCATTAGTATGCCTGCAAGGGAATCTCATCTGCACCCTTCGGAATTTGAAGTGTCTATCAATCAAGTAACATCCATCCATGGTAATCAGCATCATATATCTCGTTCCATCAGCTTTCCACGTAGCATAGGAGTAACGTTGCCTCAACAACTTTACATTCTCGCTGTTAAGAGAAACCGGATGTGACCCAGGAAATTGTGCATGAGCCTTTCCCCCTCCAGATAACTTCAGTGACTGATAGCAGAACTGCCTCATTGTCTCTTCCTGATCATGGGGGATACCATCTCCTAAAATGTCATCATTTGACATCATCACTACCTCTGTTTCATGACTTCCAAGAGGTGGAGCTGCAGAAACTCCATCATCATCATCATCATCATCTGGCATTGTGATACCGTCCGGATCAACTTCAGTGGATTTTTTCCACTCCGGAGTTGAAGGGCAAAGAACCATTTCAGGCTTCTTTTCATGATAAAAGGAGTACAAGGCATCAATATAGTCGGGCTTGTATATTCCTGGCGGGCGTGCATCAGCAAATGTTTTAATTGCCTGAGTGACAGATATTTGCTGGGTACGCATAAGATAGTGAATGATCATATACCCGGTTCGATTATGCCCATGCGTACAGTGCACCAAAATATACTTCTTAGAGTGCCTCTGCCGAGCAAGAAATTGTGACACCTCATAAACAAATTTATTAACAGACTCGTTGTCAGGTACAGAATCACGTCCCTTGCAAGAAATCTTAACATGTTTTATACCGTCTTTGCTCAAATCACTCAATGAATAGTACCGGCTTGTATTCGTCAGATCAATCACCAAACCAAGCTTTCTCTCTGAAACTCTTTGTTGATGTATCACTTGTCTAAATGAGTATCTTTTACCAGGGACAATACAATCATTAAAAGATTCACCCAATGGTACTTTTGAAGGAATTAAAATCCCCCCAATTTCTTGTCCAAATGCTGGACAATCTAACCAACCTGGAGGAAGCTTATTCTGTCTTGGTTTTTTGTTTGGAAACATATCATCGCGATAATACGTCCGTGGTACATGCTGAAGCCGATCATCTGGTCGATTTCTTCTCATTCGCTGGATCCTCTCTTCACGCTCCCGCCGTGAAATCTCAACTCCACTTTTTGCTTCTACATGATAATAGCGGTCCACATGTACCTCCGAAGCATTGTCTTCGGAAAAAATTGGTTCAGAAGTCCTTTCATCTTCCTCTTGCTGAGGAGAGGCATTTAAGTCCATGCTAGCAATGATTCAAGGTCAACCAAGAAACATAGGCTAGCGATCCGAGCTGATTTATCAGAAATTGCTTCAAGCAGCCAAGATATTAACCCTCCCTGAATAAAACAAAGCTTCAAAATGAAAACCTCTATTATCCAGAAACATATAATTCCTCAAGAGTACGACTAGAAGTCGTAAACCCTAGAGAGACAGAGAGTTACCAGAAAGGAAAAGAGATAAATCGCCCAAAGATCTGTATCTCACTCAATCCATAACGAAGATTGAGTGCTATAGACCCTAGAGAGACAGAGAGTAACCAGAACTAGGAGAAGAATTCTGGTTCTGGTATATATTTGACGGCAATAACAGGCTCGACTCTGCCAAAGAATAATATTGCTCCTTTTGTGTTCGAAGGAATGACGGTGAGCAATTGCGCTTCCAATTGACGAACGCCCGTTTCATACAAGCGGTAGCGGACTATTCGTTTCCCTTGCAAATACTGGGCTTTACTGCARAAAATAAGATTGGGCTCCGGGCTTTTGGGTTCATAATTTTGGCCTTGAATTTGATTCAAAGTTCTATTAGTAAACAATCTCGGACTAGATTTGAATTATTCATGCCTCAATTGTTCGAGTTCGGGCTCAGCACAGGTACAGWCTATTTAGATTAAAGTTTCGCATGGATTTTGGGTTTTAACAATGAAGTTCAAACATTTCAGTGTTAAATTCGAAACTCGTTATATATATATATGATATCATTTTACATAGTTTATAATTATATTCTATCATTTAATAAAATATTAATTGATTTGACGAAACTAAAAAAATAAATTTCAACGTAATAGTGTATTTATTTTTCAAAAAAAAATAAAACAACCAATTTTGCATATGGTTTCTGGTGATAAAGAAAATTGCAAAAAAGGACTTTTGAACTCTCACCAAAGCACATGCATTCGCATGATTAATTTATTAGTTATGTTGATAACTAATAAATTATTAGTGCTATATCATTAATGATTTAATTAATATTAAGATCAATAAAATTTAGGAAAATACTGGACGGGACTCCATTATTAAAGGATATATATTTAATTTTTAAATAGTTAAATAAAACGTRCTATATTGAGCGGAACGAAAATTTTTCACTGTACTAAGTTTCAAATCACTAATATTTGAGGGGTCAAACAGCTATTTTCTTGAACTCAAAGGGTGACGAAAACAATTGTTACTCAAAATACATAATCGACTCGGTTCGGGAGAATCAGAAACCTAACAAGTAAGAACCGAGTGCCTAGGGCTGAGAGAAAATTTGGGGAAGAAGAGCGGAGACGCCTAAGCTTCAAGACAGAGCCGACGCGGGAGAAAGATGTCGTACGATGACGTGGAGATCGAGGACATGGAGTGGAATGAGGAGCTCCAGGCCTATACGTACCCATGCCCTTGCGGAGACCTCTTCCAGATTACCAAGGAAGACTTGCGCCTCGGCGAAGAGATTGCACGATGCCCTAGCTGCTCTCTTTATATCACTGTCATCTACAATATGGAGGACTTCCTTGGAAACTCCAATCAGAAGAAGAAGAATATTGAGCCTTCTAAGCAACAGCCTATCGCCGTAGCTTGAGAAATTTCTCTCAGGTCTAATAAAGATTCTTTTTAAAAATAAAAAAAATCCCAAAAGTTTTGATCTCTATATGTAAGGTATTTACTTGGCATACGGAGCTGATAGATTTATTTAGGGTTTTCTGAGTTTTTGTACTAGCTTGTATTTTTTAGATTTGTAGTCTTGAAGGGGGGGGGGGGGGGGGAAGAGAGTAAGACTTAGTATACTGTTCGTAGCTGCTAGAATTCTTCAAAAAACAACTCATACCTTTCTCTTCAATGCATTTTGTGGATCTTAGACTAAAATTTTACTTGGTGGAACTCGATTACATTACAATGTTGTGGTTTGTTTGGTTCAGGGTGTGCTTAGAGCTTTTTTTGAGCTGTTTGAGATCAATATTCCGTTTTCCTCTTTTGATCGTAGTTTGTTTCAGTACGTGTTATTTGATTTTGCTATAGATATGAATTAAAGGCTGTTCGACAGGATCAAGACCTGCAGAAGGGATCTGATGCATTCACATTTCAGTTGATTGATTAGTTGTAGAAGACTGATGGTTATAGCACTCATAGAAAGGAAAAGTTTTTAAATGCCAATTAGGAAAAGAAATAGGCAAGATCAACATCTTACTCCAATTTGTGCAGTCAAGATTCCCTTAAATCTCATGCATCATCACTGTGTAGAGAACATAATGGTACGAAGTAAATCTCTATGTTTTACTTCTAATAAAAACTGCAGGTAAATGCTGTCTTAGATATGTATGCAGGTAGTGGATGTTGAAGCTGCATGGCTTAATCTGTGATGAACGTATTTTCTTAATCTTTTGGTGCTGCCTCGTAAGTTTAGTTCAATGAATTGAACTTCTGAGTTTTCTACTGCTTAAGTAACAGGTCTTGGGTCAAACAGAGGAAAGGATGATCCATTATCATTAGGATTAGGTCCTAGCAAAAATCAATTACTATTAAGTATATGTTAATTGACTCTGACTATATTGAGTTTGGACTTTGGAGGTTATTTAAGTGCAATAACATGTAGAAATTTCCTAAGTTCTTGAGTTTGCTTTTGCTGTGGCATTCTTGGAATAGTTCAATGTTCCGAATTTCCGGTAGAAGTTTTTCCTAAATAACTGTCGACTCCCAATTCATTTATCAGGCTACTTCTTCTTGGGGAAATCTTTATGTGTTGGATCATGCTTTTAATTTCTTCTTGATTAGTTTAATTTGGGAATGGCACTTGAGTAGGAAAATATTGATCTAACCATTTCTGGAATCTTGTCTACCATTGGTAGCATCTAAATTTTCAATTATCTGTACCTCTGTTTTCTTGTATCTATACAAATGCTTCAAGTAAGGCACTTTGCGATTACACTGCTGTAGATCCTCAGGCTTGTGCTTATTATCGTTGAAGTTGATACCATTATAGTTGAATGCCTATTCAATCACTTTGATCCCCCTCCCTAGTATGGGTGCCAATAGTCCATTTCATGTTACTGCAGAACTTTGATGCACCAGAAAAACGTTGCAGCACAAGTGTTACGAGTGAGCAGTGATTGTTGTTGGCCTTCAGCAGGGTAGCTACAGATTACCAAGTTTTAAGGTATCTGCAATTCTAGTGGAAGTTGCACTCTGATCCTTGGGATGTGATTGTATAATTGCTATTTATTCATAGAATCATGCAGTAAATTTTGTATACGGCCTCTCTGGTTACATGTGGATTAGAATGGTTTTTGGGATATTATTTCTGTGCTTTTATATTTCATTCATGTGTATTAGAATTGATTCTCTGATACCTTCTTTCAGTGTCCAGGCATCAGCATAAATTCCCCCCTATTATATGTATGCTCCACCCTACTGCAATGTCTCCATGTATCAGTCACTGTTTCTTTCTACCATCTCACCCTTTCATTTGGATACAGTGTATCATCTCTCAGGCAATAGGCCTTCTGGTCGAGTTTATCATTTGCTGCTAGACATCTAATCCTGAACATGTTTCCTATTCAGTATGCAAAACGCGACCCCTTTTGCCTAAAGACTTCAGTTTCCCAACTATTGAAGCCTTTATTGTTAATATGTTCTCTACCATGATAATCCCCAATCGCGCTAAGAATGGATGGTCCACAAATTATGTTTCTTGGGAAGATGGGCTSTCCTCTTGATTAGTTAGTAGGCTCCACGAGACGATGATTGGCTGAGATTCTTAGGCTCTATTTGGATTATATTTTAGGGTAAAAACTTCTTTACTTTTAGTTTCAAATATTATTTGTTTTACATTGTCAATCAAGAAATTTTTTATCCTTAATTTTAAATGTTATTTGTTTTGCACATTGGATTAAGAAATGTTACTTCCAAATCAAAAAAATTTTCTCTAATGGGAAAATTTACTCTTTGACATCGCAAATGGCATATCATTAAAAAATAAAAATATACAATAATATTTTTTCTTTCTATAAAAATTGCAATTGTGAATTTTTAGATGATTAATTACTTTAATCACTTTGAATAATTYATTAATCGATTATCGTGAAGAATTATGGTAATTATTTTGAAAAGTTGATTATTTATATAGAGTGATCGATTATTCTGAATCTTTTATACAATTATTTTTTTTTTTCTCCATTTGAGTTTTGCATGTTAATTAATTCAAAATCATGATTTGTTTAAATTTGAGTTGCATTGAACAGAAAAATTTTTATAGGCAAAGATTCAATTTATATTTTGTAATTCAAGTGATTTCTTAACTTTAGAAATAATTTTCAAATTTAAATATTTTAATTTCTCGCTTTTCCAACTTAATAAAAAAATTTTGCTCCCCTCATCTCAAAAGTCTGATCCAAATAAAGCCTTAATTGTGGGTGTACATTTGAAGCTGTGGTGAAAGATTGGCAAAGTGTAGAAGGTTTCAAGTATAAGCAGTCAAGCTAAGAGCAGCGAAGGTGATCGAGGTCAATATGGTGGTTAACCGCTAGAATGTACACGGCCTGATGATTTGATACTTGCAGCTCAACCAGTCTTGTTCTGCATCATGGTATCTTGGTCTCCATTAAGCCCTTAAAATACGTCCGTCAGCTCCATATCTATTTTAAGTTTTCTAGTCCTTTTCTTTTCTCATCGCTCTTTAATAAATTTTCATGTAATAGCATATTCAATATGAATCGATTTGTTTATTTTATTTTTAAAGAAAAAGAAAAATACTCGCATCAGTTAAAAATGATCATGTTAGCAATCTCATTGATCAGACTCACTCTCTTTTCTTGGTGGCTTGTTAGGGAAAAGAATAAGGAAAAGGAATGAAATTGACTTTACAAAGGAAAGAAAGATGTTTCTAATTGGCTTCTTAGGGAGTGGCACAGTCTAAAATGAGGTGATGCTCTTGGAGGTACTGGCATTGCCAATAACATATCCAGATGTGAGAATCAAGAAAATTCTATTATTCTCCTTCTAAAAGTGCTTTGCTTAATCTTTAGGATTGAAAGATCTTGAAAGGATCATCTCAAATTTCAATAAGAAAAGAAAAGGGCATTCTCCAAGCAGTCAGGGAGTATCAAAATTGCATCTTGTTCAATGTGTCTAATTCAATGCTCTATTATGAGCTGGCAACAATTTCAGTGCTTGATTGAGCGAGATTCTTGAGGCTCCACTATCCGACTCCGTGACAGGGAAGCCTTAAGAAGGCAACCTGCCAGTCAAACAGGTGTTAGTGCCCTGCTTCGCTACTGCCTGCATGCTCTCAAATGTATATACAAGAAAGGAAAGAAGACAGAAAGAGAGATGGTAGTGATAATGTTGCTGTCCTACTCCTACGGTTTAGGTCACTAAAAGTAGCCTCCAGCCTTGTGGTGGCCGGGAAGCGTCTCGCGGTTTCATAATATCATTATCACGTTGCGTTTTCTTTTCTCCGTTACGAAGCAGAAAACTTTGCTTAGGCGAGCCTCTTTTTGTTTTTTGCAGTTAAGAGCTGAATGCAGCTATAAACACCGATCAAACAAAAAGCCATACCGAGACTGCAAATATATCAAAATTTTCTTCTAGATTTTTGTGCAAAGAAGTTTCTTTGCAAGTGGGTTATGAAGATTACTTCTCTGATTTGGCCAACAATGAAGCCCTGGACTGTGTTACGAGAGAGTTTCTATAGAATCATTGATCCGTCCTTCCGGGRTTATGACTCAAAATGACACTTAGGGGCTAAAGCAAGTCCTCAGAGAGCCTCTATTGATTTGGGATTTCGATCCAAAACAGGTTTTTTGTAGTTTCTGTCGAGTAGTAATGTGGGTGTATTATTTTCTTTATTGTGTATTTGATGCTCTTATGACGTGTTAACTTCTGGTTTTTATGTTGTTGTTATTGGTAGCTGAAGTGCTTATCTGGCTTAGTAACTTGTTTTACAGGCATTTATGTATTTTCTATGGTATTTAATCTGTTTCTGACCATATTTGGTAGATGTTGATGCAGTAAGCTCCTGAATTCTAGTGAATGATAATAATGCCGAAAACTGTGATGATATCATTAACCAATGCATGCCTTCCTCAGGGGCCAAGTTATCACTATATACATGGAGTTACAAGCATAACCGAACAGTATGTAAAGATAATCCCGAGTACAAGCATTCCAGTATTTTGAGTAAAATCCTTTTGCTAAAAAAGTTACTCAAATTGACACATTCTGAGACCAACGGAGGCTAGAGTAATAGGCTACGGAGACTCTTTTACTTTTGGTCTTGCTATGTTAGGTTTTCTTGGTTTATGAAAAGAAGGTAAACTATCACCATGATATAGATTCTCTTGTCTGGAGGTCTTGTGTGTTAGCGTACATCAACATATATGCAGTTCCTCACTTAGTTCGTGTAAGCATGACTAAAACATAAATGCTAACTTTTCCAAGTAGGAAAAAGGAAGCTCCTTTTTTCTTCTTTTGGGGGTTGGGGGAGGATGGAGGTGTTGTTTTGCTGTCCTTGCACTACTCTATACTCTAGGAAATTGCATGATATATTTATGGTATTTCGTTGTTTGATTATCTACTCATCAGGAAAATACACCAGCTTATTGTTTAAAGTAATTTCTACCGTCTTTCCTGAATAAGTAAATACAAATCTTGTTTCACTAGTTTGAGGGCTCTAAGACTGCTTGGTTATTACATATGGGAAAATGGAAATTTGTTATATTCAGGACAAGAAGGATTGCTTTTGACTTTGTCTTTTAGCCAGCATATCTGCTTGGTGCTATTTAAAGGATTTTCAATTATTGTGAAAACATCCAAACTTAAAATGGTTTACTTAGTAGGTTTTCAATCTTCAAAGTTGAAAGCAAGCATTCCATATATCCTGTGTTTGTAATCATGCTGCTTCACTTTCTAAACTAGGAGAATGCAGTCCCTGTCGAGTAAACCATGATATTTCAGTAACATCACGAATCATTTTTTATGTGATTCATGACTGCCTCAGTTTCTAAATAATGACATCTGACATCTGATTGAGGATTACAATTTTCCATTTCTTTGTTCTAGGATTAGTTTGTCATGTATATAGTAAACAGCATGGATTGTACATAGTTTTTGGCTAGCAAAATCTAATATGCTACTGTTTCCACTAAGGAGTGCCAGAAGGGCTGATCGTACTAGTGATAGTTCTGGTCAGAATGGTGCTGACAAAGACTATCCTATGGTGGACTCTCAACTGCAGAGCCCATGCTTACCTCTTTGGAACTTATTGCTCTACGTGAAAACACATAAGAAGGTGGAAGGTGGAGCAAGTATTGGAAGGAATTCAAGAAAGAAAGAGAGCAGGCCTTGCTACAACCTTTGGACCTGATAACCCTTCATTTATGGTCATCATGAAAACTTACAATGTAGAAAGAGGTTTTATTGTGGTTCAATGTTTACCATTCAGATGCGTATTACTGCAAATCTTTTTGTTTTCTTACTTTGTTCTGTTTTTTACTTGCTTCTTATATGCTTGCCTTGTAGATTTAGCTTGATAAATATGAAAACCTTGCTTCTGCAACTGTTACAACCCAAGTTTGTGAAGGCTTCATTGAATTATATTGACTGAGTTGAACTTCAGGATTCTGATGATAGGAATTGGCCTGTCCATTGCATTACAAGGGCTGGCGTTTTTAAGCAAGGGATGGTGTGGCTTTTGTAGGGCAAAGGAATTGATTAGAGGAGACATTTGTGTCTTTCAGTTGATCCAAAGAAATCATGCTGTGTTCAACATTTCTACATTTCCTGCCAAGTAAGCATACCAATTGAGCTGAAGTGCCCCATTCAGACAAATTATAATCACGTTGTTTGGTAGTGCTAGGCTGCTGAAGGAACCAGTTAATCTTCTTTTGGATTTCATGCTCCATACTTCCCTGGGAAGTACGAACTGGTGGTGCACTTTTGCTGTTTTAATTTCATTTAGGACCCTCCGGATTCTGGTACTATTTTCATCATCTTGCTATTTGGGTGCTCAAGTGAGTAGTAGTCCATTTGTACCCTCTCCCCTGATGGTGTACCCTCTCCCCTGATGGTGTACAATTTCTTCCTATTTGGGTAACTGGAATGTCTATATGCTGCTTTGTAGTAGGAGTAAATCCATCAGTCGATCTCATAGAATATACTAAGGTACAATATGCTCTAATATGTGATGCTTGATGAAATTCCAATGCCTTGAATAGCCTTGAAGGTTTATAATATGTTCTTCAAATGTGTGTAGATAATTATGTTCGGGGTAGTAAGTTTATGCTTCATGTGCTAAATTGCCAAAGTAATCTCCAGTTATGTGATGGATTTGATTTGTAACAAATTTTACATGTTGAAACGTGAATTACTTAAATTCTGCTTCATCATACTCAATAACTGTCATACTCAATAACATACCTTAAAACAATTTGGCATGGAACCTTTTTACTACTTTCCTAATCAGGCTTTACAAAATATTGATAAGAAAGATAATTTAAAACACCTATTGTTAAGACATTCTTGATCATACCCATATGCAACTCTAATATATTTGTATTTTCAGTAAAAAAATTCAACGGAAAGGTACAAAAAGTGAATTGGCTGGTAGTMGCAGAATATGTTCAGTAGGAGTTTCCATATTAGCAGAGTGGTATATCACCATAAAATGAAGCTTTACCCAGAACAGTTTATCTGAAGACAAAAAAATAATAAAAAATGAAATAAAAATAAATAGGAACTGCATTTTGGTAAGTACTAAATTGATAGCTTTTGTCAATCCAAAAATGGCAAAACTTGCACGCCGTATAAGCAAAAGAAAGCCATATCCTTACATGGTTACTCTGGTAGGAAAGTAATGATAATGCTACAACTGAGCATAGGAAGATGGCTTCCATTCAAAAGCCAAACCCAAGCCATTGAGTAATTTACCTTATATTGTCAGCCCTTTCTTCAAATGCGATGGAGGAAAACATTGTATTTAGCCAGAATTAAGACTAAGCGCTGACTATGATGAGTTGTCAGTTTGCCTGCCACTTGTTCATCAATGAGTGAAGCGTTACGAASGCTTTGCTTCCAGTGAAATATATTGCTTTGTTGTGGACTAGGGTTTAAATGTTTAGCCATTTCTCCTCTGTGCTCGTAGAAGAGAGAAAATTAAGAATAGCAGGAGGAGTTACTATTTGGCAGACAAAGATGGGAAGCCTACCTGAGAACCCTCTATCCTTCTTCAAAGTCTTCAATAAGGCCACAAACTCAGACAAACTGGTATGTTGTTGCCTCACGTTATCTTTTATTTTCTTTTATTTTTTATTTATTTATTTTTTTAATGACTCAGGTTATCTACCACATAATTGAATTTCTCTGGTTGTTGATCTGTTGAGGATTTGTGATTTTCTGTTTCCTGTGGAATTTATGTTTGTTTCTGTAATGATTACTTGAATGCTGATCCTCTAATAAACCTCTGTTGGACCCAGAGTGATTTGAGTTTTAGAGTTGCAGATTTCGATTGAATCTGAAGTTCTTTTATCTCATGCTCAAGTTTTACCTCACAACACCACAGCACAGGTGTTCACCAAAAGAGCAGGAAAATTTTGGTTTATTTTTCTTTCTTTTATCTTTTTTCTATTTTTCTTTATTTATGAGGGGGGAGTAACCGTTTGCACGGGATGTGATTGATTGATGGTTTATTTGTTGTACTGTTACTTCTAATGAATGAATATGAGAATGTAGAAAACATAAAAACATTAATAAGATTCGAGAAACCTCTTCAATTGGGAAAATATATTGAAATTTGCCAACTGAATAACGAGATCCAAGATTCCTTAAAGAATCACCAATATGACCAAATCTTTGATTTTTTTAAAACCTTACAAGGAATTTGCTAGATTGAAAATACAGGAAGGGAGTATGTTGGATTAGAAGGCCTCTTTCTGCGACTGTGTTATACTACTTAACTTGATAGTAATAATCTACTAAGAAAGTACAAGAATTATAGCAGTGTAGAAGATATTCAAAACATAGGAAAATCATGTATCATATCTTGTTCTAAATCATGCAATGTTTGTTTTTTATCTTTTCTGATTCATTTTCCTAATCTTCGAGTTTCTTTTCCTCTTTGAACGGTAAGTTCATTCTTGTTTTGTTAACTTAACACCAGTATGATGTGCAAGAAAATAAAACCTCATTATATTGCGTAATATACTGAAACTCTTGTGGTACTACTTGTTTTAGATGTGTGAAAATTTGACCATGTTTTTCCTTCTGTAGAAAATTCCCTCAGCATTTGCTTTACACATAGTGGGGACTTTACTCCATATGGTTTCCCTCAGGGATCAGTATGGGAATCATTGGCCTGTGAAGTTGGAAAATATTGAAAATGAGTTGTATTTTGGAGATGGTTGGGCAAAATTTGTTGAAGATAATTCAGTTGAGACTGAAGATTTCATATTTTTCCAGCATCATGATGACAATGTGTTTGATGTCAAATTAACTGGAAGGCATTCATGTCACAAGATAGGAGTTGGAGCTTGTAAGTTGAAAATGAAAGATGAAGAACATATGGAGGCAGAAACTATTGGTTTGGAAATGGAAGAACAGGAAAAGCAACTTGGCAGGAAACAGGCTAAGGGAGAGTTGGCAAAAGTAAAACGGGCAAAGGGTCTGGCGAGGGAAGTAGGAAAAACAAAGTCTAAAGACACTGACAAAGGCTTAAGCGTGTCCAGCAGGGACAAAAACTGTAAGTTCAATTTTTTTTCTCATCTCATTATTGGTGCTTCTTTTGCAATGTTTTTGTCTATATTAAGCTACTAGCATTATTTAACTTGCGAAAGTCCTTGATTTAGTTGTCCAAGTAGCTGGTGTAAAACGTGGGAGAACAAAAGATCCTGACTACTATGGTGCTGATATTTTCAAATCAGGGGTCCTTCCAGTGCCCAAAAATCCTTATTTTGTAGCAAATTTCAGGCCAAAGAGACGTGAAGAATTGGTATGTTTAGCTCCCATGCGCTCAACCATGTTTTTTTGTTTCACTTTTCATTTTCTAAATTCTTTTTATGTTCCTATAGTTGCTTCATTCCTTATCTTCAATTTGATGCAACCAAAATGCATTATGTTGCTTTGCCAGCTAATATTTTTTTGGCCAAGATGGTTCATCTTCTCCTGCTGATATACTCACACAGAAGCATTATTCTTTAGCATRTCAATCGTATACACTGTATTTTACTGAATAATTGCGTGTATCAAGAAGTATCAACAATTTACTGGAGTATTTACTATCTGATGCTTGTTCTGAACCAAGGATCTTTTGTCACCAATATCACACATACTGGAATGAAGGAATGAAGTAATTCCACTTCTACAAATTCAAGGATAATCTCCTAATATATCGAGGGCCGGATCTCTGCGTTCTTGTCTGATCTAAATTGATCTTAGTTTTGCCTATGTTTTGATCTTTACTGTAGACTTTTGTAAGTGCAAACCTTCAAATATTATCACTTTTCTTCTAACTTTACTGTATCTCATCTGAAAATTCTTTGTATATTGATGCAGTACATTCCAATTGATGTGCTTAGAGATTGCCTCATTGAGAAGCTCCCTGATAAAGTGACTCTTCGCGACTCCAATGGGAGGGCATGGTCTGCATCTCTTACCAGATGGAGTGATGGCCGAAAATTTTATTCTGGAGGATGGGGAAGCTTTTGCAGGCTGAACTTTGTTGGAGTAAACGATCGAATCATTTGCGAATTTGTGAAAGGAACAGGTGAGGAGGACCTTATCCTACAGCTTCAGGTTATCCGAACTGGTAATAATGCCATAGCAAATGTTAGGACAGATGGCTAGTATGTCTTGTCAAGGTGGTCTCGAGCAGCTGCATTCTGCATTCTGCATTCAATAAAAGTTTCCATAGTCAAAACCAAGATACTGTTCAGAACTTGGCATGTTGAATTTAAGTTGTTTGTTCAGTTTTTCTTGTCCCCGTGGGTTCGGTGGTGCTTTTGAATGATTATCAAACTCTTACTGCGATACCATATACAAATAAGCATTTGTTCATTTTCTTGAGTTGATTGTCTTGGCATTTTCACTTGGTTCTGGGAGTTTTGTTCTTGGGTTTCGTGTATAGAAACCATGCATGAGTTTCTGGTGCTAATGGTGATGAGCATGAAGATATGCAGCACCCACTGCTTMAGACCTTATGACTTGTAAGGTTCAGTAGTGGGTTCGGGAAGCAAATTCGAATTTAACAATGAATTTGTTAGGTTCCTGTGTCCACCCTTGATTTCAAGCAAGAATGGATCAGTAAGGATTTGAAAAATAGATATCTTCAAGTACGTGTTTTACTGCCTCTAGTAAGACGTCGTTCTGGAATTCTTTGCATTTTGGGAAATTATTTTCAGTGCTACTACCCAAATAAGCTCGACTTCGCCCTCTCCTTCCTGCTGCTCCTTTCTCTCCTCCTAACTTTTGTTCTTTTTTGATTTCTTGGAGTTCTTATCCTTTTGGCCTTCTTTGTTTTTTTTTTTTTTAATTGAGGGTCATTTAATATTTTTTGTCCCTTTTTAGTATTTATAATTTTACAATAGATAACGATCATTGATGTAATATTTTTACGTCTTTCATTCTAACTCATTTTTCGTCTCCGATAAAAGTTAGGGCAAATATTCACCCAAAAATTTTACCAATTGAGTGTTGGATCTTCATCTTCTGAGTTTTGTTTCTCAAATCATTGATAATGAGAAGATTTAATTTTGACTTCAAGCTTCTTGAATGTTTGTAATTATAGTCATCAATACTTGTAAAGTTCTTTAATCTAATCTTCTTCAAAATAATAAATAGAATTTAATGTACATAACATAATTTCATGAATAGAATTTAATGTACATAACATAATTTCATGATCATAAATAATTAATAGAGAAGAAAAAAGAGTTAACGGAGGATCAATTCGTAAAAAATTATGAAAAGAATAAAAAATTCACTTGTATTACTAATTAATATATTAATCATTTTGTTGGTACATTAACTAAAACAAAATATTCTTAGTGATACTATTGTATCAATTTGAGCGAAAGCATTCTGCAAAACGAATTATGATTCTAGGARATCCCAATTGAGAGTCTCTTTTTAGAAGAGTGGTCTTWTGAGCCCCATCATTTTTTCTGGTGGCTATCAAAAGCTAGGTCTTACCAATTGAAAATGAGCCTGATCCAATCTTCTTGTCAGCCAATCATCTCCAATCACCTTATCTATTTCTTTTCATTTCTTCCCCCTGCAAAGTTTCTTTGCTCACTRACTTTCATCTCTGTTTCTTGCTAACTTAGAACTCTGCAGGAACAATCACAAAGAAGGTAATTCTTTATACATCTCAAGCAAAGTTACCCTCTTTGATAATTTCATGCCAGAACAAACTATGCATATATAGTTGCTTTAACCTTAGTATAATTCTTGAATCTTCTCTTCCTATAGGTTGTGGGTCAGAGAGCAATGGCAACCTCCACAGCTACGCCATCTCCGGCTACAATCAGCGTTGCAGCCATTACTGGCTCAGGCAAGTCCTGCAGGAAGAGAACCAAAGTGAACTACATTAGTGGGTTGAACTCATTTGGTGGGCTTAAAGCTCAAAACAATGTTGTCTCACTAGGCGTCCCTGTTTCAACTGAGCAATCTTTTGCTAAGATCGTTAGCTCATTGAACCACACATCAGAGAGCAAAGGAAGAGGTGGCGGAGCTCTCTTTTCAACCTGRAATGCAATCGGTGAGATTTTCAGGATTGCAGCCATAATARCGGGCCTAGTTCTTGTTGGAGTAGCCGTGGGTTTTGTTCTCCTGCGAATTGAAGCATCTGTTGAGGAGGCTGAATAAGAAATTAGCACAGTTTGGTTGGTCAAATGTTGTTCTTGATCAAGACTACTTTTGTTTTAATTTCGTTCTGTCCTGAATGTAGAGTTCAATTAATTTGAACATATAAACCGAAATTGGATAAATTTGTTTCTGCCAGGAAATTTCTTGTATCGGATCTCCATTAAACTTCTCTATTTTGCTTAGAAGTTTATAACCTTTATAACAAATAAATGGATATTCCTATGCAGACACAGACACCCTTATGTGAACTCTACCACATTCCACAAGGGTAATCTTAAACTTAATCACTTCCATACAGATTCTTGATGCCTGCAATGGCCCCTGTTGGTTCTGCTCTCTCTGTTTTGGTTAGGCAGAAGTGAGCGGTAGACACCTTGCGGTCGCTTTGTTGCTAGTTTGTTTGAAACTTAACAATACTTAGATTCTGCAAGTTACAAATCAAATAATCGACTACTAGATTATTAAGTGAAGGTTATGCTAGTTTATGATTGATGGTGTGAATACCCTTTGTGAATTACAATATGAGGCACGTTATGAGTACAATAACCATGAGCGATTTCACGATCATTTCACATGTCACTCCGCCGGTGAGGCATTCTCCATTTTGCATGCCAAAGGATTGATATTTGGGGCCTGATATGTGAACGAGAGAGCTGGTATGCTTCTTCATCCACCATTAATGGCAGCCACACATATCTTGAATCTCGCAAGTCATCTGGATTCCAGCGATCAGCAAGGAAAACAAACGAGCCAGGAGGCCCTCCTGGCATGGGAAGAACAAACGTACTCTGAGCGAAGAACGTAGTGACCCGAAAAACTTTATTTGATCCAACACAAGGATTCCCAATGGTCTCCCATGGCCCTAATATTGATTCAGCCACATGAGCTAGTGCCTCATTTGGCGCCCAACCGCTGCATCCTGATGTGATCATATAGTACTTTCCCCGGTGCTTAAACACAGCCGGGGCTTCCCTGTGCTGTCCGACCAGAACCTTGGTCATAACATTTGTAACATCCAGATAATCTTGCTGAAGTGGACCAATATGAAGTTCTCTATTGTGCAGAGAGGAGTAAACAACATAGGCTGTGCCATCATCATCTTTGAAAATTGTCATGTCCCTGCTATCGAATCCATGAGGGCTCTTGCTATTAAGATACTCGAAAGGACCAGCTGGGGAATCACTGATAGCAATGCCAACTGCAGCTTTGGTATAGTTGGCATTATCAATATGCATCCACATTACATATTTTCCWGTCTTCTCATTGTATATCACTTTAGGCCTCTCCAGCACATTGGACTTGTGGAGATCATGAGCCCGATTTTTTTCCTCTGCTTTCAGCACAAGGCCTTCATTTGTCCATGTTCTTAAGTCCTTSGAGGAATAGCAGCCAACTCCGATAACATCAACTCGGGCCACGCCCTTTCCAGGAGCACGGTAGGTAGGACCATCTTTATACTCACCATACCAGTAATACATTCTTGATCTCGCGTCGTGCAGAATACCACCTCCATGAGCTTGGATAGAATTGCCATCCGTGTCCAACCATATTCTTCCCGGATAATAGTATAAGCTCTCACTATCTTTCCCCTTCCTGGGATCTACAGCATTTCTGTTATCAGGAAAGAAAAAGGGCCTAATTTTCGAGGACTTGTTGAGAAATTCATCAACGAGACTTGTAGTTAGTGAAGCTTGGCTGCTAGATAATTGTGGAATATGCAATTCCTCCACCTCTTCAAGTTCCCGGTATTGGGGACGATGGTTTCCGGCCATCTGGATCTTCCCAACAGGCATAGCTCGTTCACTAATGTAGAGGTGAACCATAAGAATGCATCCCGCCAAGCTAAACACCAGTACAAGGCACAWGCATCTGGTTCCTGAAGACAACCGAATCATCACTGGAGTGAGAACTTCCGGTCAAGGGGATGCTCCCGCGACCACAAAGAAAGCAATTTCTCTCCTCAAGGGTCTCGTGTTCAGCCAAATAAGGCCACAAGGTCTTGCTTTTTCTCTTCGTTTTGCATTTTAAAAATGCACTTGCCTTGGAGTTTACTGAAGGAGAACGTGCTTTTCGAGACTAACGAGACTAGAATAAATTTTCCCAGGTATTTCATGATCTCGAGATGCCGATGATTATGATCCCTTCAACTGTAAAGATTCTTTTCCTCCGTCAATCGTTCTATCAAATAGGGAAAAGACCATTGCCGCCGTTCATCAGGTTCCGAGGTCGGGAGAATWAACAGAAAAAAGCACCACAATTAGGCACTAATCAAGAAAAATAGTGCAAATTCTGATGAGATACCACCTTTGCATTTTATAGAGTCAACAAAGACAGTCCCAGCTTGACACAGTCCTTAGGTTTGAATCAAATGTCCAAAAGAAAATACTTCTAAATCTTAGCCAAAACAATCTACTTGTGCAATGTTTTGCGCTTTAAGTTTTGACTTCTATCACTAAATTCACGAAAATAAAATAGAATATTGTCTACATAATTGCTCATTAATTTCTAAACCTGAGAAATCAAACTAGCAATATGGTACATGAGAAGCAAGAGACTGTCAAAAAGTTGTTTTATACAAATCTATTATGTTGCTCACTTGTAATCCAGCCTTAGGCATGCAAATCGCCCATGATCATGGACTTTGCTTGAAGCCAGTTACTGTTAAAGGGTCATCTGTAACTCTATAGCTAAGTTTTTCATAATCAGTAGATGATGGTCCTCTTGGTGCAGGAGTTCTTGCCAAAGCAAGGCAAATGCCCGCAACAAAGATCAGAACTGCAGAGACTATCCAACTAAACTGTAAGTTCSCCAATGCTCTTGCCCTAAAATCAGCCTCTGCGCTGCTGCAGATGACTGCCCCGTGCCTACCGCTGCTGCCGCTGCTGGCATCATCTAGCTGCAGAAAGCATCCTTGGGGAACAAAACCGGGAATCCACAACATGAATGCCATAATCATGAACCAACATCCTTGTAATGTAATAGAAATGGAAAGAACAAGTGATGCAGGGAAATTTGTGGGGGAGATTGTTGCGACCAATGTTGATAAAAGGGATACGCATACTATGAGCTGGAAGAGCCAATGGTAATGYCCTTCGATTCCAACATGGTCGGTTGAGTGATAATGGAGCAAGAACAGTTCTTGAGCGAAAACAGAGGAAGCCAGAACCCCAGAGACGCTGTGTAGGATTTCGGACAAATTATTCAATTCGGCAAGGAGAGTGAAACCAGCAAAGATAGCGAGGTTAAGAAACATGGTTGCATGTTCAAAGTTCTGAAGCTTGAAAGAGAAGCGCACGAAATTTAAGTCTAGGATTTGCGTGAACATTGAAAGGATGGAGAAAGACAAGATAAGTATGAGCTCTAGATTTTCCAGTTTGCGGAGAGGACTCTTGAATGGATACCAAGACCTCGACTTGAATTTAGCAGAGCCGTTCGAGTAGTAGGCTCTAACAGTGTTGAGAGTATGCCATAAACCAAGGCAAGCAAGAGCTGAGCCYGCCACTAGATGCGGCACGAATTTTCCCATTGAAAGTATCAGATGTTGGAGCAGGACGTCTTCTTCATTTCATTTGCAATGCAGCCCTTAAATACTAGTGCAAGTTCATCCAAAAACAGGCAAAAAAGTAGGTAGGCTGATAAAATGTTGGTGCGTGGTGCATGTGTTTCCACAAAAGAATTCTGATACTAACCAGTATGACCCTTCAGACCACAAAAGAATTCTGATACTAACCAGTATGACCCTTCAGAATTATTAAGAAGGGGGTAAATACAGTAACAAAAGTGCCCTTAGGTGAAACGATGTACAATAATTAGATAATTTGATAACAAGGCCAAAATACTTTGAAGCTTCTACGTCTGTGATTTAGCTCAATAATGCATCAATACTTCGTGGATCAGAAAGTCATGATAAAAAGCAATAAATAGATCATCATGTTTGATTGTCCATTGAACATAAAAGCTTAACCCCTCTTTTTCTTATAGTCAAAAAGATGTCTCCAAGAAATTAAACTGATGACAACAAAAAAGACCTAAATTTGACCCACACTAACATATTGTAGTGGACAATGATATGTTTCCAATCCTTTAAAGCGGAGAATAAGACGCATCAAATATCAGTGGGCTGAATTCACATTCAGTTAATTGTATGACGTTCTGGGTATCTGAGGAATATTACCTTAGTTGCTTAGTGGTGTGCAGGAGTTGGCTCTTTTTTGTGTCCAAGTTAAATGATTTTTCCTAAATACAGTTGGAAAAGAAGAAAGGGAAATACTTGAGCTACTCCTGAAYAAGCAATACAGAGGAGAATGCACCACCAGTGTGAAAGTAATTTGAAAATGGAAAGGATATTAGAATCATTGATGCAATTGGAACAGCAAATAAAAAATCTTGAAAATGTTTGAGAGAGCAAAAGAGAAAATAWGAAATTGCTTATTACAGCCGCTCAAAAGTTGCTTAGATTCATTTATTGACCCAAAAAAAGAACAAAAGAAAGAGTTGCAGAACAGAAGAGAGAATAGTTCCTCACGTTATCATCTAGTTTTGCTTGGAGTTAACTGCCAGTGAAGTGGCAGCTCCTGCCTCCCTTTGAGAAAACAACCTGTTAAATCTATAAATATATTGGCAAGGGGACAAAGAGCCCAATATACTTGAWCGAAGTTAAACCAAAAATATCTTGCACCAGGTCTTTAATAATTGTTCAGACGCTGTTGAAGAATGACAACGCCAGGAGCCAAGGATATGCATGCTGGCCTTATACAGCACGAGTAAGTCGCTCCACACAATAACTCCTCCAGTTAAAAAATCAAGTCAGAGGCTCTTCTCTATAATCAGGAGAGATCAAATGAATCATCCTGGACTGAAGTCTGAGTAATCCCAAGTCCCATGCAAGTTTCAACCCTCTAAAGCTCCACAACTCAGCTACTAGGTTCACAGGAACCAGACTAAGCCCAAAACTCCGCAGATTACACCCAGTTCATCCCTTATCAACTGACTTCACTTTGCAAGATCAAGGTTAGCCTAAGCTGCCTCATGAGATTTATTTAAACCCATCCGGGACTCAGTGTTCTCCAGTTGATGTAGAGGGCTTGGCTTAGACTTTTTGATCTTATAGCGGCAGCAACTGGAACAGTTTGGACTCCTTCAAATTATCATCAGATTGCTATTCTGTACGAGGAAAAGAATTATCATGCATCCTCTTGGTCAAGAACTAAAAGGATTATGGTTACAGGGAAAATGCCTTCCCCAAACACATCATTTATTGTAGAGACATTCATCTTTTTGTCAAGCAAGACACCAAATTGATCTAGAGCTACTGTAAATGACTTAACAGTACACATCGTTAAGCAGAGATATTCGTCTCAATATCACATCCATGCAATCAACCAAGTCCTTATATCCTTTATGGGAAATTTTCCGAGCTCAGATGCCCCCACCAGATGTCTCCAAATCTTTACAGCATGGCTGCTATTCCATATAGCACGAAAAAAMGGTTCTTCAGCTCCTACTGGTCAGTTAGTAGAAGGTCAATTTGCGGTCTCCACCTCAGATCCTCCATTAACAGTCAATCATGCCTTACTGGCCGGAGCAGTGCCGTTAGAACTTAAATKGCTAGAAATTAACTCTATATCAACAAATCCATATGGATCATTAYAGATTTAAGCCAAAACAAGAGCCAAAAAATATTGTCAGAAGAAAATCCTTCAAACAATGGCCCTATTCATCAAGGTTAGTCCAATTAATAGCCTCATAATGGATCCTTTTTCCTCAAGATCTCATCAGCATTCCCAATACCTTCAATTAAAGAAATATAAGTGCTGTCATCAGGAGTAATGCCTTTACTAACCATTTCCTTCAAAAGTAGCTCAGTGAGATCCCCTTGCTGGTTTTTGCATAATCCCTTTATAAGAGCATTATAAGTCAGTAGTGTGGGATTGAAACCTATATTTAACATTTCATCCCGAACTCTAAAAGCATTTTTGATGTCTCCTCTCCTGCTATACCCACTGATCAACGTGTTATAACTGATATGATCAGGTTTCATTCCCCTTTCTTTCATCTTGGCCAAAWACTCACAAGCTTCTTCTACTCTACRTTCCCTGCAATAACCTTGCATTATTGTATTATAGGTCACTTCYTCAGGAGGAACTTTCATCTTATCCATCTCCACTAAAAGCTGAAGAGCACGCTCAACATTCCCATTGGCACAATGACCATCAATGAGCGCATTGAACATTATAATATCTGGCAGTGTACCTCTTCTCAATATTTTTGCATACAGGTCATCTGCCTCGTTCATTTTATTCCTRTTGCTCAAGACATAAATAAGAGAAGTGTAGGTAACACTGGTAGGTTGGATCCCTTTAATCAGCATTTCATCATGCAGGCCAAAGGCTTTCTTGGCATGTCCAAGCCTGCAATGCGCATTGATCAATATGTTATATGTAATGGCATCTGGAATCATTCCCTTTTCTCCCATCTCTTTTACCAAACTTTCTGCTTCTGCAACCATGCCTTCAAGAAACATGGCATGAATGAACATATTGTATGTAGAAACAGTGGGCATTATTCCATTTTTAATCATCTCATCCCTGTAGTGAAAAGCCTTGTCCAAGTCCCCTTTATTGCAATATCCATCAATCAAAGTATTATAAGTCACGGCTGTTGGGACCAAGCCACATTCCTTCATCCTCATAAAAAGGGCAGATGCCTCCTCTACCCTCCGCTCCTTACACAAGCAACTAATTAGTGAACCATAAGTATAGGCATCTGGTTCAACCCCTTTCAYTTTCATAGATTCAAGAACCTTATTAGCSTCTTGCAGCTGACCATTCAAACAGAATCCATTTATGATCGTATTATAGGTTACCAAATTCGGTTTAAATCCTAAACCCTCCATTTCTCTCATGAACTCCTTGGCCTTCTTCAACTTCCCTTCCTTACACAGCACATTGATCATTATATTAAAGGTGTACAAACTCGAATTAATCCTCAGGCGAAACATTTCAACATACAAAGCCCAGGCCATTTGCGTCCTGTTCAACCTAAGAAACAGACTCAGCATATTATTACAAGTCTCAATCTTGGGCAAAATATTTTTCTTCTTCATCATTTTAAAGCARTCGATAGCTCCATCAGCCTTCTTCGATTCACACAATGCCCGTARCAGCAAATCCAACACGATAGAGCTCGATATATTTAACTTCTCTCGAGCACTGACCAAACCATCAAAAATTTCTCTATTGCTCGCAATGCGAGAATCAATAACCTTCTTGATAAGCTCCGTGGCTTGTTTAGGGGAGGGGTTACGAGAGAGAATTGAGATGGCGAGACAATAGCAGTCCATGCTCAAAGTATTGGGCTCAAGATTTTCGATGAAATTGAGAATCAGTTCTGGGGATGACCGGAGGCTTAAGAGAGTGGTAGAGATTACGCTGGAGGTAAGAGATGGTGATACATGTTTGATGGATTGCCACTGAGAAGATGCAAGGTATACTTGCAATGTGTGAGAGTCGATAGGTGGATTAGTTGTGACTGCAGGAGGAGGGTCGCTTCTTGGTTTAGAGGAAGACGAGGAGAAGTGCCGATGAGTTTCGGTGGTGGCAAAAGGCGTTCTGAAATTCCGGCGTTTGAATGTGAAGAGACAGTGAGCTTCTCGTGCTTTTCTCATGGTCCAGAGGTGGATTCAATTGCTAAGAAAGAAAAACAACTATATTGAAGTAATGATTTAACTCTCAAATTGGCTCTTTTGATGAAATTCTCAGTTGGTTGAGATTGGCTGCGGCGACCTGCTCATGGAACGACGGTGACACTTGTAGTTGTGGAGTTGGACAATCAAAATACCTACAAGAAAACGCAAAAGCAAACTCCTCGAATGCGTCGTCGTTGTCTGCGACTTGCGGCTTCTTATTTATTTATTTCCTTTTTTGGGGTTAAAGGGKACRAATACAAAGAAACAGTAATTTTGGGGTCCGTTAAAGTAATAAACGAAAATTTATRRCCTCATTTTTRCTACTAGAACTGCAAACCAAATAAGAAGCAGCTCCTTGAATTGCTTTCTTCACCGTTCCATCGTCGCCGGCAAGAAGGAATGCGACGAATTACATGCAAAACAGACGGCGGTGTGAGAGACCTGAAAGACTAGAATAGACTGCGAAAGGATAGAAGATGAGATGATGCAAGGACTCCACCATCAGCAACAACAGCTTGCAGCGCTGCTCTCGACGGCGCTCCCCAAGGAGAATGATCCTTCAAGTTCATCTACGACAGCGACGACATCGGCAGCATCATCATCTTCTGCTAACGCCAATTCGTCGATAGCTGGGGAAGACGAGTCGTCCCGAGTCGCCGCTGTATCTTCACTCCACCGAGCTATTCTGTACCCTCCAAACTCCATCCTCGTCACTCATTCCGCCTCTTTCCTTGCCCAAGGCCTCTCTCAACTCCTGTCGGACAAGTAACTGTTCTTTCAGTTTTCTCATTCCTCCCTGAATGTGATATTTATGCTTCCAATATGATATTTATGCTTTTATATTGGAAGGCTCTTTTGGTTAGTGTTTGGGAATCGGATTAAAATTGCCTCTGTTGATCTTGTTATTATCTTTGCAATTGAAGTATATTTGACTCTGTAGTTTTTGAGCGATATGCTTTGCAAGAGCTTCCGCCATTTCTATCATTTTGCGCGATTAGTACTTAAAGTGGTTGTATTTAACGTTGCGGAGGAAATAACTATGTTAGGTGTAGGATTACTTAGTTAATATTTTCTCCCATGCTAAATTTTGAAGGATCTGTCCTTGATCAGTGACACTTTATGATAACTATTGAACTTCGGATAGATCAGATATAAAGATATAGTTAATCAGAATCATGGAAAAACTTGGGGTTAAGTACTCTATTATGTTTTCTTCCCACTTTATACAAAGATCAGTTCACTCAGATCAAAAGTTTGGCCAGAATCTCAAAAATGCTAAGCTATCCAACAACAGATTTTTAACATTTAGCATTAGGAAAACCTTGTAGTGCTTTAAGCCTTCTTCTAGCTACAGATAGTATGAGTTGGTCTCATTGCATAAGTGTCCATAATTTTCACCCTACACCATTGCTTCCTTCCTCCCGCTGGACACTCCTACCAGTAAGGAAGCAAAAACTACGAAGTATATAAGAAAGTGAAAAAGAAAATAGTTGCTTTGAATCATCAAATGAGTATTAAGATTGTTAGTGGGGATGATTCAACTCTCTCATCTACATTGTTTCATAGTCTCTTTTTTCTTTTCTTTTCTTTTTGGGTCATACTTGTTCCTGTTGTACAAAATGGAACTACTAGATATTGAGACAAAATTCATCTGTGAATTAGTCTGATCTTAATTCGGAAAAGTTACTCTTACTTATCTGGATCATAAACCATATTTTTGTTATTTGATGTTAATTGATCTTTCACTTCCAATTTGTGGCTTAGATCATACTTAGTGCGTCAATCAGCAGCTTCCACATATGGGGCTTTTTGCTCTGTATTGTGTTCAGTCCCAATAGCATCAAATGGGAGACAGAACCATGTTTTGATTGGTAGTTTGGTTGATCGGTTCATGGGTTGGGCACTACCATTGCTGACTAATATTGGAAATGGAACACCAGAGCTGGCTTTGGAAGGTTTACGTGAATTTCTTAGTGTCGGAGATGTTGGGGCAATTGAGAGATATGCTTTGCCTATACTCAAGTCATGCCAAGAACTTCTTGAAGATGAGAGAACCTCCTTGACTTTATTGCGCAGGCTTCTTGGTGTGTTAACTCTAATATCTTTGAAGTTTTTCCGATGTTTCCAGCCCCATTTTGTAGACATTGTTGATTTGCTTCTTGGATGGGCAATGGTACCAGACCTTGCAGAATCRGATTTGCGTGTTATTATGGATAGTTTCTTGCAATTTCAGAAACATTGGGTGAATAACATGCAGTTCTCATTGGGATTGCTATCAAAGTTTTTAGGGGATATGGATGTGCTACTTCAGGATGGYAGTCCTGGTACTCCYCAACAATTTCAAAGACTTCTTGCTTTACTGTTTTGCTTTTCTACTGTTTTGAAGTCTGTGGCATCTGGTTTGTTGGAAATTAATTTACTTGAACAAATTACTGAACCTCTTTGCAAAATGGTTCCTATTTTATTGGGATGTCTATCACTGATTGGGAAGAAATTTGGTTGGTCAAAATGGATTGAAGATTCTTGGAGGTGCTTGACATTGTTAGCAGAAATTTTAGGTGATAGGTTTTCAACATTTTACCCTGTGGCAGTTGATATTTTGTTTCAAAGCTTGGACATGGGTGGTACGATCCAGCGCATGGGTACTAAAAAGATTACTTCCTTTCAGGTTCATGGGGTTCTTAAGACTAACCTTCAGTTGCTATCTCTGCAAAAGCTTGGCCTTCTTCCATCTTCTGTGCAAAAGATATTACAACTTGATAGCCTTATATCTAGGCTGCGTCTGCATCCGAATCACCTAGTCACTGGAAGTGCTGCAGCTACCTACATCTTCTTGCTGCAACACATTAACGATGAGGTTGTCCAACAGGCAATAATGTTGTTGGTTGAGGAGCTAAAGTTGTTAAAGAGTGTGCTTAATAAAACTACCGGCAAGGGAGATAATGTTGATAGAAGTATTGCTCCCAAATGGTTTTCACGATCTGAGTTAGTTGCACTAATTCATTTTGATTTGAAAGTCCTTTTATGTTCTGTTGCTTTGGGTGGCGATAGAAATGTGATTGGCCAAGCAAAAAGTGACAACTTATACCTTAGTAGGTCAGAAAAGTTAGTGTCTTTTATTATTCAGGAATTTGACCCCTTCAGTTTACCCGTTTCGTCCTGCATAGACCTGCAAGTTACTGTTCTGAAGACATTGGGAAGGCTGACTGCTGTTGAATTTCTGATCAAATGCTTTATAAGCAAACAGATTGGGGAAAAAGCTCTTATGGGAACATTGGTTCAAGGATTGCCCAAGGAGGAGAATTTGAGGAATGGACTTCCAATGGTAGTTCTGGAATTCCTGAGAAGATATTCGGCCCTCCTCATTAAAGTTCTACAAACTGTTTCTGCATTAGCAGTTAAATTAGAAGCATTGGAATGGATGAGGAGATTCTGTGAAAATGTTATTACAGCATATGAGAATTTAAAAGTGACACAATATCCTTGTGAAGTCTTTGGATATGTTGAGATCGTGCGAGATTTGCTGTTCTCGATTATGAATGCTGCATCAGACCGGGAACCAAAGGTGAGATCTCTGGTGGCTTCACTGCTGGATATATTTTTGCAAGCAAAGCTGGTCCATCCCACATACTTCCCTTACATCGCTGAGGTTGTCCTCGAAAAACTTGGCGACCCAGAGGACGATATTAGAAGTGCATTTATTAGGCTGCTTTCTCATGTTCTGCCTATTACAATATATGTTTCTGGTCTATATGATTATGACATAGCTACCACTCAGAGGACTGGTGTTCTTGGACTTGATCTGAACTGCAGGTTGCACTGGAAACAGGTTTTTGTGCTGAAGCAACTGTCTCAGCAACTTCGATCACAGCAACTTGTATCCATATTGAGTTACATTTCGCAGAGATGGAAAGTGCCTCTGTCATCTTGGATTCAGCGGCTAATCAGTACCTGCCAAAGTTCAAAGGACCGTGCTTCAATTCAGCCAGAGGAGGCGGGATATTTTGATGCAAATGGTTTGTTGTGGGACATCAAGATGGATGAAGATATTCTTGAAAGAGTCTGCTCTGTAAATAACCTTGCTGGTGCTTGGTGGGCTATAAATGAAGCTGCTAGGTATTGTATTTCTACACGGCTGCGAACCAACCTTGGTGGGCCATCTCAAACTTTTGCTGCACTGGAGCGCATGCTTCTTGACATTGCACATGTCCTACAGCTTGATACTGATCAAAGTGATGGAAATTTAAACATCATTAGTTCTTCTTATGCTCATTTGTTGCCCATGAGGTTGTTACTTGATTTTGTTGAGTCCCTAAAGAAAAATGTATACAATGCATATGAAGGTTCTATGGTTTTGCCTGGTGCAAATAGGCAGAGCTCTTTGTTCTTTCGTGCAAATAAGAAAGTCTGTGAGGAGTGGTTCTCTCGGATATGTGAACCAATGATGAATGCTGGATTGGCACTTCAATGTCATGATGCTACCATTCATTACTGCYCACTGCGTTTGCTGGAGCTTAATAYTGTTGTTTCTTCATCTTTGAAAGACAAGTCAAGAGCCCAGGTAAGTGAAAATCTCCAGAATATGAGGGACAGGTTTGCTGTAGATATCTTGAGGGTTGTACGGCACATGGCATTGGCATTGTGTAGGAATCATCAGCCAGAGGCATTAATCGGTCTACAAAAATGGGCAAGCATGGCTTTCGCTCCTTTGTTTCAAGAGGAAGATCAAATTTTTACTGATGGTGAAATCCTGCGACAGTTTTCGTGGATCACAGGACTTGTTTATCAGGGAGAGGGGCAGCACGAAAAGGCTGCAGCTCATTTTATTCATCTCCTCCAGAACGAAGACTCACTATCTTCTATGGGATCTGAAGGTGTGCAGTTTGCCATTGCACGTATAATTGAGAGTTATACAGCAGTTTCTGATTGGAAGGCTCTGGAATCTTGGCTTTTGGAGCTGCAAACGTTACGTTCAAAGCATGCTGGTAAAAGTTATTCTGGTGCTTTAACCACTGCAGGAAACGAAATAAATTCAGTTCAAGCTTTAGCTCGCTTTGATGAGGGTGATTTTCAGGCATCATGGGCGTGCCTTGATTTGACACCAAAAAGTAGCAGTGAACTCACACTTGATCCCAAGTTGGCCCTGCAAAGGAGCGAACAAATGCTTTTGCAGGCAATGCTTTTCCATAGCGAGGGGAAATTGGACAAGGTATCTCATGAATTACAGAAGGCAAAGTCAATGTTGGAAGAAATATTGTCTATTCTGCCCCTTGATGGTCTGGTACAGGCAGCACCATATATCAACCACTTATACTGCATACTTGCATTTGAAGCAAATAGCGATCCTGGAGGCAGCCAAGATAAGCAATATCAGCCGCTACTAGGATCATATATCCAAGCTTTGCAGTCTCCAATTAATCACACTCACCAAGATTGTAGTTTGTGGCTAAAAGTTCTTCGTGTTTGTCAAACCACTGAACCAACATCTCCTACAACTCTTAAGCTCGGCAAGAACTTACTGCACTTAGCGCGAAAGCAGAGAAACCTACTGTTGGCAAATCGTCTCAGAACTTATCTCACAAACCATGCAGAAAATTGCCCAGACGAGAATTTCCGCAATTATATTATCTCTACTTTGCAGTATGAAAGCATCTTGTTGATGCATGCTGAAGACAGGCTTGAAGATGCATTAACAAATCTTTGGTCGCTTCTGCGCCCTATTCTGTTCTCTTCTTCGCTGGTAGTTTCTGATTCATATGATGATGTCATAAAGGCAAAGGCATGCCTGAAATTCTCAAATTGGTTGCAAGGAGGTTATTCAGATTTGAGGGTGGCAGACACTGTTCTGAAAATGCAAGCAGACTTCAAGACTCTGGCATCTCCTCCCAGCAGGGTGCTTCCTAGCTTCTTTGACGACAACCTAAATGCCAAACCTCATGTTAATGCTGCAGTTGAGGGACTTATCGGTGCAGCTACAATGTTATCAACTCAGCTCTGCCCCACTATGGCAAAGTCATGGATTTCATATGCTTCTTGGTGCTTTTCTCAAGGAAGACTGTCACTCTCGGCAAATCATCTTCTTAATTCCTGTTCTTATTCACCTACACTTGCTTCTGAAATCCTGCCTCAAAACTTAAGATTGACTGATGAAGAGCAGCTAAAAGTAAAGGGTGTAATTTGGCAGCTTATCCAGAAACAATCTCGTGTAAACGTTGCAAATGAGAACAAAGAAGATGTTGATGTTTTGTCTGAATATAAGCATCAGGATAACCATGTGAAGCCTTTGTTTGATCAAATAATAGACATTATTGAGACTGCAGCAGGAGCAGCTGGAGCTGAAGATCATGGCGAGGGTCTTTCAGCTATTCTAACTTCTAAGTTGAAGAAGTGCTTAGCTTGTGCAAGTGTTGATCTTGAGGATCCTACAGTATCATCCTGTCTTGATGATTTGGTCAATCTTTGGTTGTCTTTAAGGAGAAGACTGGTAGCTCTTTTCGGTCATGCGGCACAAGCTTTCATCAACTACCTTTCATACTCATCTTCACAATGTTCTGATGGTTTGCTAACTGGCCTCAATGGTGGGTCGAAGTACAAGTCCATAAGCTACACACTCAGGGCCACTTTATATGTCTTAAATATTCTCCTCAACTATGGGGTTGAGTTGAGAGATATTCTTGAACCTGCACTTTCAAATGTTCCTTTGTTACCATGGCAGGTGAGTTATTGTCTTCGTATATAGCAAAGGTAATTAATYATTTTCTGATCTCTTTTTTCTCTTGAAGGAAATAACAKCGCAACTTTTTGCTCGATTAAGTTCTCATCCTGAACAAGTGGTTAGGCGACAGCTGGAGAGCTTGCTAGTCATGCTGGCAAAACTTGCTCCATGGTCTATAGTGTACCCAACACTTGTTGATGCAAACACTCGTGAACAAAAGCCTTCTGAAGAGCTTCACCAAATACTTGCTTGTTTGGTAAAACAACAGTTTATTTTCTTTATTTCCAGTTGCATGTTCTCAACATATCACATCTTGCCCTTTTCTCTTATTCCATTAACCACTTCTTTTTCTTTTCCCCAGAAGAAAAGGTAATTTGCATAAACACTTGAATACGTCAAGCTTTAAGACCTATTTTTCTTCTTAAATCTTTTGTTACTTGTCCGATTCAATGTGTGATCTAGCGAAATCAATAACCAATTCCGTTGGTTGAGAAAAATTCAAGTTCCACTTAAATGGGAAAGTCTCCCTGTGACATGTGGCTAACGACCATCAAGAGTGTTATGGACTTAGACTAGAATCTAGAAAGGAAGATTGTTTTGGATTTTTCAGAAATAAGATACAGAGAATAAAAGCTGTTCCAAAGTTATCTGTTCTCTGGTTGTTACTGCTTCTGTGCCTTAAACTTTAGTTCGGAGAGGGATTTTCTCCTGACTGGGGAGTTGAGTGAAACTTCTTCTCCTGCAAAATCACTGGGCAGTTCTTCTGGAATGTTAAGTCATGCATTTTCATGTTTATGGGTTTGCACTCTATAAGTTGGGAAAGAGAGGAGCCAAATTATTAAGAGTATTTTGATTAGCAACATTAAGAACTAGAAAAACTTCTATGCTTGCTAGTTCCATTAAGAACTTTATGTCACAAGATGAAAATCAGAATGAAATTTTGCAAGATTCGGAAGTTTCTTTGTCAGTTTTTTTTCTTTTTATTTTTTGGACCTTTCTGTACAGATTATTCATGGTTATAAGGTTTTTGATTATTCTTAAGTATCAGATGTATTTACTGGAAGGTTGAGTCTACATGTATCATGTATGTCAACTGCAGAATATGCTTTATCCAAGATTAGTTCAAGATGCCCAGCTGATGATAAAGGAGCTTGAAAACATAACTGTCCTCTGGGAGGAATTGTGGCTTAGTACKCTTCAGGATCTTCATGCAGGTATGACTTTTCAAGTAAACCTAGTAGAAGGTTATGTGGTTGATAGTCTGTTCATTAGCAAAGAAAAACGGTTGTTACTTTTACCGTGATGCACAAAGCAAAAACACACATCTAAAAATYTGCTACAACCATGTGTAAATTGTCTTGTTAAAGCATGGTGATTTGTTATATGGCCTCTGAAACTCTATATAGCATGAATTTCTTCTGCTTTGATTCGAGTATGGTATTTGACTGTGATAGAGGTTGGTCTTTCTCCATGCATTTTTAGTACTGTGTGTGGGTGGTTTGCAGCTTGCTTATCCTATAGCTTATGACTTTGAATGCCTCACTTTTATAGAGTCATACATCCTTTTTACCACCCGTTTCTTCCCATGTATTTGGGTAGAATACTGTAATCTCCATCCTATGAATAACCTTTTTAATATAAGTTATTTACCAGATGTTGTGAGGCGCATAAATTTGCTGAAAGAGGAAGCTGCACGAATTGCTGAGAACATTACTCTTAGTGATGGAGAGAAGAACAAAATAAATGCTGCAAAATACTCTGCCATGATGGCTCCAATTYTTGTTGTCTTAGATCGTCGCTTGGCTTCTACATCTAGGAAACCTGAAACTCCTCATGAAATGTGGTTTCATGAGGAGTATGGGGATCAAATTAAATCAGCAATTGTAAAGTTTAAGACCCCTCCTGCATCTGCTGCAGCTCTAGGGGAAGTCTGGCGACCCTTTGAGAACATTGCTGCATCTTTGTCATCTTACCAGAGGAAGTCATCAGTATCTCTGGGAGAAATTGCACCACAACTGGCTCAGCTGTCCTCATCTGAAGCTCCAATGCCTGGCCTTGAGAAGCACATGACGGTATTTGATTCGGACAGGAGCCTCAATGCTGCTACCAATGGAATTGTCACAATTGCTTCCTTCTCTAAGGAAGTAGTTATCTTATCAACCAAGACCAAACCTAAAAAACTTATTGTAGTTGGCTCTGATGGTAAAAGATACACCTATCTACTGAAAGGCCGAGAAGATCTGCGTCTTGATGCCCGAATCATGCAGCTACTGCAGGCTGTAAATGGTTTTCTTAATTCATCTTCTGCGACTCGCAATAAGCCCCTTGGAATTCGCTATTATTCAGTAACACCTATAAGTGGCCGGGCTGGTCTCATACAATGGGTAGATAATGTAATAAGTATCTATAGTGTATTTAAGTCATGGCAAAACCGAGTCCAGCAAGCCCAATTTTCTGTGTTGAATTCTGGTAATACAAAAGGTACAGTTCCTCCACCTGTCCCTCGCCCAGTTGACATGTTTTATGGAAAAATTATTCCTGCACTTAAAGAGAAAGGCATAAGAAGGGTAATATCAAGAAGAGATTGGCCTCATGAAGTCAAGCGAAAAGTATTTCTGGACCTGATGAAGGAGGCACCGAAGGAACTTCTCCATCAGGAGCTTTGGTGTGCCAGCGAGGGATTCAAAGCTTTTAGCTCGAAAATGAAGAGGTACCTTATCGTGTCTTCTACTTTAACTTGTTATGATTATCTAGATATATATGTACATTCTGGACTTGTTTTTGAAGGGCTTCTCAATAGTCATATATTAATGGCAACTAGGCTAGTATCCACCTGTACTTGTTCTTCTTTCAGCTCTCCTTAGGTCATTCCTCTTGTATGGAGGTCTTCTCTCCTAGGTTGCAGAAGCTTTCTTTGGTTTTATAGCTTTGGCAGGATCCATATTCCCCATAGTTGACCTGTCTTCTCAATGAGATACTTGAGCTCAATGGTATAACACCAACCTTCTCTCAAATGTCATTTGGCTTGAAGCAAAACTTAAAACCTATCCAATATGTAATGATATATGTATATTACAATGTCTTCTGTAAGTTTCTTATAAAGAATGCATCTAGGTATAATATATTCCATCTCAATGTTAGTTATTAGCTGTATCTCTGCTGATAATTTACATTAATGCAATTCTTAAGTCCATCCTAGTAGCGGTAGGTCCTCTGCATGCCAATTGCAGGATATATGAGTGGTCATAATCTGGACATGTAAATGTTAAGATTGGTGATTTGAATATTCATGAAAGTCAAGGTTTGGTCAACTAAAGAACACGAGAAAAGCTTTTTAATGTCATAACATATGAAAGTAACTTAAGAATTTGGCTCTCTTTTGTAGCTTGCCATGCTGCATAAAAAGAGCACATCCAGAATAGAAATTAACCAAGGATGGAGAGGAACTAGGATCCATTAGTTATCTTTAGCTCAATGACAAGAAGACTGCAAAGATAAATAATATTCTGTACTCTAGCACAATATAAGATCCATGTTTGCATCTTATTGGAGACTCCTCTCTGCTTTTGATCATTTTTAGATTATACAATCTTCGCTTCCACTTATTCTTGCAATTCTGTCAGTTGAACTGGGAAGTGTTGACAACACAGCGTTTCCATCTAGGTGTTTTTCTTTGAGGGATGAAAATCAGAAGCCAAGTTGAAAGCACTCTCTCAGGATCTAATTTATTTGGAAATCATAATTTTAGACTAGGGAAGCTACAAATATCCTTCATAATAGATGTACTGATGTAATGATGTTCCTAGTATACGTGATGGTAAATTTATTGGTAATTGGCCATGGGTTTATGTGCCACTACTTTAGTTGATCCATGAAAATGCAGGAAGCTACCTTTTTACCCTATTCTTTTTACACATTAATTTTTAACGACTTATTTTTTAATAATTAATTTCTGTTTCCATGCAGATACTCTGGTAGTGTAGCAGCCATGAGCATTGTTGGTCACATACTGGGCCTAGGTGACCGGCATTTGGATAATATTCTTATAGATTTTTGTAGTGGGGATATTTTGCACATTGACTACAATGTCTGTTTTGATAAAGGACAAAGATTAAAAGTTCCTGAAATTGTGCCTTTCCGCTTAACTCAGACAATAGAAGCAGCTCTCGGTTTAACTGGTATAGAAGGTGCTTTTAGAACAAACTGTGAAGCAGTTCTTGGTGTTTTAAAGAAGAACAAGGATATCATCTTGATGTTATTAGAAGTTTTTGTTTGGGATCCACTTGTCGAATGGACACGTGGAGATTTTCATGATGATGCAGCAATTGTTGGTGAAGAAAGAAAGGGCATGGAGCTTGCAGTTAGCTTGAGTTTGTTTGCATCACGGGTGCAAGAAATTCGTGTTCCATTGCAGGTGCTCATGTGTTACAAATCCTTATGTACCTAGTTGTGAAGATGAATGAATTCTAGACTAATGGAATTGGGTTCATTCTCCAAATACCTTTTCTGCTTATGATTTGGTTGAAAAGCTTGGTTGTACATTTCTGCTGTGAGAATAAATTGATGTTCTCAATAAAAAAAATCTTCTGTATGCCTTAAGCTGCTAGATTTATTTGATTGGACTTCAAACATTCAACAAATGCATCATTTGCAGTTTTTATTTGGATTTTCTGTATATATATGTCCCTGCTCATGATGCATTTCATATGAATATAGGTTTCTCAGTTTATATATGTAATTATTTATGTTGACAATTTTGTTCGTTCAAATCTATATAGGAGCATCATGATCTTTTACTGGCTACCCTCCCAGCTGTTGAATCTGCTCTTGAGGTATGTCAAACTCACTGTTTTGTTGTCCTCCTTTAGGTTTTCCTTTGCAGGTTTTTGACCTTTAAACTTGATCATTTGTGTTCAGAGGTTCGTAAGCATCCTAAATCAGTATGAGATTATCTCAGCTCTATTTCATCATGTTGACCAAGAGAGATCTAATCTCATTCTCCATGAGACATCTGCAAAGTCAATTCTTGCTGAGGCAACATGTACTTCAGAAAAATTACATGCCTCATTAGAAATACAGGCTCGGGAATTTGCTCAAGCACAGACGTTGGTGATGGAGAAAGCCCAAGAGGTAACAAATTGGATTGAGCAGCGTGGAAGGATACTTGATGCTCTAAGAAGCAGTGCAATTCCAGAAAGTAAAGCTTGGATACGACTAACTGGTGCAGAAGAATCCCTGTCTCTTTCATCCGCTGTTCTAGTGGCTGGGGTTCCATTAACTGTAGTTCCTGAACCTACACAAGCTCAGTGCTGTGACATTGACAGGGAAGTTTCTCTGATTGTGGCTGAACTGGATTCTGGACTTTCTTCTGTGGTTTCAMCACTCCAAACATATTCATTGGCTCTGCAGAGAATCTTACCATTGAACTACCTGACAACCAGCCCAGTGCATACTTGGGCACAAGTTCTGCAGCTTTGTGTGAATACACTCTCCTCTGATGGTCTATCTCTCGCGAGAAGACAGGCTGCTGAAATTATTTCGAAGTATCATGGTGATAGACGTAATTGTTTTCAGGACAGCTATAATGAGCTTTGTATTAAGGTGGGGCGATATGCAGCTGAAATAGAGAAAATYGAAGAAGAGTGTGTGGAACTGGTGAACTCGATTGGTCCAGAAACTGAGTCAAAAGCTAAGGATCGGCTTTTGTCTGCTTTCTTAAACTACATGCAATCTTGTGGACTTATGAGGAGAGAAGATACCTTGGCATTGGAATCACTGAAGCTTGAAGTGCCAAGAGATGCAAGATCACAGAGGGAGTTTGAAGCAAAGAAACGAGAAGTTCTATGTGTTCTGAATTCAGCCATTATCAGTTTGTATGGTGATGTTAAACATGATATACTTAATAGCCTAAATCATTCCTCTGGGGCAAATTCAGGAAACAGGTCACAGTCTGAACTTGGGCCTATTTTCAATGAGTTTGAAGAGCAAGTTGAAAAGTGCATGCTTGTGGCAGGTTGTCTTAATGAACTTAAGAAATATATTGATGGGGGTATTCCTTCAGTAGATGTCGATAGGGCTTCTGTAAACTTCTCATTTCAAGAGAATTGGGGATCAGCTTTTCAGACCAGTCTGCTTTCATGTAAAAGCTTTGTTCAGCAGATGGCCGAAGTAGTTCTGCCAGAAGTGGTAAGATGTGTCATTTCATTTAACACAGAAATGATGGATGTTTTTGGATCACTCTCACAAATTAAGGGGTCCATCGATACAGCTCTGGAGCAATTTATAGAAGTTGAATTGGAAAGGGCCTCTCTGATTGAACTTGAGCAGAACTACTTTTTGAAAGTTGGTCTAATTACTGAGCAACAGTTGGCTCTTGAAGAAGCTGCTGTCAAGGGTAGAGATCATCTATCCTGGGAAGAGGCTGAGGAGCTTGCTTCCCAAGAAGAAGCTTGCAGGGCACAGTTGGATAAACTTCATCAAACATGGAATCAGAAGGACTTGCATACAACTTCTCTTATTCAAAAAGAAGCAAATGTTGTCAATGTGTTGGTGTCTTCCAAAAATCTTTTGCAATCTCTTGCTAGTATAGAACAGGAGCAGGAGCCACATGTTTCAAAGAGCAAAGTTCTTCTGGCTGCACTGATGCAGCCCTTCTCTGAGTTGGAATCAGCTGATCAAGCGCTGGCTTCATTTGACAGACCAGTGGCACCTGGCTCAAGTGGGATTTCTGAAATTGTGGATTTGGTAAATTCTGGACGCCCCCTATCTGATTGCCTATGGAAGTTCCCAGCCATGCTCAGCAGTCATGCCTTCTTTATGTGGAAGGTATCTTTGGTGGATTCTTTTCTTGATTCCTGCACACATGATGTAGCTTCATTTGTTGACCAAAATTTGGGATTCGACCAACTTGTCAATGTAGTGAAAGAGAAGCTTGAAGTGCAGCTTCATGACCATATTGGTCAGTACTTGAGAGAGCGAGTTGCTCCTGCTCTATTGGCAAGGTTAGACAAAGAGAGTGAATCATTAAAGCACATGACAGAGTTAAGAAAGGACCTTCCTTCTGAGCTAATGGATAGAGATCCTGGGGCTACAAAAAAAGTGCAGCTCATGCTTGAGGAGTACTGTAATGCACATGAAACTGTCAGAGCAGCAAGATCAGCTGCTTCCATCATGAAAAGACAGATTAATGACTTAAAAGAGGCTCTCCTCAAGACAGCCCTGGAAATTGTTCAGATGGAATGGATGCATGATATCACCCTAAGCCCCTTGCAGAATAACAGGCTTATATCTCACAAATATCTCGCGAATGATGATAATTTACTTCCTGTTATCTTAAKCATTAGCAGGCCTAAGCTGCTGGAGAGTATYCAATCTTCCGTTGCAAAAATAGCTAGATTATTAGAGAACTTGCAAGCTTGTGAGCAAACTTCCGTTACTGCTGAAGGGCAGCTTGAGCGAGCAATGATCTGGGCTTGTGGTAGACCTAGTTCAAGCACCATGGGAAATAATTTGTCAAGGAATGCAGGAATTCCTCCGGAATTCCATGATCATCTGATGAGACGGCGGCAATTGCTATGGGAAACTAGAGAAAAGGCATCAGAGGTAATGAAACTTTGCATCTCTATTTTGGAATTTGAAGCATCAAGAGATGGCATTTTTCGTACCACGGAAGAGCTTTATCCATCGAGGACTGGTTCTGATGCAAGGGCTTGGCAGCAAGTTTACCTAAATATTTTGACAAAATTGGATGTTACCTATCATTCCTTTACACGTGAGTGGAGAACCTTACATTCACTTCATTTGTTGGATGGCAGAACTACTTCATTTTCAGACTCGCGTTTACTTTTGAGGTTGATGGATTATAAGGATCTTTCATCTTCCAGGTACTGAACAAGAATGGAGACTTGCACAAAGCAATATGGAAGCTGCTTCGTCGGGCTTATATTCTGCAAGTAATGAACTTTGTGTTGCTTCTGTTAAAGTGAAATCAGCATCAGGTGACATGCTTTCGGTTCGGAAATCTTGTCTCTGCATACAATCATCTATTCTTGTGCAAATGCATTGGAAAGGTTATCTATTGGGAAAGGATCATTATCAATTTGGAAAACTTCTATAACCATATTCATTTTTTTATAGAAGATGCGGGCTTAGTCCTTGAACATTGTTTGCTTGGTTGACATTGTAATCTCATCTATGAGAATTGTAGTTGTTCGTTGACTAACATTTAATTATACTATGTTCGAAAAATGACTTGCTGAAAGGTAAACAACTATAACAAACTGATTTGTTCCACCAATGATCGAAGCATTGATATGTATAATGGTTTAATTCTTTGAAAAAAAACATAATCCTAATGTACTGCATTCATGCATAATTTGAGGAGGTCCAAACTCTTATACAACTACTAATTTTGGCTTCTACAGGTGATTTGCAAAGCACTCTTCTTGCAATGAGGGATTGTGCTTATGAAGTCAGTGTGTCACTCACTGCTTTTGCAGGCATTTCCAAAGGCCATACGGCTTTGACTTCTGAATGTGGTTCCATGCTTGAGGAGGTATAGTGCTTTTAACACGTGACCTGATTTGATTTGTAATATTTGGGGCCTGGTTATTTGATTGGCCTAGTGTTTCAATTTATTTTCTTTTGATCTCACTTTGAAACTGGTCTTTTTATTGTGGGCCTAGCCATGCCATTYAGGTGTCCATCTAATCATGTTTGCTCATTAGATTACAAGGGTATTATATCAACGACACATCCCCATTTTCTATTGGATTCTATACCTACGTTCTCTTCACAAGTAGAATCTGGATCATTGGTGGTCAGCTTTACATGTAACTTTGCTATTTCACTTCTCACCAATGTTGGCTCTTCTGGAGGTCTTGAAAAATTCAGTTGGTTTATCATTTTCTTCTTCTTTCACATTTGATTCTTTTACATACATCCTTCACGTCCTTGCTAGTTTTTAAACATGTTTCTTCCTTTTCCCACCTAGTTTTTCAATTGTTTCCCTCCAATGATTATATAACTTCCAATCGTCAAGCTTACTATACCTGTGATGAAATATCATCAGTTGGAGTTTTTCATCTTGACCTTGCTGTGTTCTTACGTCGGTTTCTCTTCTTAGTGATTCTGTTTTCGACATAATAATCGTCCCTTTATCTTTTCTTTTTCTATTAATATTTATTTTTCCTATGTTCCTGGCTTACTCAACCTCGCGCCTGGTAATCCTTCTGTTTTGCTCTTTGGTAGGTCCTAGCAATAACAGAAGATCTGCATGATGTTCACAGCTTGGGAAAAGAAGCTGCTGCTTTGCACTTTTCTCTTATGGAAAATCTTTCCAAGGTGCCAGATTTTCATGATTGCGTTTCTTGTCTGCTTTTCATTGGTTAGTTATTGATGCGAGTTTCCTTCTTTTCCTCATCAGGTGAACGTGATTTTGCTGCCACTGGAATCTATGTTATCTAAGGATGTTGCCGCCATGACAGACGCTATGCCTAAAGAACAAGAGACGAAAATGGAAATATCCCCAATCCACGGACAAGCTATATTTCAATCTTATTCTACAAGAACCAAGGAGGCATGTGAAGCACTCGGGCCGTTGTTACCATCTCTCACATCCTCCGTGAAGGGACTATATTCAATGTTGACCAGGCTAGCAAGAACTGCCAGTCTTCATGCTGGGAATCTTCATAAAGTAATTAGAATATCAGCTGAAGACCTTCTTCTCGTTCTTCTTAATGATTACCATAGTAAATTTGTTGTCCTTTTCTTTTCTTATAGGCCCTGGAAGGATTAGGAGGAAACCAGGAAGAAAGATCACAAAACAACTCGTCAAGATCAGACCTGGCAGGGGATGATGCTGTATATGATAATGGCGAAAGTGAAATGTTTCCTAAATCTGAAGGAGAAAATGATGGGAATCTTCTTGGTCTATGTGAATTGTCTCTGGGAGATAAAGGATGGATATCTCCTCCTGGAAGCATTTCAAGTGGCAGCTCAGAGTCTTGTGTTATATCAGCTGATGCAAATCTTCGAGATAGCTCCAACTGTTCAGATGTGACAGACCTATTTTTGCACGATTCTAATGGCACAGAGGTGAAAGAATCTCCTCATCAGTTTTCATCTTCCGGTGCTAATCTCGAAGAAAAACCTTTTCCTGGACAATCTAGCCTGCAGGTTGGTAATTGTGATATTACTTTATCCTTGTAGTGATCTGGATAAGTAGCTTAATCGGAAATACGTCCTATGTATCAGGAAAGCTCTGAGGGAGAGCTAGTGCTGAGAAATGAAGCATCCTCTTCAAACCAAGGCAAGGATGAGGAGGGACTTCGTGATTCTTCATTTATTAATGCAGAAGCGGCTACTCGAGCTACCAGGGGTAAGAAGTCTATCGTCAGAGGAAACTTTTAAGTCTACTGTTTTGCCCTAATTTTTTTTGTTTGAACTTTAATGCCTTGTGGTTTATATGACTTGCTTATTTGACTAGTTGCCTTGTTGCACTTCTGCAAAGCATTCTCAGTTGTCCCTTTCCCTTCGAAAATAATAAAAGAATTATAGACAATCTTGCAAAGCGGATTTCTTGTAATTTTCCACCTTGAGAAGTTAATGCCCTGGGTGGTACTGAAGCATTTAAATCTCTTCGATGTTCTTGCAGCATATATATATATATATATATATATGTAAGGTTATTGCTTGCTCTGTTACTGTCATATTGGATACTTAATACCCAAAAAAATTGACTCATATCCCATATATTGTTTGTAATATTTTGAATCTGTAGGTAAAAATGCTTATGCAATGTCGATTTTAAGGCGAGTGGAGATGAAACTAGATGGCCAAGATATAACAGACAAGAGGTATTTGCTTAGCCTTGATTTGTAAACAAAGTCTATTGAACAATGTGATATTGACGATGACCCCTGTTCTTTTTCCGTACCTTCAGAGAAATCAGTATTTCAGAGCAGGTTGACTTTCTGCTTAAACAAGCAACGAGTATAGATAATCTGTGCAATATGTATGAAGGTTGGACACCATGGATTTGAATTTCTGAAGACTATTCCATTTTACTGAGACTTCTTGATTCCAGATTATAGCAAGAGATGCTGTCTCATGATTTMCTGAGATTCATCTTCTCTTCTTCATCTGGATGGCAAGAACTTTGAGATATAGTTGCTGCGAATTTGGCTGTGACTGCTGCCATTGCGGATCTTTTGTTTCACGTCAAATTCCCCAGTATTTGATGGCAACAAACGGCAGCTCGAGAACATACCTGAGGAAGTGTGCCGGGCAATGGGATATATGCATGATCTTCTTCATGGGGTGATAGCGAGATTTGTCACTTCTCTCGTGGTCTCATATGAGAGTGCATCCAGTCCTTCCTCTCGGCGCATAGAATTTGAACGGGTGGTGCCACTGCAACCAGTCCAAAACATTCCCATTCAATCAAGCCGGTGGATACAAAACTACCGTTCTTCAGATCCGAAAGTCTGCCGCGGCTACATGAGCTTGTGCATCCCTGTGGATTAACGCCTGGATTGTGCGGATTGCTAAGAGATCACGTTGTACATATTTAGCTCTCATCAAGCACTTTTGATACTCGTTAAACCAGTAATCTCTATAGCCAGAGCCTATCAATCAGCAAGTTGAGAGTCAGCGCTACTTCCCATCTGCGGTTGTATTATAGATGCATCTGCTAAAGGATGATATGGACTGTATCATGTACATGTAACTACTACAGGTGCGAAAAGATTCAACTAATAAATGAAAGTTTTTGCTCCCCCTCCAAGTTATAGTGCTTTCTTGATTCGTCATCTTCACTTCTGACTCGCTTTGGAAACGGTCAAGCTCAACATGAACTAGGATGAAAACATTGGATATAACCATTAGCTCGTCGATAATTTCTTATTCAAGGATTGACTGGGTTTAAAAGCTAAGTAAAGTCCAAAGGTAAATGGACCAGGAACCGGACCTATTAGTTCTATCACCGGGGCAATGATAGCACCAATCTTATAAGTATACGACTAAATGGGCCAGATTTGAAACAATCTTCACATACTGTTGGACTTATCCCCTAATGGCCCAATAGAGTTCATGACACATTGTAGTTATCTTTAAAGGGCCACCGTTTATTTCTCAGTACACAGAATACCGGTGTTCAACTGCGGTTTTGCCTTCCTCAACCGTTGGAATGTAACAGACCCTGAGTCCCAGACCTTGTCTTACATGGTCTTCCCGTCTTATCCTTTCCTTCTTTAAGTTTAAGACAAGCACACAGGTCTTGGCTACTGTGTGCGCCTGCCCCTATACGAAGAAAAGGCAAAACCACCACCTCATCCTGCCAGTATCTCTCTATCCATGCAACTTATATATAAATGTTGGTTTGCTACTTCTGGGATCATCGATCAGTCTCCAAAGTATCAACTCGAATCTGAGAAGCACCCAGAGGTTTTTCCCCATTTTATCTTATCTTTCTTGTTTGGAGAATACTTTGCAGACGTCGGGGCTAATAGATATGTGGACAGACGAGGTAGCTAAATTGCGTGAGAAAGGCGATTCCATTTTCTCAAGTGGTGGAATTGCAGCTACAACAATTAGTACTCCCGAGGCTAGCCAGAAGGCTGGTGTTCAAACTGATAAGAGGAGCTTCCTCAACTGGTCCAAGAATGCGGATAGAATCAGGCAACTAAAAATGCCGGCTTTGCACTACTCGGAAGCCTCTGTTTCTATGCTCGTCGATTGCTTTTGCCCTTGAAGGCTAACAACGTACTGATTTATCAGGAAGCTGGTTTCTTGAGTTTCTCTTTGAGGCGTGCATCTTTTACCATCTCCATCTTGTTTGCTCTAAAAGTAATGGACAATGTGGCCATGTAGGGAATAAGAAACCTTCTGTAAATATGTATATGTGTATGGCCTTTTGTTTCCATGAAAATTCCAATTTTTCTTATGAATTTGAGCAGACCTGATCTAAACCGTAAATCCAAAAGGGAAATTTCTTATGAATTTGAGCAGGCCAAGCATCAAGGAAGAAGAAAAACTTCCAATCACGCGCAACTATAGCGGCCAAAATTTCTTTTTTTTTTTTCCCCAAGGTAGATGGAGGTGCGGGGAATCGAACCCCGTGCCTCTCGCATGCGAAGCGAGCGCTCTACCATATGAGCTACACCCCCTCCGCGTCTTAGTAGTATACTTGGTTTTTTATCTCAGTTAATTCGTATTCTCCAACAATTTTTCTCCCCCCCCGCCCCCTGCCATCGAAGTCAAAGCCAAATTAAGTCCATGAATTTTTTATATTTTAGTGTTTTTGAATATATTTCTTAAAAAAATACATAGAATATAAATTACCGTATTATCACCTATTCGTTTCCCTATGAAAAGAAAAAAGAAAAGTTGATTAAAAGCAATTCGATGTTTCAAAGACCTTTTTTTTTGTCATTTTAGCTCTTTTTCTACGAAAAATCCAGCATTTTCACGTGGGCGGAGGCCCAAACAGGCGCTAATACCCCGGAAAATACATTTCCTTTGGGACCATTAAATGGCTACCTGACACCCAACTTGCATTCTTGCACTCTCGCACCATCCTCCAAGGCCCCACCCTATGTTGCCTAAAAAATAAAAATAAAGAAAAGGGAAAAAATTTCATGGTGGAATGAGATATTACTAAAAAGAAAAAGTATACATAATTCTACAATACGAGATCTTATATTCTATCAAACTAAAATCCCTAATAGGACCCACAAAAGAATAATACAATATTATCAAACAAATTTATTTTATCGGTGTGAGAAATTAATTTTTTAATACCTTTTTTTTCCTTTCTAATAAAAAGAATTTGACTTTCATCGAAAATATAAATATATCCATATAAATTATCTATCGTGTATATCAATTGAAATATCGATAATTCATACAATTACAAAGTCTTTTTAGACTAAGAGGATGTTGCCCAGCCTCATCACATCAGATGATTCGCAAGGCCAACCATGGGATTTTTCTTGTTTGTCTTGTGTAATTGCTCCAAGAAGCGAGAGGTTATCCTTCTCATTTTGGATCTTCCAGACAAAGTGATCTAGTTCGAACTACCTCAATCTATTGCGTATTTAAAGAGAACATGTTTCATTACTATTTATATAGCAATAAGAAAAAAATAGGTGACCTTAAATAATAAGAACTGTATAATATGTGATGTATTAGAAAATTTAACGCTTGCTCGATCTTTTACATGGAATATCTTCTGGAAGATATTCTGATCCGGCGGCTAGTCGGTCCAATACCAGTGGGCAGTGGACCTCCCTCCACACACTGATTTTTACGTGTACCACTGGCTTCTATAATTTCTATCCACCACCACCACTAGCTTCCTCTTCCTTTCTCTCCTTTGTCTATATAAGTAAACTACGTTTCCAGCACTGGTTCGTCGTTCTTGTAGTGTTTATATTGAATTTTTGCAGGTCATATAGTAAAATTTAATCAAGTTATTGCAGAGATAGAGAGAAATGGCAGAAGTGGTTAATGTGTGTGTTGGAGAGCTCGCCAAGCTAAGAGAGAAGGTCCGAGTGAGGAACATCTTCTTGATCACAGCCCAGAAAAAGGATGCAGCYGATGAACAAGTAGAAGAAACCAAACCAGCTAAYCAGCAGTATCCTTCTTCTCCTTCTTTGAAGTCGACTGCCAAAGTCAAGGAAGAGACCACATTGTCAGAATCAACAGTGTGTTTGCTTATGGATCGGTTTGCGCCATTGTGAAACCTGCGAATTGGGCTGTATATATATGTAATAATCATTCATGTCCGAACTCATGCTGTCTGTACAAGAATTCAAATCTCCTTTAGTCAATGGAATTTACGTTCAGTATCATCAGGATGTTCGATTCTTGATTACATAATCTCTTGATTTTTTTTGAATTTTTGTTCAGAAGTCCTCTGGAGAAGAAGATAACAGGATATCAATTTGAATCAACGAATGACTTTTTAGACTTTTGCAGCTCAAATCTGCACCTTTGCAGATGATCAAACCTCCCCRAGCCCCCTCTTAAGCTACAAGTGAAAAGTTTTTCGTGAATCTCACAATTCAGGAGTAAAAAAACTATACAGAGTTTTCTTTACCTTTATTTGAGACATGTAGGTGTATATATACAATCTAGAATGCCATTGGCAAAGCTGTTATACCTTTTTATCTACAAGTACTGTTTCCCGCTGCTACATATTGCCTACTACTGGTATGTGCTAGGCTCGATGCTTTCAGAAGACCACTCGTTAGTACTGACGTTATGCTTCTCTTGTTCCCACTTCAGGATTTCCCTAGCATATTTAAGAGCTTCATCTATACTATCGGATTCCAATCCAGTGGCCGGAGCAACATACAGCTTCCTTCTGACTAGGTCCTTGAACAGCCTCTTAAACTGCACTGCAATATAGTGGAAAGCTCGTTGAGCTGGAGATGCAGTGTTGGGGTTGTTGCTGCCTTGTGAATGATTTCTGATCACTGGATTGAAATCTTGAAACCACTCACATTGAGTGAGAGGAACCTGTTCTAGTTTCTCCTCCAGCAGGTCAAACTTGTTGAGTATTACAAGGAAATCTTTCTGAGAAAATGTAGGATGAGTGATAATGGTCTCAAATAGCTTCTTGCTTGTCAACATCTTATTAGTGCAAGCTCCATCACTGTCTACATTGAACTCGTCATAATCTGTTAAAGAAACACAATATAGGACCAGATCAACATCTTCGAACATCTCCAACCACTTGCAATTCTCTCCAAGGCTGCTACCGTGCACTCTGATGAGTTGGTACCTGCAATTGAAGTTCATCCAAGTTATGATAATGCAGATGTGAAGTAAAACCTTGAAGTCCAGAACAAGAGTTATTTCCATGTTGAAAGATCAGGCAAAAGCAGGACCTTCTGGAAGTGAGACATCCAACTGATAAATACATCTACTGCATAATAAGAGACCTCACCTCAACAATGAATCATACTGATCAACAGGCTCCATGTAGCCTTCCTGTGATGGCGTAGGAAAGGAAAACTCCATGGCTGCAACTCCATTGGAAGGAGTAATGCCCTCAGCATACAAAATGTCCATATCAGAAGGCTCATAATCTACCATGGAAATCTCAACAGCCTTCAAAAGAAAAAAGTACATCAAAATTGAATCAGCAGCTAGAACATTGGGTTGCAACTAATATGTAGTTGTAGAGTCACCAGAGCCAGCAAAGGTGTTAATAAGGTAACTTACACGATCAACGAAATAATTGGCAACTATAGGTAGCGCATGTAGCTCATTTCTCCGGTCATATGCAGCTCGAAAGCCACTACTGTTCACCAGCTCCTCAATTCTTGGAGCATACTCGCGGGTAGCAGCAGGAAAGATGASCTCCAATTTGCCTGACATCATAACTTGAAGAAGCCAATCAGAGAATTGCTTCAGCCTTGGACTGATGGAATAAACATTRTTCTCTTCAATCTGGTCAGAGTACCCTGTTGCCAAAAATTGATTCTTAGAATCCCCTGGATGACAACTTTAGTTATACTTCTCACAAAGGTCAACCATCTACTTTTCTTCACCATTACTACAAGAGATTAAGTGYTCAAACTAAAGGGTGCCCAAGAAAAACTTTGACAGAACTCTTGTGAGAGTTTTTCTGGTCAGAAACCTAATCTCAGTTTAAGCTCTAAAAAATTGAAGCAATTGAAGACCCTCCTAGCCTGCACATTCACACAATAGAGCAACAAAAGTACAAGGGAAAATTCAGTTCATGCAGCTTTTCCTAATCAAGTTTAGTACCTGAGGGACCAGGTTGACTGATAAGTTGTTGCTTCAGTTCCTGCAAATAATCTTCTTCAAATCGTTCTCGCCCCTCAAGCAGAATTCCAATATATCGATACAAATTTGTCTGAATCATGAATTTAATATTTTGACGCTCATCTTCGGAGAAAGGTACATCATACAGAATTTTGGCCTGACATGAASACAAAGATATTAAGGTTGTCGCCACTTAKATCCAGTTTTGCTCACTACAAAATTCACGAATTAAAAAGATAAAGAATAGTATAATAACAGAAACCAGACACAAGGGAACAAATTGCATGAACTAAACACAAGCAAAACGTCATGTGGCAATTTAATCATTATGAATGGAATTAAAATTTCTTCAGCATCTGAGATTAACGTTCTGATGAGTAAAAATTGGAAGTCCCATGAATTTAACAAACCAAAAACAATGCTTAGTTCTAATCTTAAGCATACTGGACTGCGAAAACATATGTTTTGTGCTTCCCATGGGTATAGTAAAACGTAATTCTACAGCGCATGGATCGCTAATAAATTTGTGAAGGAGCTTRGCTATGATTCACACTGGACATACTTATCTTAAAAACCCTTCTGGAAAACACATGCATCAATGCTTAAAACTGTTAAAGTCTAAAATGTTCGGTTAAAAACTTTACTGATATCCAGGATATAACCACTAACACTCCTGAACAAACCACTATCACTCGCGCTTCCAGGTAGATGGGATAAGAAGGTTCAAATGGATGTTTAAGCTCTCAAAGAACATCYGATCCTTAAGATGGGAACAGTAAAAAACAAGTATAATACTGCACTCTATTTAGGACCTCACATAAAAAGAAAACAAGGAATACTATTAATATTTAGTGAAAACTCATMTATAACTAAAAAGGTTTATGTGTACCAGAGAGTGTATAAAAGAAAGGTAAAATAAATMTCCCAAGCACAAAATACCTGCTTAAATATTGTACTTGTTCCCGATTGATCACAGCCAACTAGAAGGAGCTTCTTGACTACTTTCTCATCCAGATTTCCTGAGCCAATTTTATCAGCTTCATTTTTGACTTCATTGCAAGACTTTGGAGGAATTGGCAAAGACAATGCAGCAGAGATGAACTTCATTCCTGGCTGAATAAGGTATTCAAGACAAGTGAATCTCTACAACATYCAACCAATTAAACTAAAAAGGCACAAAACAAAGAAAACCYTCTTTCTATATACCTTCTCCCATAGTTTCCCCATGACTTTCTTCTGTCCTTCTAGGAGGTAGGAACCATCTGCGTTTAACCAAAAGTGTGGGTGTCCTTCGCAATGAATTCCCGCAAGCTGCAAAGATTCAACAAAATGCCAATGATTAATTATCAAAACATAATTTAAGTAAATTAACCCCGTTCAGAACACAAACCTGCAACATCCAAAGCTCTGTTTTAGTGATCTCCCTACTATTTATCAGTACATTTGTGTTTCCATTGCTTGCATTTCGTGTAATTGTACCCCCTATATCCAGCTCGGGGCTGATAATCTGGCAAGGTTTCTTCCCCTCCTGTTCCATTGAGGCAAGTGTATATTTATTAGAGTAAGAAATTACAGTTTTATGTACAATTTTGAGAAGGATATTTCTGTACCTTTCCCCAGAATCCAGATACCCTGTCATACCAATACTTTCCAGGTTTTAGCTTCTTTGGTGGATATCTACAGTTCTGCAAATGATACAAATCATCAACAGTAAGGGACCTGCCATTTACAGAAACTAGATCAGGTGGGAGCTGATTCGCTTCACACGCTGTTTCCAATCTCATAATCTGTTTAATTTCCTCTTCGGTGAGCAATCTCTTGAGCATTCTGGAAATTTTTCCCAAAGATCCCCGCCTTACTTCATTAATTGGATAACCAATACAGGTGATGCATTTCCTTCCTTCAGGCATTGATCCCATTGCCCTRAATAAACAACGACTACAAAATTTGGCACCACAGACAAAGCAAACTTCCTTCTCAGTAAACCGAGACCCTTTATGACACCGATAGCATAATCCTTTCTTAACATCACTTCTAGCTACAGGCCTTTCTGGTTCATGAGGAGCACCTCCTGCAGATGTTATATCACTTAATTGAGACTCTATATCACTTGGTTGAGGATTGCAAAACGTTGCTGGTGACACCCTATTGCCTGGGTAAGAAGCTTCACTAACAGAATCTCCCACCCCTTCATCAGAGGAAATCTCCGAGGAAGAAGCAGGCAAGCTCAAGCTGTGTTCCTGCAGTTCTGGATCAGCAGGCTGCACATGACGACTAAGCTCTAGGCCCATTTCGGTTTTATCATGATGCAAGTCTTCTAAATCTGAACTTCCAGATACTTCATTGGACTCGTCATGGCTGTCTGAAAATCCTGAAGTATCAGAACTTCGAGTTCTATCTGAGACTCCAGCTGCACGTCCATCACCATTTTCCAGACCTTCTAATGCATGCTCTTGTTCAGTAACATCTATTGGATTGACTCTACCGGATTGTCGGGCTTCACCAAGGTGTCTCCCTGAGGCCAGAGGTCCGGCCACTTCAGAACCTAACTTCGACCTCTGCGAAGATCTACTATTCAAATCACCGCTCTTAACAATTGGTTGAATAACTGGCACCGAAAATTTATTCAATATAGAGACCGTTGCAAACACGGAGGCGTTTGGAATCCGGTGCACGTCGAGAGGAACCACCTGAGGAATTTCATAGCTGACTGGAGGGCCACAATACTCCATAGCAAAAGAGTATTCCACGCTATACTCATCATCATCATCGGTTTTCGAGGTGGAATTGGAAACAGGCAAAAAACTCTTTAAAAGACTAGGCATATTTCTAATGCTATCCAAAATCCAGACTCCAATGATTTCAAAAACTCCTCGAATTGATCAAAAGCTCGACTGTTTCTTTGTCCTTCAGCTCAAAGAAGGGAAGAAGAAGCCCCTCAATGAACAGTTRTATACATCGTTAACTACCAGCACAAAAGGAAAGTAAACTCAACTCAACTCTACAATCCGATTCTTAAGAACCCAGAAAACGAAACATGATCCTTCTAATCTATCTATCTACTGGATTACAGCTTGAAGTGATTAGAACCGAAATCAGCACAGAGACTATTAATAACAGAGAGAAAATTAAGCTCTGATCTTACCAACCAGTGACGAAAACGAAGACTCGGACCAGAGACCACGTGACGACCGGAATTGAAGTCTCCGTTTCCTGGTAAATTATCAATACTTGACATCTGACCCATTTTCCCAATCCCACGCGTTTTTCTGAAAGAAGAGAGTTGTTAAAGAAACATGCACAGATTGAGGAGATGACTCCATTTTCAAAGTTTCAAACGCATCAGGAGGAGGTTAACGCCGTCCAAAAGAGTACACGTTTACGAGACTGAAACACCTTTTTGGCGCTTTTATTTCCATGTGAACGAAACTCGAAGCGTGGGACTATAGATCTTTTTGAGTCAACAAAAAAAAAAGATAAAAAAAATGGAACTAGAATTTTCTCCTTTTTTTTTCAAAAATTCTAACGAATTCGAATTATATTCATCAAATTCTATTCTTATTCTTAATTGAATGAATATCAAATTTAAAACTCTTTTTTATTTTCGAAATTCTTAAGTTGGTACTTACTAATTCATACTTACTTCGAATTGTATTAATCAAATCTTATTCTTATTTTTTATTTGAAATAATGTCCGATTTAAAGCTTTTCTAATCTAKCCGTATAAATTTAGATTGAACATGAAATAACTTTGACTTAGTKATAWTATGAAATTTRGCATTGACTTAGCAATACACTTATCAAGTAACATATAAGAATCGGACATAAAACCTCGCACAGACTTACTAGTATATTATCATTTAATACTATAAATATGGATCAAATAAAAAATTTCACATTAACTTAGCATTACGCTTAACATCTAATTCAAACTACTTAATATCTAACTCGAATTAAGATGTATGGTCAAGTWAAAATAAAAATTATGACCTTCGCAGAAATTTGAATTCTTCATAGTTTTCTAATTAATTATTGCTAATCTTTTGGATTTGTGTAATTAAACCATGCTTTGACATTGATTGATTAAAGGCTTGACACATGTATGGGTGCAAGGAGTTTCGGCGTCCTTGGTATTCTTCATAATAAGARAAAGTGAAAGCCCAAAATCAAAGCTGTTGAACCAAAAATAGGCCCAAYATGGAAAAGGAAGAATTTGGGCTGCCATTTGCAGCTCTTAAGAAATAGACCCATTTCAGTTGAATTTGGGCTGCTACGAGAAACATGATCCATAACCATTTTACTGAAACCATAAAGTTTGCTAGTCCATTCAATTCCTCATCGGAAAATGTCGGATCACTAATATAAAAACAAATTTAAAAAAGTCTCCCTTGGAATGGCTCAGCTTAGTACTCATTGGGGAGACCATATATCCAATTCAAATCTCAAGTCCATATTGGAAATTTCAATTCCCAGAATCTTTCATGCAGCTTTTGAACGTTTTTGCGCCCTTTCAAGTTTGAATTTCGAACCAGTTCCAGCCGTAGAGTCGGGTGCTGAGGTCTTCGCTTTCACTGATCATTTTTATTTGGTCAAATTATTAAGGATCGCAACATGTAAAATCCAGATATTTCTCTTTAAGTCTATCTTTTTCCGTGCTCTCTTAACACCTTTCACATAGAAGAAAAATACGTTTAGATTTGAAAAAAAATATTCCGAAATATGAATATTACATTATTGAGTTCCTATTTCTAAATTTCTTTTAATCAATTTTTAAGTCTTATCTTCAACTTTATAATATTCAAAATGAACGTCGATCAAAATGTATTTAACTCACAACACTTCTTATTTACTTTTCAAAATGTATAAGAAATAAAGAAATTTTTACAATCACATGGAACCATATGATATTTACAATTTCCTCATTTTGCAAAATCTAGAGAAGTTTTCAAATGGCTAAAAAGTAACCGACCACCTAATGAGGTAGCCTCCAATGAGGTTTGAAATTTGCTTGCTTCATAGCAAAGTTTCCCCAACAGAAATCTTCTGTCCGATCGGCAAATTTGCTAAGGGGACCATTGGTATTTAGATTTTGCTTCACTATTCAAACAAGAAGCGTGCCTCCCACGTCCCATTCCGCGAGCCTCGGTTCTGCTATCCCCAACAACCACCGGTCTTAAGACATCATCCCCGCCAACACACAGCCGTATCTGGAGGCGCGTTCACTTCAAGCTCATCGTGCTGCGTTTACGAATTACATACCTTGAGTATGCTTCAGTTCAGGGGCGTTCTCTGACACTCTCCAGACCTTGACGGATTTGTCCAAACTCCCACTGTACACTATCCACCATTGATCTCCTTTCTCCGATTCGTCATCTGCATCTGCTTCCACGGCCAAGCATTTCACGGGGCCACTGTGGCCGGTTAGAACCGACACGCACAAGTGGATCCCGCCTTCTTCTCTCCTCCACATGCAGATACTTTTGTCTGCTGAACCACTGAACACCAAATTGCCAGCCGTGGCTAAGCACAGAACCGCCAATTTGTGGCCCCTCAGCACCCCGCCGTGTGAAATGGAAGTCTTTTCACGTTCCCAGAAATTGACTAGTCCGTCGGACGACCCTGCATACAGAACACCCGCTTCGACGCTCACGGCCAGCGATGTCACTGCATTTTCTTGCTCCAGTAATGTGTTCATGTGAACGTGCTTGGTTGACTTGCCGACCAATTCTCTCCTCCATACTTTTACTGTTCCATCGGCGGAYCCGGTGAATATCAACCCATCGAACCCCACAGCCACTGAATTAACAGCATCACCGTGGCCACTGATGGATTCTATGCATTTGGAATCAGAGATTCTCCAAACCTTTAGAGTTTTATCCCACGAACCTGAATACAGTAATCCTCGATCAGCGTCTACACTCAAGCATGAGACGGTGTCGAAGTGCCTGATCCAGGGCATGTTACGGTTCCTTCGTACTTCAACATAGCTCTTTGGGTTGATGGCGCTTTTCAGATAATCTCTTGTGGTCGGTAAGCTACCTACACGCTTGTATGGATTCTTTTTATTTCCAGAGAATTTCCAGACGCGTATTTTACCGTCTTGGTGGCCGGTGAAAATCTTATCCCCAAGAACAACAATAGCTTTCACTAATCCGCTATTTGATTTGAAACCCGAAAACTCGTTCAGATTCTTCCACACCCGAACGTTCTTACTATCAGAACCAGTGTACAAGAAACCCCCGGATGCAGCTAATGAATATACATGACCTTCTTCCCTAACGATGGACCCGATGAGGCCGCCCGCGGCTTGTGAGGAGTACGCACCCTCTTCAAGTAGCTGTTCATGAGCCGTAAATTGCTGCGTCCACGGGGATTTGGCGTAAGGCGATGGTTGATTCCATGGTGACATGAAACAAGGGGAAGCCTTGCCGCTATCGGCTGCGACCATATTGTCGTAGAACCGATAACTTGGAACGGAGGAGGCACTGCTGTTGCGACGCGAGGAATCGCTGTCTTCATCTTGATTGCTGAAAATAATCGGATCAGAATTCAAGAGAGTCGCAAACTTTTGTCGCTGGACAGGATTCATTTTCTCCGCGAACAACGTAGTATCATTGATTTTGTGGTTCGTCATCCTTAATTAAATCAAAAGTTATGGGTTTCGTAGTATAGAATGAGTGCAGCGAGTTTGAAGAGSTATTATCTGATGAACGAGAATATTCAACGATGTCGAGAGATTGAGGTTGCTATATATATAACGAAGAGTGGTTGCTACATGTTGGCGAGTAGGTTTATGCTGGGCTGACAGATGGACACGTGGTGAAATTTTACGTGAGGGTTACGTAAAAGAGGAGCGAAATAGATTATCAAACGTCATGCAACCGCTGTATGCCGGTAAGACGATGAAACGACGTCGTGASACTGTGACTTTCTTCGTACCCTTCAATGATCAATTAGCTGCGGTAGAGTCAGAGAGCTTGGAGATGGTCCTTTCATACTGGTAAATGAAAATTTTGACTTTGACCTTTTTCATTTACATTACATTGTCGAATTTAAGTTTCCAATTATGGATAATAATCGTGTTATATATACATATATATATATAATGATATTTTTTATCTGACTAATTTGATTAGAAAATATAGATTAAATTATTACATTAACATTGGACGAAAATTGAACACCGATATATTGAACATAGTGATTATGCTCGAGGGATCTTTAATGAATCTTTCGGCAGAATGCTTGAGGCAGCATCCACTGTTTTGCATCTTTTTCATATGAGAAGTTACATAGAAATGGAATAGAGGCGCTTGACTTTTCTACGTCGTACTTGGTTCATTCCAATGTTTGCAACCTTAACCTTCGATTTTCCCAAGRAATCTAGTGAAATTCATCTCATGTAAAATATGTAATAGAATATATACGTGCATGATTAGTACATATATGTTTGATTGTTTGACGATTCGACATTTAATTTATTTTACATGTGTAAGAGGAAATTAGTTCTAGAAAATATATTTCATATTGAAAATGTAGATTTTAGCATTTATATTTTAATTTTATTATATGGCCCGACCTATTGATTTGCTAAATTCTTAATGTATAGATTTCATTGCTTGTAGTGAACGTACTCTTTTTTTTCTTTTTTCTTTATTTAAGATACTATATTACCTTAATGCATGTTTGTATAATATTGAAAGTCAATAGAAGTTTTTCATCTTTTTTTTGGTTTCTTGCGCGTGTATCATCTCCGTTCACATATAGCATATGGCATAGATATTCCCTTTGATGCCCCTTCCTTCTTCCCGAATCATATTTTTTCGTTCATTTTTGCCTATTAATATAGTCCTTACTCGACCTAAATGACAATTTTATACCTGTATAGTCAATTACTTCGGTTAAAAAGTCAACTGGTTCTGATGTATTGGCTTGGTTAGCCCCTTTCCGCTTCCTGCGTTGGCGCAAGCTTGGACAGTAGTCCGCCTAAAAATCCATTGCCACGTTATTGTGCGAGCGCCAACCGAAAGCGCCAATGAGGCTACTTTGACTATTCTGCCACGTTAGCTTCCCAGGCGCCCCCAGTGCCATGCCAATTTGCACCGCTCTCTATCGCTGCGGCCAGCTCACGTCCTCCTTCCCCAATGTGCCGCTTCTTTTTTCCGCCCGTCAGTCCTACGCGCCCACCTCCGAAGCAGCTCTTCGCTCCGCGTTTTAGCGTAAGAGTTGCCACTTTTGGTGCCCTCTAAGTGGCACCTGATGCTCGCGCAGTAAAATCATTCCCTCTCAGAAAATCACCTTTTAGGGGCGCTTCAGAGACCGCTTCCCCGATACATTTAAAAAAACACAAAAACAAATATTTTTTTGAGAGATTAAACGGAATTTTTGATTGACTCGTATAGTGGTCGAATTTCAACTATCAAATCTTTTTTAAATACTAAATATAAACATAGCATGACGTGTATATATATATATATATATATACACGATTAAGAACGAGGTCAGAAATTATATTTTTAGAATGCGAGAGTACATGAAATAGATATTGGAGGTGATATAATATTTTTTGAGGTAAAAATCTTATATAAATCGTTAAACATATCAACTCTATGTTGCACCGCCATTAACTTCGTCTTTTGACGCGTCACGCTCCAATCAATGTCATAGAATCAATAGAAAAAAAAAAAAAGAATATAGCAAAGTGTATTAGAACATTTCCGACAAAAATTGAGAGTGAATACCTCATTGCATACCACATTCAACACTCAAATTGATTTGTATAAATTAAATCTATAGTGTTAAAAAACTTTCAATCTTAAAAAATTACGAAAAAAATTCAAAAGAGAAGAAAATGTCAATAATCTAATACATGCGGATTCACTTAGGAGTATGATTTGGTCAACTTGTTTCTTTCTATAATTAGTAAAATACAAATAAATCAATGGAAAAATAATGTCATTCTAGTAGATTGTGTTTGTCCAAATTGAGTTATAAAGGTAATTAGATGATATAAMATATTGCTGCCGGTAGGTAAGGAATAGTATTAGTTTAAACATTATTTTTAATAATAAAAATGTTACTCATTCAAATTACATTCTAGAAAAGCCATTGACTTTAAAGGCAAATTTTATATTAATAGTATCTGGATAATTATCATTACACATATATATTTCTAATTATAGTAACATTTATAGATTATTTATTGTATCGTGTCCCGATGGTCTGAAAATCATAAGATCAAGTTTGGCAACTACAGATCACCAGTTTCTTGAATTTGTCAACATGTTGGGTGACATTGTTTGTAATATTTCAGTAGATAGTTATGTACGTGGCCCTGCACTGCTCTGTTATACTATCATATCCTTCTGATCTCTTCTTGATTTTCTTTTCTTTGTTTGGTTGATGTATGTATATACTTTAATGCTTCTGAGATTTCTTTGGAGAAAACTCATACTTTTATACAGACACGTAGGGCTTACTGRGGATTGATGGCTACSTTAATTTGATTTGTTTCCAATCAGAATATCAAATTATAAGGCGTGTCGATACTGGATAAAGTCTGCTTTGGTGGACATTTCAGAAGAGGTTGAAGAAGAATGAACACTGAATTAACAGAGGGATTTGTTTYATTTCAGAGACAGTAACAGATGTTGTATAGTAATCAACTAGGGATTGTGTCTCCTACGTTAGACATTAGCTAGGAATTCATTGTTTCTAAAGAATTCAAGAATATTCTAGATTTAAATGATTGAGGGTATCAAATGAACTGGGTTTTGGAAGTTCTGTTAATGGGCACTAGAGGAATCATCATCACTACATGTGGAGCATGTAAATCTGAAACTCGCATCATCAAAAGTATGCAGTGCATGCGCAAAGTGTATGTATAGCTCCAAATAACAAAATCCAAAGAGAACTTTGCCAATATTGCAGACCTGGCAAGTACAAGTATATTTATCTATTGTTTACTCTTATCATTGGAAAGGAAAAGTGATCGTCCCCAACAGGTTTGACCCAAAGAAAGAAATAAAGAAGAAGAAGATAACACTTCTAATCTTTGTCTTCGTCTGTACATTCTAAGCATTCTAATAATGGAGTAGATAATTTGGATCATCGTTCGAGTTCGGGTAGGGACACTTCAATCACTTCATATGACGGTTCAAATGTATTTCTGCCGACGTAGTATATAACAATACCACAATTCCTAGAGGTTTGCAGGAAGATATTTCTGGAGTACCTGAAGAATCCATAATCTTGGGCATTTTGCACAGGGAGAAACATGATTTAACTCGGTACAAATGGCGACCAGTAGTCCACTGCTAGTGCGCTGAACAAATTGTGGCAGCAGAGCAGCTATCTAGTTTGGCATCAGGCCAACTGTCCAAGTAAAGGGAGTTCTCGTGGCGGGCCTGGTGGTCCGGTGAAGTTGGCTACCTGTGCATGCAGTGACAACTCAAAGCTTTGCATGAACCCTAATCATTAATCAAGCTGATATTGAATGGTTAAACTTATTCTGGGTACTTTAMTAGATAATTATGACTGAACCATCGATTAAAAGCTATAAGCAAGTTAAACTCTGCTCAATTAGCTTCGCCCATATTATCCCAGAATGTCTGCTTTACGTTTGTGGCCATCAAAGCCCGTACACCAAGTCATCGGCTAGGGTTAAATCAGCTGTCACAATGGATTTTGATCAATAACAGGGATAACCATCATCGGATTTTCACAGGTAGCTCCTAATTAACTGGCCTTTTGGATTGAGTCTTCATTTGAGTTCAACAAATTAAGATGCATTTAACMTGTTATACKCTCTAACTTTACCTCCGACCTCTTTTGATATATATTTTTTTAATTTTCTCTTTGTGTAAAACGATCGAAAATATATTAACAAAATTCCAAACGAAGAGATAATTACGAAATAAAATTACGAGATTGCCTCTGGCCAGTCCAGTGCATTTGTTCAATTCCCTACTACATGACGCAATCAGGAAGAACCGGAATTGACAAGCTCATTTTCCTTTTTTTTTTTTTTTAAAAGTTGGATTTACAACCATTAAACCCAAGAGAGATATATGGAATTGAAATTCATCAAAAAATTGAGAAAAAATTTCAGATTTTTTTTTTTGTAAAGTTGGATATTGTTGGGTTTGGATTGACAATAATTTTCTTGCTATGGCTGAGATTAAGGAAGATTTACAGTGAAGAAAAACAGTTTTTGTGATTGTTGGGACAACTCATTTGATTCTCTAGTTAGAGGAGTAGAGACTCTTGAAGTTAAAGATCAATTGTCCAGAAAGGGCTACACACACATTCTAATTCAAAAGGGTCATGGATCCTACATTCCTACAAAGGTAATCCAAATTCATGATATTCTTGTTACTTAGTTATTGCTTCATTATGTTATTTTACTGTTATTGATCCATTATGTTATTCTTGTTATTCAGTTATTGTGATCTTCCCTTTGAATTGGTTTCTTTGTCTTTGTTAACCCTTGAAGGAGGACATTAGAAATGGTAAAGTTAATTTTTTTCTCTTTATGGAGATTTCTAGCTCCTATATACGCCGATTCTCATTTAAAAATAAGAATATTAAGTTTCTGAAAATCTACCACAAACTATCGTTCAAACTAAAGCAGGTTTGAACCAAATATGTGAACTAATTACATGCCTTCTCAGAGTTTACATACTCAACTCTTTAATGGCCTTATACACATACTATGGTAGTACTGGAAACCATGTTTTGAACACAATAACAATTCATTGATCTCTTAAGTAAATTTATCATTNCCACCCTGTGCCCAGGTTAAGGTCAATCCAACTCAGAGATTTCATTCAAATTGAAGAAAACTTATACTTGGGAGTGTGGCAGCAATGCCTTCCATGTATCTTTCGCTCAGGCAAAATCACGTACAGCGTGGAAGATATTCTCAYTTCTTCAAAAGGCGATATACGATTGTTCCTAAAGATATAAACCAATTGATTTTACTACGGGAGATAATTTGAAGGTTTTTACCTCAGTGAGACCTAAAATGTGAGAGTTCATAACTGATTAAGCACAGAAACGAAGGTCTGATGCCGCAAATGATGCAGACTGTGCATGAGTTGATGTTCAAACGCCAAAATCATTCTTCTATCTTCAGTCTATTCTGCCACATAAATCACAGTATAAGAGAGAAATGGCMCGAAACTGGAGTTCCACTGCCGACACCATTCTCATTCCTCATGAACATTTTGGTCAGATCGTATCTGCAAAATGCAGAAATAGGGACTGAKGGGATACACATCCCATTTGGATTCCAAACAGGTTGATCCTCCCTTGACTCCTCAATGCATTTAAGCTGCAACACCTCAAGACACTAGTCAAGCCGWAACTTCTTTGAAACTCCTTATGGCTAGTTCCAATCATATGATTGGAGGAGCATTTTTTCCTACATACTTGTTAATTAATTTATAGTCGTAACAAAGAAAATGAGTTTATATAATTATAGACTTATATCTTGGTAGAACGAGCGTTTTTGTTTCTTTGTTAGATGGCGGCCGATTCAAGTGCCCTTGAACCGGCGACCATTAATCTCTTCTTGCCTGTATCCCTCGGGAAAATTAATGGTCAAAATTCTTTGCATAGGAAAAATACAAATCATAATCCATYATTAATTCTAGAGTCTAATTAATAAAACAAAGATAAAATCAAAAAATATCAAAAAGTCTAAAAAGCGATGAAAGTTTTACAGCCTAAGACTCTAACCCGAAACTAGCCGTAAGGAGTACGTTAAACTTCAATTAATTAACAAATTAGTCCAGTTAGTGTACGAATACTAACAAATTAGTCCAGTTAGTGTACGAATACCATATCTCCAACGAAAAAACAAATTGTTTTTCCAAGAACAATTCCTCAAGAATTCTTCTTCGCCTGCTCGTAGTCGAAGCTGGTTCAACTTCGAATATGATGTCATGATGTCCAGTACACCTCCCTCGTCAGTTTAAGATGCCAAGGATAACACCAAAACTGGGAAACTGATGAGCAACTAAGATGATATTTCGATGCTATCCTGCCAAACTCTGATGGTTTAGCTAGATTATCATTTTCAATYGTAAGTAATCCACCGGCGTGAAGATCACTGAATATCTTCTCTATCAAGTCTGAGAGACCAACCTTTGTAACTCGTAGTAGCATAGGTTTCTGCGAGCCCTCTTARACATAAACGTCCAGGTCAACATATACTTTGCATTACTCCTGCCAAGAATTTCTTCTGAACACAACTCAGTATTCAACCGATCATGCAGGTAGTGATGCAAATTGCTTTCAACCGGAAATGCTTCAGATAGGCAGCTTCAGGTAGGCAGCTTCAGATACATATATTTAGTTTTTTTTTTTAAATTAAAAAATTTTGCTCGTTTATTTATTTAAATTTAGTTTCTGGCAATTATAGTTTTTTAAAAATTTCAGCCCTCCTGAATTCATGTAATCATATATTTCAACCCTTTTAATAAAATCATCAATTGCGTTCTCGAAATATTTTTCACTAGTTATAGTTGTTCATATCATGAATATGAATTTCGAGGAAATAAAAAATGCAATAAGATATTACTTTTTCAAGGTTGAATGTGTGGAATTGCAGTGTTTCGAATGGATTCGAGAACAAAAATGGACAAACCGATCTAAATCACTATCCATTGAATCAGATTAGTGATGAAAAGTGGTTGAATCCTTCACTGTTCTGTATCAAACTTATCTTAAAGGAATTGCAAACAGCAAGAACTGAAAACGGGTTTAGACTCATCTACAGAAATCTGGGGGCATAGTTTTAGATAATCAATACACGAAACATGATACTCAATCTTTCAACATCCTGATCAGAGTCATGAAGATGAGGGAAGGAGGTATGGAGATTCCAGATGACGTAATCTTGGAAATCTTGAAAAAACTTCCAGCAGAGTCTTTAGCCAGATTCTTATCTGGTGTGAAGCAATTGCAAAATCTAATTCTTTGCCTCATCAAACCAAGTCTACAGACTTAGTAGATTAGTAGGTTAGATTATATAGATTAGTTGTACAAGCTTGTGCATTTATGATCGAGGGGCGACTAAAATATGGATTTGTGATATTGAAGGAGTATATTCTCATTTTACTGAGTCCTATGATGGATAGCAACATTGTGAATGGTCTYATGTTGCTTCATCACTTTCCATGGTGATTGTTATAATSGTATCACAAGGGAAGAACTTGATATTCCCAGGGAAGCAACACCTAAGTTTCCATGGGGAACGGGAATCGTAAAAGATAATTATTTCTCTCCCTATCTTACGCCATGGTGTCTTCTCGGTTAAGATTCTATCACTGGACAGTAGAAATTATTGGGTTTTGCCTATGGAAAATTTAGCAAAGGACCTGTTAAAGATTGSTACATTCTCACCTTGAGAAGAAGGTGGTCAAAAGATCRAGACAAGATCCTTGAGACTTCCTCCGACTTATGGATGCAAACGTCCATTGTCTTTTCTTTTTCTTTGAATGAAAAGGAAGATGCAGATCTCCTTTCAAGTTTTATCCTTGACCTCATYGTATTTCCTGTACTCTAAATCATAAATTCAGGACTTGAATCTTATTACATCTGTTGGGCTTTATCCTTCTTACTCCTAGATGGAACAATAAAACTTTAAACAAAAAAAAAAAAAAAAAAGAAAATTGCACATGTCTAGCTTGCGGTTTTGGCGCCATACAAATAAAGAGATGGGTTGTTTTTCGTGTCATATAAATTTAAAAGAAAAAGAGAGTTTTTTTTTGAGAAGTGTAAATAGCACTAAAGATTCAGCTTGCTAATACGACGTCGGTTCTGGCAACACAGGCTGCTTACGGGAAGCAGCTAATTGCCCACCTTTATTAAGTTTCCGCGCTCAGCAGAAATTGAAGGTGGTTTTAGTGATTGCCGATGGAATTTTTCGTCGAGGAGGGGAAAGAGTTGAGTCAAGCATGTTCGACTCTAATACTGGTAGTGCTCTTAGGGTTCGAATGATTCTTTACCTTTTCCCCTTTAGAAATTATTTCTAATATTTTGGTTCACCATGAACAGCCGGCTCTATCGATCGGGAATGTAGGACAGCTTGCAACGGATCTACTGATATCGTCTCTGAGAGCAAGGAGAATCGGCTACTTTGACGATCCGAACATCCTTCCTTGTGTGGGTAATAATGCTTATTCGCCTTCTCCTCCGGGCGACCTCGCGCTCCCRCTCGAAGGTAGTTCCTTCCCTGTAGACSTAATGTATTGTTTTTTGTGGATTTATTTCATATTTTAATTCTGATTTTTAAGTTAAGCAGTTAATTTCTTTTTCTCCTTTTAGAGAGTCAGTCAATTTGATATGTCCATACATATATACTTTTATTACATCAGTTTAACTGATTTGTGTCCATTTGATAATGTCGGTAACATTGTGAATGTCTTTTGGACGGACAGCTTATGATTCATCATCTAATGGATTGACTCTTATACAGCAGAGGTCTCCAGTTGTCAAGGTTCAAATCCCTTTATTTACTTATTTATTTTGAGTGTAGGCATCTCTACTTTATTAATCAGTATGGAGATGGACATTAGTGACATAAATTGAAAAGAACAAGAGTTTATGGAGAAGTGCTTTCTATTTACTCATAAGGCCCCTATCAGATTCAGTGGCTTATGGTAAACAGAATATTTTATCTAGAACCCCCATTTCATATTTTCTAGCAAAGTGATTTTAGATATGCAACATTAGATTTTTGTGCCAGAAACTCTTGTGCTATGGCCCTGTAACATGGATAAGAAGTTGTGGTTAGACTGAGTTAGAGCGGGGAATTGAATTGAGGGTTCTGCACCTATAAGCATATAGAGTTGGCTAAATGAGAAGCTTCTATGCATGCTTTGGGTGTTTTGAAATGATAGGGCCGTTTCCTATGCTTTATTTGGTGGATATGCTTGTGCCTTTTTACAAAATGAACTGATCCCGTCGTGTATTGCTTATTAAACAGGGTATGATGGTCGAATTCGCTAAAAATTTGTCAAGCTTTGTGGCCAAAAATGGAATGAAGCATGTGATTATCCTCTCCAGCTTGGATTTTATGCAATGGCAGAACATTGATTTGTCCAGGTACGTTGGGTAGTTCTGCATCCTATGGATAATGATTCTCATATTGTAGACTATTTGTTTATTCGAACTTGGAAGCCACCTAGTGGGCTTGGCAGTATGCATTCCAAAACTTTAGGTATTTGAAAACTATCTGCTTAGAAATGAGAATTCCATTTTGGCCAGGTAATGACAAATAGAAATGAATAATTGTTCAAATTTTTGAAAGTTCATTTCTGGCTTTATTCTTCTGGATGAGCATTTTGYTGACATTGGTTGATGGTTTTGTGATCTATCTCAGTGGGTTGCAAATATATTACCTCTCTAGTTCCAACACGGATGGGACTGATGCTGACTGTGAAACTCTAGGTTGGAAAAGACTACTGGAATACAATCCTGCTCAAAGAAAGTGGAAATATCTTAGCTCCATTTTTGAAAATGATGCCAATCCTGAAGATGATTTGCCTTCTGAAGAATTAGAGGAAGAAGATTACTACCCAAGTTTGCCTTTTGCTGCCCTATTTTCTTGCTTCAAGGTAATGATTTCTAGGACTACCTGTGTTAAAAAATAATGATATTTTCTATGTCTGCATGGACATGATCTCCTGAGGATGGTAATCATGACTAAACTAGCTTTGAAGTTCTTTTCTGAGCAAATCTGATGCTGCAAAGTTTCTTCTTTCGCCTTTATGTTGATGCATATCTGAGACCTGAATCTATTGCTCTTAAAAAGTTTCTTCTGTTGGGCTAGGCCAAAGGTATAAAAGTCACTTGCTTGCTTTGTTATTGCTCGGAAGGAGACAACACTCCCGATGCTTTTCATCTGGCTGAGGCTGCWAGCAAACTCTTAAGGTTAAGCCCCGATAGTGATCAAGGTGAGTTTGGTGGTTGTGTTCATTCATTATTTATCACATTACCCTTTTTTCACTGGAGAGAATCTTTCACGCTCTCATCTCTTAAGTTCTGTTTTGGTCATGGAAAATAACAAAATAACAATTGCTATTTCATGCATTTCAATTTTATTCTTCCTCGCTCACTTTTGAGTAATTCTAGTATCTTGATTATGTATCTTTTCCTAAATTTGTAAATTTCTTAGTTGTACCATTCCAAACCAATCGTACGCAATCGGATTAATTTGCTCTCGTGTTCCATTTCAGGAAATGAGAGTAGATGGATAATTCCATTCTCATGGATGAGTGTGTATGGACCACCCCCTGATACTTCCCTTTTCTAAGCTGCTTTCCTGTGTTTGTCCACAAGAAACCACTCTTCCAAAGGCCCTGGGTGTTGGAACTGATTCTCTGGAATGATCACTAACTACAGGCTTGATGCTTCACATGCAATGGGGAAGCTCCTAGAAGGAATGCAACGCTGGAATGAATATTGGGTCCTAGACTAGCTAGGTTTTTGGGCTACCTGTTGTCTCTTCCATAAGAGCCTATGGTTCATCCTACAGTTCCAGTTTCTGTTATAGAAATAAATATTGCAATCTGCATTTTCAGCTCTTATTATACATCACTATTTTCCTTCATCTCCAATGTTGAGAGTGGCAGAGATCCACATGACTGTTTTTTTTGTTCTTTAGGGGTCAGTTTGACCCAAAACAGGAAAAAGAAAAAGAATAAAAACATCGTAGTAAGAGGAAGGGTCTCATCAGCTGACATGGAAGGGAAAGAATAAAAAGATAGGGAACCAGGTGTATCATTTTCAGATATTACTTTTCAATTAAAAAATCTTCCACTCGGGCCTCGTTTGTTTACTAGTCAGTAAAAACAAAATTAAAATATATAAAAAATATAAATCAAGATCTTTCGGAGAATATTATGTTACTAGTATAAGGATGAGTGTTTGTATATCTATTAACAAATGACGTCACTAGCTTTCAGCATAATCTAAATTTGCAATATTAGTTTAATTTTTATATTCAAACTTTCAGAGCATTCTTTTTATATTTAATTAAATCTTCAACCTGGAAAATTGTGAGAGAGATATGTTAACTCATTTGTTCATAATAGTATATTTCATCTTTTCCAAATAATTATTCATAACATATTTTTATTGGGGAAAAAAAAAAAAAAAAACACTTGACAAAGTCAGTTTAAGTATAGCAAACGAGCCTTATCATAATATATGGTAAAAGGTATTGCTCTTTTTAACGGAAATCTTTCATAACTTTTCACAAACTCATTGAAGTTACATAATTTTTATTACATTTCTTACTATTTGTATTATACGATAATAATATCACGTGTCATATATTATCTAAAAAATTAAATAAAATATATAATTTGTGACTCAAAATTAAAAATATATATTTTGGCTCCACCGCAACACAGATAATTCTGCCTATATATGTTCAAGATTAGTCTAAACCGACCATTATGTATCTAAAACTGTCACATAAATTCATAATAATTTTWCCCTTAAAAATAAGAAATGAAAACAATCCGGATAAGTAGAGAAATATGTGGCCTTAGACTAAAAGCTCTGTAAGATTAATCAAATCAAAGAGTTATTATATACACATGTGCTTTTTTTGCCATTTTTCCTCAGCTTCTCCTGCTACAAGAAAGCAAGACCATTCTCCACGCAAAATGGTAATGGGCCAGACACTTACAGTCCATATTCAATGGGATCAAGGAACCCTATTTATCACGTTTTTTTATATGCTTCTTTGAGGTTAGCAAATAGAGATCCATCTTCTTCTTCATTTATCTCGTGTTCCATAGCTTATTTTACCAATATCATCTGCTTTTTCACAGGCTGCAGGGATAAGAACTCTTAGCTTTGAAGAGAGTAAAAGTAAATTAAGAAAATGAGATAGATTTTATATGAATTTTTAAACAATATTAGAAGACGATGGCCGCTTCCAGTGTCACCGTTGACCTCCATTCTTGATACACTGGATAGAGTCTTACCTCTTTCCTGCTTATTCCAAAGTAAATACCTCTCGTGAACATATCAACTCAGCCACTAAAATATGACTAGTTGCCAATCTTATAATCTTCGCCATCTTTTACTCTTCTCAGTATGATTTTCAAGGAACGTATGCTGCATTATACACGRGTGAGATTAATAAGTGATCCACGAGCTCTGTTCCTGATCACCTGCAAATGACTATATATATATATGTATGTAATACTCTTTCCCCAAGAATCCCTACATTAGAAAATAAACCTGAGTTCTTGATCACCAATATAGAGAATCCATATACAGATATTAATAGAAGCAGCCTAGATTTGTTCAAATTACCAAGAGACCAACAATGTCTTCGCCTTTCTCCACTTCCTCTCCTCAGATTTCTGATAATTCTTTGCCAACAAAGCTTCCATTGCGAAAAATACCAGGTGYCTATGGCTTACCCTTCTTTGAAGCATTGAGAGATCGCCATGACTATTACTACAACCAAGGCAGAGATGAGTTCTTCAAGAGCCGAATGCAAAAGTATAATTCCACTGTTTTCAGAACTAACATGCCTCCAGGGCCTTTCATGGCTCCAAATCCTAAGGTGGTGGTAGTTCTCGATGCCATTAGCTTTCCTATACTCTTTGACAACTCGAGAGTCGAGAAGAAAGACGTTCTTGATGGCACATACATGCCTTCAACTGGCTTCTTCGGTGGTTATCGTCCCTGTGCTTTTCTTGATCCCTCTGAGCCTGAACATGCTGCTTTGAAAGGACTTTTCATATCTCAACTTGCAAAGTTACACAACAAATTCATTCCACTCTTTCGTAGTACCGTTACCGAGCTCTTCACTGGCCTTGAAGATGGATTGGCTAAGCAAGGGAAAGCAAACTTCAACACCCTCAGTGATGAGGTTTCTTTCGACTTTGTTTTTCGTTTGTTTTGTGATAYTAAGAGCCCATCTGATACCAAGCTTGGCTCTAGCGGACCAAAGAGTTTCGATAAATGGCTCTTATTTCAGCTTTGTCCACTCATGACACTAGGCCTCAAATTTGTACCAAACTTCCTAGAAGATCTAGTCTTACACACATTCCCGATGCCACCTCTACTTGCAAAATCTGACTATCAGAAGCTTTACGATGCCTTCTACAATTCAGGAGCCTCATTCTTGGATGAAGCTGAGAAAAATGGAATCAAAAGAGATGAAGCTTGCCATAACCTGGTTTTTCTTGCAGGTTTCAACGCTTATGGAGGCATGAAAGTTCTATTTCCAGCTCTAATAAAGAGGGTTGGCCAGGCAGGAAAAGATTTACACCGTCGGCTTGCTAATGAAATCAGAACCATTGTTAAGGAAGAGGGAGGAGTCACTCTGTCAGCACTAAACAAAATGAGCTTAGTCAAGTCAGTAGCCTACGAGGCACTGAGGATCGAACCGCCAGTCCCCTTCCAATATGGCAAGGCCAAGGAGGATATCATCATTAGCAGCCACGACTCATCGTTCTTGATCAAGAAAGGAGAAACCATCTTCGGCTATCAACCGTTTGCTACCAAAGACCCCAAAATCTTTGCCAAACCTGAAGAATTTGTCCCGGATAGGTTTGTCGGCGAAGGTGAGAAATTGCTTAAATATGTATATTGGTCGAATGACAGAGAAACAGTGAATCCAAGCGTGGAGAACAAGCAATGCCCGGGAAAAGATCTTGTGGTGCTCCTGAATAGGCTGATGTTGGTCGAGTTTTTTCTCAAGTATGATACTTTTGCTGTCGAAGCCTCGACTATCTTGCTAGGTCCATCCGTGACCGTCACTTCATTAACCAAGGCCATGTGATATCGATCACAGGCTARGTGCCAAATCATTTTATGTAATTACAAGTTCCAAGAACCGACACCCTTTTGATTCTTTCGGCAGTTTCACCTTGGGGGCCGGAGCAGCTACGTCCCCTCCTGCCGGAGAGATCGTGCACTGCTAGGATTAGTATTACGAGTGTTAAAGATTTACTTAGAATTTGATTAGACTCATCCCAATATTGACATTTATTATATTTGAATTAGTATTTTAATTTGACAGTTTAATAGTCTATAAAGAGACTATATGGATGATTACTCTGTAAGAGAAGATGTTATATCATGGTTATTTTGTTTCGTTTTTCTATTATCTTATCTTTAAATTATTTAACATAATAACGGGGCAGGTCTTATGGAAAAAATTCAAAGTAGCTTAACTTTGATCATGTTGAGACTATGGGTTTGGTTTCTCAAGTTTCAAAAATTAATTGTTTGAGTGGAACTCCTCGTGACTTCGATTTTCGATCAAAATTAATGTTAAAATTATTCAAATGTTTAGGTTTCTTTCGTCYATCATTGATTTRCRTTRKAAWTWWTMYWTTTTTTTTTTATCTTCTTGTTCATTAGATGTTTACTCATCTCCTTTGCACTAGTCAGATTGTTTTGTTTATCTCTCCTTCTTATTAAACTAATTTCTCTCCCTCCTGCTAATCATATTGATTTCTTCCCCTTATGCTAAACAAATTATTCAGATTATTTAAATTATTTTTGGAAAGTAGACTTCTTTTGGAAGGCACTAGACTTGTTTTCTGTTTTGGTTAGTTTTAGAGGATAGACCACCTCGTTCTAGAGGGCAAACCACCTCACTCTAGAGAGTAGACCTCATTTTCTAGAAGGTAGTCCATGACTTGCCTCAGATTGTTCTAGAGAACAAACCTCGACTTATTTTTTGGAGGGCAAACCTCYACTTGATTCAAATTGTTCTGGAGGAACTCGACTTATTTTCTAGAGGGCAGACCCCAACTTGTTTCAAATTGTTTTGAAGGGCAGACCTCATCTTCTGAATGATAGTATTAGCATTATTTAGTTATTTTTTTCTTTTTGAATATTTTTTAGTTTTTCTCGTTTTCTAGTTGACAAACTCTCGTTAATTACACACCATCGTGAGTTTGATGATGGGTCTTAAAGATTTAATTATGATTTGATTTGTTAGAGTTTAATTAGCATTCATTCGTGTATTGACAGTTGCAATATTTGATTAGAATTTTGATTTGGCAGCTTTATAGCCTATAAATAGACTTCTTAGATGGTTACCTTGGTTACTTTGTAAGATAATATATTATATCATAATTAAATATTATATTATATCATATTATGTTATATCAATAAAACTTTAATCTTCCGTTTCTCTATTAGTTTCTGTTTAGATTATTTAACAATCAATTCATTCATCTGTTTCATAATACTTCCAAGGACAATGATACATTTGATGTTTGTTTTTTGCTTTTGCAAGAAACTGCAGAATAACGCAGTAGAGAACTATTTTTAGTTATTTTTTTGTTTTTTTCCTTAATAAAAGTATTCTACCAAAATAGAAAATGTTCTGTAGCCTATATTTAGCTATATATGGATCACAAATTTTTCTTATCTAGGATATACTTTTTTTAAAATATTCTTTCCTTTTTCAAAATATGTCGCAATATAAATTTTTCCTTATTTTTAAAAGTATGTCGTGTTTCTCTTTTCAACACTCCCTTAAATATGTTTTTTTTTTCACTTTTAACCTTATTTGCTTTTCAAATCAATACCATAAGTTATATTTATTCTCTCGTTCAATTGATTCTCTTCATTTCTAATATAAAAGTAAAGATGTTACTTTAATATCAATTTTAGATTAATTTATTATCTCTTTAATCTGTGTGTATAATTTAAAAATGAGGAAAGTATATACTTCATACGTCCCATACAGATAGACTTACTTCTATTTTCACACAAATTAAAAAATATAAATAATTTAGTTAAATCAATTATTTTGTATTTTATTTTCCTCATATATCCCTTATTAATAATAAATGAATTAATAAATGTCATCTAGCATCTCAACGTAAGTTATTAAATTAATCTTAGAATTTGACATTATATTTAAGTTTTGACAAAAATTAAAACATCAAAGTTTATTTTTCTTCTTCCATTCTTTCTTCAACATAAGTATTTATTACAACAAATATATTTATTAATCAAAAAATTATTTTAATAATGATGCATCGTACATTAAAAATTTATAATTTTAACTATCCTTTAAAAGTAAAAATGAATTTATAATTTGAAATATAGAAAAAAATTAAAAATAAATCTATTTTATGGGACGGTAGAACTATGATGGCCTTTGAAAGGTGATGGGTACTGCATCACTCGATTACTTGTTCTATTTGGTTTTTTTTTTCATTTTCTTTTTTCTTTTTTCTAGAGTCAGTCAATAATAGATTATGCTTCTTTGACAATCGCGCAATTTTTTTTTTTGTTATATTAGTAATTTAGTGCTTCGTGCCGCGACTCCCTAAGGGCTTTCTCTTACTAGTATATTTTTAGTAATTTTTTTTTTTTTGGGTTGTTTAGTGTAATAAAGCAAGTCTTATTGGGGAGTGATCCGAAGCATTAGTTGACTCTAATTGTTTATATTTGTAGAATCTAACAAGATAATAATTAGTTAATTTTTAGTTCAAATTAGTCAAGCTCTTGAGAGGCAGGTTGACGAGTCTCCATCTGGGCTCTAATAGTTTAATAGTTTATTCACACTTCCATTTTGGAAAAGGTTTATGTAAGCAAATACCAATTTGGAAAGGATTTTTTTTTTTTTTTTTTTTTTGAAAGATTCTTGTTTGGTGGTTTAAGGAAGGGAATATGGMTAAGAATTTCAATTGATTAGGTTATTTGTCATGAGGCATTAGTGGACTGGACTAGTATTATATGGACAAGGACATTGGACGTGTATATATTATAGGATTTCATCTTGGCCAATTGAATCTACACTAATGGGCCTGTGATCCAAGGAATTTGATCATAAGCCTTTKGTGGACTGGATTAGTAATCGTTAGACAAGGCCATTGGACCTCCATTATTATATAATTTGTCGTAGCTCAACTGAATTAACGCCGATGGACCTAACTGAAACCCATTATCAATCTGGTCTGGGCCATAAGTTCACAAAGACGAAGGATGCGTTCGTTTTCGCATCTTGGTTGAAGCAAAAAAGATTGATAATTTTTAAATTTTACATTCCTTCATATTCTTTCATTAATAAAATCTTCTTCTTTTTCAACGAGAAAAATAATTTTAATTTTAAATTTTTTATTTTTTATTTTTTATTTTTTTTGTCTTCTTCAATTAGGAACTCTTTTCGTTCAAAATTTTTTTTATTGAAAAAACATCAACTCGCTCACACGAGTCGAGTCGAGATGGCGAGTTGAAAATTTAAGCTTAGCTAATCTAAGGTAGAAAATTTACGAGCTAGTGAGTTAGCCGAGCCGAGCAAGTTAAACGAGTTCTGTATTCTTTTTTGTTTTTTGTTTTAGTTAAATTTAAGTCTTATTATAGGTGAAAAAATGATCAACTCGCAAATTTACTTGGACAAGCTAAGCCGAGTTGYCTTTTTTAAAACTTAAAGCTTGAAAAATGGAGTTGTTGACTTAGAATTGACCTTAGGTGAATTGGCAAGCTGAGTCAAARAAAAAATGAGCTTAGTTAAACGAGATGARGAGTTAAAATTTTCGAAACTCATTRATTTGCCAACTCAACTCAACTCGCTCATTTTTGCTACACWAACCTTCCAATCTGAGTCGTGTCGAGGCTCCACTTGACTTGTTGGCCATTTCTACTTGGACCTTTTTAATAGCTCTTCTCCTTAATTTTACGAATTAAAATATATACAGATCATATTTTAATTAATTTATAAAAAATATAATATGAAACGTATCAAAAGATCCGYAGCCATCTAATCCCAAGTTTTCAAGGACATAAAGAGTCATTTAGATATTTTTTATTGGATAGAGCTCTAGTTTGAAATTTATTAGATTGAGTAACTTCCTTTTTTCTTTTTTTTTAAATAATTTAAAATTATTCATTTCTTAATTAGCAGAAAGATAGTGACTTCATAACTATCCATATTGATATTGGTGATCTGACCCATCTCCATATTTGTTTTTAAGAGAGCAAGCCAACAGTCAAAGAAGGACGAAAATCGAAGTAGGACAGCTGGCACAATTTAATTAGATGCCGACTTAGGAGATCCTCGTCGGTACCACACGTTGGCTCTGGCCTGTGCTGCGAGMTTTTGCCGAACTACTTATATAAGCCAGCTGTTCTCTCTGGAAAGTCCACTTCTCCTTCTAGCTGTTGGGGGGGTTCTGAAGATCAATTGAGCAAATAATTAATCGATGGGGAAGTATGGTTATTTGAAGATGAAGACCGACTCAGTAGCTACTGAGTTGATTGCTTCCGATTTCAAGGAGCTCGGCCATGCCGCCCAGAATCTAGCTCATCATGCTATCAAGCTTGGTGGCCTTGGACTTGGGACTTCCATTCTTAAGTGGATTGCTTTTGCTGCTGCTGTGTAAGTTTTATTTTCTTTGATTCTTTCTATTGTTTGTTTACTTTTGCCGGATCGGCTTAATCAAGGGTCGGCTCGAAGATCTCATGTTCATTTGTTCMTTTCACTTCACTTCATTAAGATTCAATTTCAACGATGAAAGTTCTCATTTTTATCATCTTGCAGTTACTTGCTGGTATTGGATCGAACCAACTGGAGGACCAACATACTTACAGCCCTTTTAATCCCTTATATCTTCTTGAGCCTTCCTTCGATTTTGTTCAATTTTGTCAGGTGAATCTTTCTTATATACTAGTATTTGATATATATGACTCTYGCACAATGCACAACTTAGATCAAGCGCATCAGCTGATAGGCTTCACCTTCGTGATGATTAATGCAGGGGAGAAGTCGGAAAATGGGTTGCCTTCGTTGCTGTGATATTACGCCTCTTCTTCCCACGTCATGCTCCAGGTTTGTTGCTTCTGGATTCTTGCTTCTTTTTCAAATTCCAATTGTGTAACAACGCTTAATGCTCTGCTGCTTGGTTGGTTGCAGAATGGGCAGTATTGCCTGGGTCTTTGGTCCTTCTCATTGTGGTGGCTCCAAGTTTGTTTGCCGACACAATAAGAAATGACTGGATCGGCGTTGCGATATGTCTAGGCATTGGGTGCTATCTGCTGCAGGAACACATCCGAGCATCTGGAGGGTTCAGAAACTCCTTCACGAAAAGCCATGGAATTTCCAACACTGTTGGAATAGTCATTCTGCTGGTGTACCCAGTTTGGGCACTTATCATCGACATCCTATGAACATCTGATTCAAGTTCTATGCATCTTATGGACTGCAAAACCAGTAGCCAGTCTTTTCAATCTGGCTTGTGTAAGCCTCTTGTTAGTCCTCCTTTGAATTGTAGCAGAACGTTTCATTACAAGACAAAAGTGGGTGATCCTGTTTCGTTTCTATATATATGTTGATTTGCAGCTATTTTGTGTTTTTACAGAAGAAACATTGAGTTCTTCTGTTAATATGAGTCAAATTACATTCTTATGTAGCATATGTCCATCTGGTACAAAAACAGAGGTTTAGCTCAAGAAACTTTTAAGCTGCATCTTCGAAGAGCCCATGGAAAGGACCTCTTTGGCTGCCCTTTTTTGTTCATTTGTTTACGGTGGTTTTTTCTTATTAGTTCCATTTGTATATCTGCACTAAACTATCAAAGCCTTATTAAAATCGTAAGGATCTTTCTTAACGAGATACGGAACCTATGAATAAAGCTTCTTGAGGGGGTGACGCAATATTCTCTATTGCGTACTCCAGCTCTTGATACTTTGTTATATTCATCTCAAGTTGAATCGAAGTGATCATCTATACAAGATCATGGACAAAGATGAGCTTGTAAGGTTGCTCTAGAGATTTTATTCATTTCTTGTTATTGACATTATCATTCATCAATATCATAAGCTTTTGGACTATTATTTGTCAACATGCAGCCTGGAGGAAGTATGGCGGAGTCTCTTGGCTGATATTTTATACCTTTGTCCCCTTAGCTTCATTGTACAATTGATCAATGCAATCCTGCAGATTTGAAGAATGTAATTAGAGAGAAGTAACAACCTTCACTTTCACTACAATTACATTTACATGCTCAGGAGAGAAAATAAATGTGCTGGAACCCAAAGTAAATATGTGTAGAGTATCCAGTRCATGTTTAGATGAGGATATGAGTATGCTTTGAGAGCTAAATGAAAATGGATACCTTGTAGTGCTTAAGCAACTGTGATCTCTTGAGTTTGAATGTTGGCGTAACCAAATCTCTCTCTGTGTCAAAGGGAATGGGTTCCAAATGGATTGCRTTTAACATTTCGAAACCTCGAAGCTGCACGAGTATGACTTAGGTTACATGACATACAGAATTCAGATGAAACTTCAAATAGAATAAAGTGGAGAGTTCATGCGCATACTTGGTGATTCTTAGCCGTGCTGTTAAGTTCATCTAAAAAGTACTTATTAGCCTTTATATTGTTGCATAGTGATTTGAAATCTCCAGACTCGTTATTCTTTGCTGCCCATTCCTCAAGTGCCTTTCTTTCTGGAACCACCACAGCCACAAGAAAGGACTCGAAGCTGTTCCCGTAGACCCAAATCTGGGGACCATCTCAAAAGGATAGCATAATTAGAAGTGAGAATGATATGCGGATACTATAGGAAGTCAGTTAATTATGTCTTCCATGACTACTTACGGAAATTGAAAGAAATCATGTTCGCCCTAGGACTTACAGATGTTACAAGAGGACATCTGGAGTACGTGATTTCAAGGCTTTCCACAGCAACATATTCCCCTTGAGACAACTTAAAGATGTTCTTTTTCCTATCAATGATTTTCATCGATCCATCAGATTGAAGTTCCCCAATATCTCCTGCAGCAAATTCATGTTTAACAATCTCTTCCCAGTGACACCTCWCTAATGCTTTCATTAAAATGTTGAAGTTTGAAGTTAACAGCAAACCACAAAATGAAAAGCATTTTATAAGCATGACAAATTTTTAAGGACTAGCAGTGCCTTCTASCATATTTCGTTATATGTATTACGGTTGAGCAGGCCAATGTCATTAGTTATCAAATATCCTTTTATTAGATCCATTAGGTTGAGTCATATGTGTGTGAACAAGTTAAGCAGGATCTTCAGGGGAAACCGCCAGTGCATTCCTATGGGGGGCTCACAAAATGGATTTATAGTTTCTGTGAGCCTTACCAGTGTGAAACCATCCATCAACGACCACATCTTTGGTGAGGTCCTGCCGTTTATAATATCCAGAAAACAGGGTAATCCCCCTTAGACAAATTTCTCCACGCGGTGTGTCTGCGAGGGCATCATATCCCAATTCGGGCACTGACTCAAGCCTTGCTTCAATGGTTGTAATTGGAACACCTACAGTTCCCATCATAGAGAATACATTTGCTACGGATGTGAAGCATCCACCACAACTTTCCGTAAGCCCTGAAACCAAAATAACAGTACGAAATTGCATTGACTAATCATTGGAAAAAGAAAATCTTAAGGCAGGGTTTCCAGAGATCAAACATTCAGAAGTTCAAGTCAATGATGTACTTAATTTTATTAATATTGGTTAGCTTTGATCCGTAACAAAACTTTCGAGGAAAGGCTTTGAGATATTCGTCATAAATCAAACTTCAGCTCTTCAGGGGAAAAATCACCGAGAAAATTTATAATCTTTAATTATTATACCATATCCTTGAGACACCACACAGCAGCATGTTACCCTCAGAAATTCTTCCACATGCTTTGGCAAAGGTGCAGCACCAGAACACATAAGGTGAACTCTTCCACCAAAACCTTGTTTGATCTAATACAAAGGAGTATTAGAATGAAATAGAAACTAAAATCACGATCTTAATGAGGGAGGGGAAAATATATGACCTTATCAAAGACCAACTTGTCCATYAGAGGAGCAGCTTCATCATGTCTAAGTCCTTTTTGCAAGTTCCTCAATTTGCTATTAATTAGATTCGATGGTTATTGATAAGACATGACACCAGATAATGCACTTTTCAAAAGAAAATGTCAAAATAATACTTACTAGTAATAAGCACACTGAAACAGTGTCTTCTTTATTGAACCGCCAGCTAGTATCTTTTCCATTATGCCTTAACAAATGAATTTAGAGGACATTAAGAATGTCAGAAAGAAGATKGTGCATCAAAGTTTTGCATCAAACTCCATTACCTGCGTATATACGATCATAGACTCTAGGAACTCCACAAAACATTGTTGGCTTCAATTCCAAAAGATCATCAATCAAGTATCTGATATCCTGCAAATTGAAAACAAAAGTTACATCACAATCATAGCAGCGGCCAACTCTTCTAGAGGCAAACTATTGACTTATTGCAAGAAAAGCTTCATAATCTTACGCCTTGCCAGTATCCTATTGAAGAACCCTTGTACATGCAGTAAGTCTCAAACACCTGATCATATATATGAGCTAGCGGAAGGAATGAGAAATAAGAGTCCTCTTCAGTTCCCTGTAACAGAGAAAATTCTCTCTATAAACCTGAACAATCCTAGACCTTAATTGAACAGTTCCCTGAAACTGGGCCAGCACAATTTAGCATCTTGAAATAGGTAACTCACCACTTTGTCTGTCAACATAAGCATTTGATCCAGCGATAGAACTTCTGCCATGAAAGCCCTATTACTCAGAATGACACCTTTTGGTTCTCCTGTTGTTCCACTTGTATACATTATTGTGCACACATTTGTCTTCTCTTTGGGAGGTAAATCATGTTCAACTTCAACCTGTAAAGATAGAAAAAAGAATGAATTGAGTTCCTATGTTAATATGGCATTCACATTGTAGCTGGTTGACTGCAGATGCCTTATGCTTACCAACAGAGCGAACTCTTCCCAGGAGAAGCAAACAACTCCAAGTTCTTCAGCTTCTTTCTTCTGCATTTCAGGAATTTTTCCAAAGCTAACAATAGCTTGAAAAAAGAGCTAAAAACATCAGTCGCCCTGCAGTYCCATCTAAAGAATAGTTTCAACTGTGAATCTTAACATACTTTTTAGATGRGTGGAACATCTTGGTAGGCATTTCAGGATCTGCAGAGAAAGTAATATACTTGTAAAACTTAAATATAAATCAARAAAAAAAGTTATCACTTTATACTAAAAGCTAGATATTTTTCTCCAATGTAAATCACATTAAGTAATTTAGTGTAACATTTCCCTTATCACAATTCCTATAGCCTCAGCTGAAGAAGTCATATATCATCAACACGGGACAAAAGGAGACYTGACAAAGACAAAGAAAGTATAGTCAGTTTCAGAAAGCAAAGCCTTGTAGGTACAATGTAGCTATATGAAGGCCAATAAAGTTCCAAGGTCTGAATAACAGATAATTTTGGAGGACGGAGTTAACGTCCAAGCACTTGTTCTTAAGGGTGTTAATAGCACAACCATTCTGATCTTTATACCCCTAATTAATTTTGAGGCATTTACAGCATCTACTATTAAATAAGCCAAAACCGTGTCTATTCATCCCAGCATTATTATTAATATTTTTTGTCAAATGAGTGATAATCAAGGAAGCAAAACTACTGATCTTATCCACACAGGAAAATTAAAATAAATAAAGAACAAGACAAAAAGAATGACAGGGCTATACGAGTATCTGGCATTTCATGGCTGATGCAAGTTATTTAACATCAAATGTTTAAAGAAAAAAATCAGCAAGCAACAGGACAAGAATGAGGAATTACAGATGGTAACTTGCTCTCTTGAACAAAAACTATTGAAACTTCAGCATGGTTGATGATGAACTCGACTGCATTTGCACCTAAGAATTAAGTAAAGTAAAGAAACAAGTAAGACTAATTTGATTAACCTGTATTTCACATAACCTCACGCCCATATTCCGATTCAACACCTCCCACATTGTCATAAAGATGTCATAAAACTAGAGTAGAAAGATGATGGATTGAGAAAGGAAAACATACCAAGGGTGTCATACAGCGGAGCGTAAGTGATGGCTTGACTATTACAAGCCTGAAACAGAATTGGATACATCACTTTAATCAGCCYCTTCAATGAAACACATAAATGTATTTGCTTTGCATTTGGACCAAATCAATTTTTAGCTTACAGCAGCAAATGCAGACATCATAATAGTCTTCAACATTAAGAGAAAAAATAGAGATAAGAATGATACCTTCATTGCCATAATCCATTCAGGACAATTGGAGCCATATATGCCACATCTATCTCCCTAAGCAGCACAACCAAATTTCATAGGATACTCAGTTTTCAATGTAAATAAATAATTGAAAAGAACAAATGTGTGCATTGTGTCATTAAGTWTTCGGTTTAGTAAACTAACAGGATTGACGCCTCGGCTTCGGAGGGCGGAGCCAATCCGGAGAGAGGTATTGTAAACCTCCTCATAAGTCAGCCAAACATACGGACCCGCCTGCAATTGTGCATTTTGTTATGATCTTCATCTTAAACATGACATTCACCGTCAATGGAGTCACGCTATATGTTTAGTGGCACCGCAGGCCAAAATGAGAACTCCATACCTTTCCATCCGTGACTTGACGCCGTCCAAGCAGCCGATTCTTGGCATTCTTTTTAACGGACTCGCTGTGGGCAACAACGGCTTAGAGCGTTAAAGAAAATGTTGTATAAATATTAAGAGCTCCATCTACATTTTTTGTTTTAGAAACAAAATGCCAACGGTTGGCCTATTAGCTCAGTTGGTTAGAGCGTCGTGCTAATAACGCGAAGGTGAGACCTGCATGGGCCACAATTTTATCTTTTTAACTATTTCTTTTTGGGCCACAATTTTAACTTTTTAACTATTTCTTTTTGGGCCACAATTTTAACTTTTATTTTCTGCGGATGCTCTATCTAGCCCATTCAGCCCTCTTCTTATCCAATCCGGACAGAAACCAACATCTTTTCGAATTCATTCAACCTRGCTTTATCGTTCAATTCTTTTTTCGGTTATTGTAATTTATTTTGCAATTTTTCCTCATAAATGCATTCAATATTGAATTTTTTCTTTAATCTATAAACTTTAAGACTCTTTTTGGTTCAAGGATTAAATGAGAAAAGAAATAATGAGGAAGAGGAAAAAGAAAAGGAAATACATAAAAAATTAAAACTTCACATGTTATTTAATTGATTAGGGAAAAAATTTAAAAAAGAAAATTGTTTTCAAGAAATTAATTTCTCTTGTATGGTTCGTAAATTTTGGGATGAAAATGTAAAAGAAAAATAATAAAAAAAGAAGAAGAAAAAAAGTGTGGCCAAAAATAATTTGTTTCATTATTTGTGAAAAAAATAAAAGATAAACTCAAACTTCAATGTGAAGTAAAATTTAGTTATCTATTTTGTTTAACTCCTCTTTCCAACTAATTTTATAAAATTTATTAGCTAAAAGCTGGCCGAGCTRGGCCTTACCTTATCTTGATCTGTTTATAAAATCTGATATAAAATTAATATCAAAATATTAAAACATGATAAAAAAACCATATAAATATATGAATTCTAAATACTAACATCTCTAACAAGTAAAAAATAATAGTTCCTTTCACTATTTATCTATGTATTTCTTTTTTTTTTTCCTTTCCCTTTGCCTCACCAGCATATGAGCAAATTATCGTTCTCAGTTTAAATTGAAAATATTTCCTCAAGGAACAATCCACATTTTACTTAATCCAAWAATCTCAACGAATGCATAAAAAATCCAATGCCCAGCGAACTCTACTAGGTTCATCTCCGCATGCCCTTCCCATTGTATCCATTTTGCTTACGGATGAAAATTAATAAAAAAAAAGGAAAAATAAATAGAGCAATGCATGAAACGTGATTGGTAAAGACTTCAATATCAAAAATACATAAGCAGATCTGCAATTATACCTGAAGAAGTCCCAGGGAGAGTCCAATCCAGCCGGCACATCCAAGAGACCATCTTTGGCATAAATGCTCCTATACACAGGTCCGGCCGACGGCTTTCCGTCAGCTGCCGGCCTTGCTTCTTCTACTTTGACTAAGTACTCTGACATTCTCAAACTTGCTACGACTACTACTTTCAGAGAAGAGTTTGATCAGCTTTCCTTAATTCAGTACAGAGAAAAAGAAAGAGACATAGAGAGATGAGTTGGTTGAGGCAGAAGAAGGAGCATTAAATGGAGGATTACTTGGGTGGAAGATAGCTAGCTAGATTGGTCCTCTATAGCGGCCTTAATGAGTCTCAGTTACTGATGCTTGTACAGATGAGCGATGAGGGAAAAAAGTGTGCCAAAGCATTTAAATTGGTTGTTGAACATTTCAGAGTCTTTGTCCCCTCCAATTCTGTCTACTCATGTATCCTACTGTTTCATTCTCAAATCTGGACCATCTGATCACTATTTACCTATGTGATCATCATGCTTGTATGTTCCGTTTTCTGCAGATCTATAAGTAAGTTCGTCTTCTTATAATTTTTATTTATTTATTTATTAAATTATCCGATATTCACAAGAAATTAATTTGTGCTCATGAAATATACTTTTTTTAATCAAAGTTTTACTCATAACTTTTTCAACATTGACTAGAAATAAAAATCAAACATGGAACCTCACTTTAATTTAGTAGTCTCCTTAAAAATTAGAAAACGTAGTCTCTATTGCGTATTAATTTGGCATGTTGTGTTCGACAAATTATTTTAAATCGTCATGCATTTTTTCAATCTCCCTTTTACATTTTTGAATTAATTTTTTGATAATTTCATCTCAAGTAAATAACGTGACGTAATGTTTGCGTAAAAAATAAAAAGTCAATGCATAGAAGTAAATCAAAATATCAAAAAGTAAAACTATAAAAAAGCATAGTAAGACTTTTCCGGCAATTGAAAATAGGAATTTACTTGAACAAGGAAATGATCACCCCTCGTAACAATTACAACAAATATATCATTTCTTTAGGCATAATTTAAATCCAAGTAAGTTGATGGGCTGAAATTGAAAAATTGGAATCTATGGTGCCAGATTGCAATTATAGTGGAGTATAGGTGAGTTCAGTCCTATAAGAAACGAGAATTTGCTCGCGCATTGTCTCCTCATATCATGCTAATGTATTGTTGACGCTAATCCTACCTTGATTTCCTAAAGGCCAGGTTTTTTTTATTTTTTTATTAATTATTCAAGCCCATAATTTGCATTTTACTTGTTTTTCTGGAAAATATTTTTTCCAGATTTAAAAGAGTAACAAAATTTTACTAAATGCTTTTAAAATAATAGCTCAACAATTAAATGTTTAATTAATTGTGSGTAAGGTATTCAATTCTTTGAGTTTTTATTAGTAGCAAAAYAGAATCTTCATAAGGTCCTTCTCTCCATCTTTTCCTTCACTATATTAATTAAAAGTTTAGTCTCCCTTTCATTTGAATTCTTTTMTGRGATCCGTTTTAAATTAAATGARATATTATTATTTAGGATTATTCGAAAATATTTACGTTTTTAAAATAAARTTATTTGACAACAACWTTSGACTTTCRTTTCCTTAAATTTGGATAAGTAAGAAATCCTTCTAATTAGATGTGGCCTTCYATTTTGCTCTTACATTCATTTCAAATTACATGTAATATTGGAATTTTTTTATTTGAAATTTATAAAATTTTTAAAAAATAAYCTAAAAATAATCTTGATTAATTAGAAAAAATCTACATTAATTCTTTCTCCCTCTCTTTCATCCTTCTCCCTTTTCCTAGATTGAAAATGAAAAGTTTTACTATTAGATGAAAGTTAATACTCCATTAA
>MEJB01000006.1:690684-739444 GCA_001752375.1 Rhazya stricta
TTTATATATTAAGATTCACCTTTTTCTCTTGTCTTTGCAATAGTGGACTAAGGAAAACGTTCAAATCTGCAGTTACATTTTGTAGACTTTGGGGGGGTATAGCTGTTTGCTAAATGTTTCAAGGAGAACACAAGGAAAAAGGCCACCAATTGTCGTTCTTTGTCTGTTTAGGAATGGTCAACTTTTCTTATGTGCTTTATCTGTGCGTAGAGAACTTCCTGATGGTCGACAACGTCGCGGCACAGTGAATGAACATTTCACGATTGTTGTCATATAGTAGATGGATTATAATTGTTGACAAGGTGTTAGTAGCAATTTTCCTCATTTCTTCTATCTTCTGTTTGTGTTACTTGACATCAAGCTTCTTCTTACTTCCAATGTAGCATTACTATGATTCTATGCAATTAGAGCATTGTAAAGCTGGCTACGTATATGTATAATTTCCTTTGTAGTTTGCTTCTTGATTAGGTTTTAACTTATTTGCTATGATCTTCCCAGCAGTTCGTTCATATTGGAGCTATAGCTGTTATATGCTTTAGGTTCATATTACTYACTCTGCAGTACCGTTATTAACTACAGAATGCTACTGGATGTTCTTTTGCAGTGATCTATGAGAGGAGGGAAGAGCACGGGAAGAGCAGCTCTCAGTTTTTATCCATATGGGTTTCAGTTTTTCTTGCTTTGCCCTTTTCAACTGTCTTTTGAATTCTGAAAACTGTTGAGCTTAATATGTCATAGTTTTGTGATAGAATTGGAGGTTACACTAAGATATACTAATTTTATTCTTCATGGTAAATATGCATTGGCGAGGAAACTTTCTATATACATGGTCGCAATAAAGAAAGCTGTGACATTATCCTAGTTTTCTGATGGAGACCAACTAGTTAGAAGTGGTTACCTCGGAACCTTATGTTAATCTGATCAATCCGCTGATCCATTCTTGAGTTTTGCTTAAATTGGTGGTCTCCTTTCTTGGTATTTCAATACTGAACAGCGATGGTCATCTCCCCCTTAGACAGTTTGGGTATCCGATTATTGATGTGGCTATTTCTGTTAACAGCCTCCAGCATTAGGATAACGATCAAGAAGCAAAACTATAAGGCTCGTTTTCAGTTTTACTCGAGAGATGCCTCTAGTAAACTGGAGTCTGGAGGCGACTTCAAATTTACTTTCCTGGCTGGTGAAGCAGACTTGAAGTAAGACTTCGTACCAGCTCCATGAAAATATTTGCCCTCCTAACATCGTTCAGCCGACCCCCAAATTGAGCTCCAGTATTCTCTTTGTCCGTAGCTATGGTTCAACAATTCATGGGAGGAATTATGTTGTGTTTCTACCGTACTCTCATTGAGGGTTGTATCTCTACATGCTTTCCGAGAATGTTCATTTTCGAGTTCGCAATGCCGGCAACGTGCGCTGTGAGAAAGGAAAACCATTTTATCTTTTCTCTGATGCACGTAGATTCAAAGCATATGTGCCCATCTCCTTAAGTATACTTTCGAAAAATGAAAAAGAAAAGGACGGACAAGACAATTGAAGCAGAGGAAAAGGCAGGCAATCCAAATGTCAAATCTCCCAAGTAACCGGGGTGTCGGTTTGTCCGTTCAAATACATTATCCCTCACCAGAAAGTTCCCCAGTCAATTAATGGTTGATTCCAACTTAATCAACCCAAACACAATCTGAGGCGCTGCAAAAGAATTCCATGTTTCAAATCAGAAGGAGGCCTTCCCTGACAGGAAAACTGGAAATAGGAACAAGTAACCCATTATAGAGTTAYAAGAGAAGTAACAAWGAKGTTTTCTCCTACCAACTTTCTTCATCGAATGAAGACCTCAAATTAGAAATAAAGGCAAGAAAGTTCAGGCAATTCTCGGAAGGTCTTYATAAGCACATGTGCTCTASTGATACGTGCTTAATCTTCTGTTTCCCAATAGGCTGGGTAACGAATTCAGGCAGCCAAAACTTGAAAATTAGAAGTCTTTGGCTGTGGAGAGTCTGCGAAGAACATCATATGTTGGAGATGAAGATGCGGATATAGATCCCATGCAAGAACATCARATGGCAATACATGTGGTACCTGGGTCGATGGGCACGAGTGCCAGCTTCMGTTTGAGAGTTGGGCAGGCCATCTTCTCRTCTGCTTCTCTTCTTTTCATATCTTTAGGCTTCGAGTTCTACAGCTATACTGCATTTTGGTAATTTTTCTGCGATTCCTTCGAAACTCTTGTTATACAAAGCGATCCTGTGTGATCAATCCCAGCCAATGTATTCACGTTCTTTCATACTTCGTTGTTTTTATTCTCCTACCGCATTTGTGCTCTTCCTGCACTTCTATAGGCCAACAATATCTTCAGTTCTTCGGTGTAAGCTTCAAAAAAGTTAGGAATGTGGTATCAGAAAAAGATTTTTGGAATCTAAAGAATTTAATGTCCATGCATAAAGAAGAAACAGGATGCGGAAAGTTACCAATATTTACTTGTGCATTAATTCTCACCACATCCACTGTCTTGGTATCCTGCTTTGTTATCTGTCCTTTCAATTGATGAATGACATCCAATTGTGCATATCGACTGCAGCTTCTTGGTAACAGTCATGGGTCTGGTCATCCCATGGAGTTTCACTCTAGCTCTGCTGGATGGATACTCCATCCTGGTCRACTATCCTACTCGTCAGCTGCAAATYCTGTTGGTCATTACTCTAGGAGATTGGGTATGATCCGCTCCTTAAKATACATAAATATGGARTGTTGAATTGGTTGTGACAAATTKGATGCCACATTAACAGGTCTTATCCATTCTTATACTGGCAGCAGCTAGRTCAACAGCCAGCATTGTGGATCTCCTGCTCAGAGCCGATGACTCTTTCTGTSCTCCCAAGTACTGTGGTAGATATCTTATATCTGCACTGTTAGCCTTCTTCTGCTGGTTCTTCACTGTAGCAMCATCTCTTTTTAATCTATGGCTACTTCCCTCCGTCTGGTAGTTCTTCTCTCTCCTGCTTTTCTTCCTTCAAATGTAAACAAAGGATTCTTGCGAAATATACCTTTGTATAAGTAGTGTGTGCAAACTTGTACAGATCAAGTATACTTATATGGTGAATCACAAAGTTGTACATATTATTGGTTCTCCAAAGGCCAGAAAAAAGCAGGATACTTAATCAGGATTTATGTMTTGCTAGAGAATCACATTCAGCTTATCTGCAGGTTTTCTCATGTTAGTAGCTCGTAGAARCTCAAGAACTCTGTTTTGGACAATTGTGATGGGCGAACATCTTTTCCTCCAAATGCAGCAGWCTGMAAAATGGGAAATGTAGTTCATCAGACAAACCATTATGCAATAAAGAAGATTTTTCAAAACTGATACAAGAGTTCGYAACTAATCAAAATCTGCTTTCAACCAGGAAATGTATTTATTGTATAATCGTCATATTAAAAGAAAAAGGTTCAGTCAAAAAATGGAAGAAATGCCAGAAACAAAGATTTGATAAATGGGCAACAGTATAAAATGAGCAAGACCAAATTTCACCRAGGAATATTAATTACCAAGAAAGTTTAAACTTCAGCATATTGGGAACCATCAAAATACGAAACATGCAAAACTGGGCATTCTTATGCGGATGTGTATCTGGCTCGAGAAACTTATGACAACCATGGAAGTTAATTGAACAGCAAACCTCCATTGCCTGCCAAAGCCAAAGATAAATAATACCGGCAGAGATCATTGCAGATTTAAGCTAAATTACAGGTCATAAAGACCTGACATATAACTCAACACCCTCCTACAYGAACCTGGGCTGAGGGGAGCAACTGATGAAATTTCAGCAACTACTGGAGAACTAAAGTTCAGCAGTCCAAGCATTGGTATAGAAGTTGAAGTACTAACTATGGGACAAGAAGAACCTGCCCTCCTTACCCGCTCCTTTCCTCTGCTCAATCATTCAGTATTCACAAACACATCATAAAGCTGCTCCTTTTCTCCCTCCTTGCCTTTGAGTCAACTTATAAAGCTGATAAGAAATTTGTTTTTTTTTTTTTTTTTTGGGACTAAGATTTACGCGTTCAAATCCCTAACTTATCAAGGAGCCTTATCACTTGTGTTATAGGAAAGATTTATTACATAAGCTAAGAAATTAAYGATGAGACTCTGAAAAGCCTTGCTCTTACCACTTTGTTTTCCCAAGGGTTTTATACTAATGCATGGATTCCAACGATATTATATGCCAAAATATATGWGCTCTCTAAAYRATCTCAAAAGAGAAGGAAACATAAGAAGTCCTGACACATATGCAGCATGTTTGGTCAGTTATTATGCATAAAGGCTACTCGGTGGTGTTCCCMACACGCTATAAACAAGTGAACTTTTGACCACAGTCAAGATGCCAGAGGGATTTTTTCTCATTATCCAGCAATAAGGGCACATAGCTCTCAAGTTTCTGGAAATAACACTTAGATAGTGACGGCCATGTGAGACAAAGATAAATATCATACTGAAACAGTAAAAAGAATCTCTAATCTTTGATAGGGAACAGAGCAATTGCATTCAACAAGTTGCATAAACAATGGATGCATTTATCCTGATACCACTGAAAATGCAACTCCCCTGTTTTTTTTACCTTCAGCAGTTTGGAAACTGGTCCATGATGCAATTCAATGGCACTATATCTGCCCTAGCAAAAATGTCATAAAAAATTCCACCTGCATTTCCGGAAAAGACACTTTCAGCTAGTTTCTTTCGTTMTTTTTTGTGCAATGCACAAATTAAGTTCATGTTCATGAAAAAACCCACCAGGTGTGGTTCAACAGCAAGCATGTCTTTTTGTGCTTACTCTCAATTCCGAAAATGAGATGACATACYAATGTCTGAAAGATGTCACTAGTTTTCTCCATGAGGAACTTGAGTTCTTCGTATTTCTATCCTCAACCTTTGAGCCATTTCCTGCTTTCCTTGTTTCATGTGSCCATCAATAAAGGCACCATAAATCTCTTCATCTGGTTCATAACCTTTACCAACCATCTCTGCCTGGAGTTTSAAAGCTTCTTCGATGTTCCCCTCTTGACAAAAACCCTTGATCAGATATACATAGCTATTCTTTTTTGGATACCTATTGTGTTTCTTMGTTGCAGTTRTCAGAATCMCCAAAGCTTCAGAAACCTTATTATTATTACAAAGCACCTCTACTATGGAATCAACTGTTGAACTCTCTGGTATAAAGCCTTTCCTACACATATCATTGTACAAGAGGATCAATGAKTCAACATCCCCTATCTTACAATATCCATTTATGAGATGCTCAAATGTCATACATGTACTTTCCACACCAGTGAATACCATCTCTCTGAAAATCTCTTCTGCCCTGCATACCTCTCCAATCCTGCAAAAACCACCAATTATTGTATTATAAGCTACAATATCACACTTTATACCTTTATCGCGCATTTCTTCCCAAATCCTCACTGCATCTTCAATCCTATCCTTGTCACAATATGCAGACATCAAAATGCTATAACTATATGSATTAGGCACACAATTCGCTCTTACCATTTCCTCCCAAACCTCTTCCACCCTTTCCACCAAGCCTTCTCTATAAAAACCAATCATGATAYCATTAAAAGTATGAGAGTTGAGAGCTGCACCTTTTAACCCCTTATCATTTTCTCTCTCAAGCAAGAAAATTTCCCTATACAGGTCATAACCGGCAAAACAGCCTTGACTTTTTGAAATCAARTCAATCAGAGCATTACAKGTATCAGTCCGCGGGGAAATACCTTTTGACCTTAACATTCTGACYATTTTGATAGACTGATCAACTCTTTTAGACTCTATACAAGATTTGATTAGCAAATCAAACACAAAGGGCGCCGAGTCACAAGCTCTATATGTTTTAATCAAAGTTCGGAAAATTGGAGGAGGGCTTGATGAACTGGGTTTCGGGAATTTGCGAATGGCAGTGTGGATTAATCTTTGGGCTTCCGWTTTTAGGCGTGAGCGAGAGAGGATGTGAATGATGGTGGCATAGGAGGTGAGGGAGTGAGAGCAGAGAGAGTGTTGAACAGTGAAGGAGAAAAAACGGAAAGCGAGGTGAGCATCGTTCCGGAGTTGCAGGGTAATTTCTGAAAACTGTGACGGTGTCAGGCCTGGGCGGCCTTTGGTTGCAGAAGTAAGCAGAGAGCGGAGGTGTGTCCACCGTGTTTTTGAACGCTGGTGTTTAAGTATCGAGACGGCAGCTGAGACAAGATTTTGATCGGACGGCYGTGGGGCAGAAAATGAGGAGAAGTCTCGGAGTCCGGAGAAGAGGGGGCGCTTGGAAATGGCGGAAGAAAGCGCCATTAGCAAATCAGAGTTCGTTATGGAATTTCATCAAACAGTTTGTGTTCATTATAGAATTGACACCGTGAAATTGATTGGCAATTCGAAGGTATCGAATTCGGCCCCATTCGTTGCTCGGACTAATATAGACTCAACCCATTAAGATGTTATATCGATTGGGAGCTCGTAATACTACTAGATTAGGCCCATTAGCACAAAGTTAAGTCCAAAGTTGTTCGGGCTCATAATGCATTAAATTATCCGTCCATTTAAGTATTCCGGCGAAAAGTCCAAAGTAGTTGACCCAGCCATGGAAATTGCAGAGCATATAGACGAAGAAACAAAAAAAAAGAAGTTTATAATGACATTTAGACCTGTGATCGAAGAGGGATTTCGACACCGGATTGGGTTTCTTAGATATGTGGCTGTGACAGTGGCAAACTTAAAGAAGAAGATAATGAGTGACTTAGGAACAAAGAACCATATTCATCATATTTCAACTTTTATTCTTGCAAGTACAAAGTTTCAAAATGATTAAATTAGATTCGAATATATATATATATATATATATATATATGTATGTATATATCTGTTGGCCTTTCTTGAGATATTCCAGACGTTTCTTTGTACCAAAAGAAACAAAAAGATAAAGAAGGGAGAAGGAAAAGGAAAAAGAACCATCCTAACATTATATATATTCTGGTCACTATTTTCCCAACATCTAGTATTCTTGACCATAAGGTTGAGATTCTCCTCAACTAGCCTCGCATACAAAAAAGAAAAGAAGAAAAGAAGATCTTGAATGCATTGTTCACAAAAGGAAAAAAGYAAAAGAAAAAAAGGAGGAAACAATTCTTGCAGACTTGTAGTGTACTCTTCCATCCCATGCAATATGGGATGAGTTTTTTCATCCGTCTAGCTATCTGGTTTTGTTATTCAATAAAACTCAACGAGTGATTTTCTTTTATGCTTCTTATAGATTTTGACATTAATCTACTTCTTGYATTAAGGGTACTRTTCATCCCGTTCAATATAATAAGGTATGTYTTAGACGGACTTTGTTTTTTTCAACAAAAACTCAACGAGTGATATTCGTTTATACTTCTTTACAGGTTTTAYCCTTTAACACAATTTTTATGTTACGTGTCTGTCTYACTTTATTTTTAACAAAATTCAGCAAGTGATCTTCTTTTACACTTCCTTATAGGCTTTGGCGTTCAATTCTTGTGCCAAAGCTACTCTTCATCCCATGCAATATAGAAGGGYTATTTTATTTTTTGGGCTTTATTTTTCAAGAAAGCTTTTATACTCTTTACATGTTTTGATCTTAACGCGATTCTTATATTTACACTAAAAAGTAACAAACGGGATATAAAAAGATAATCAATATCCCCAAGATAAGTATTCAGAACCATCTTTGGGAACTATTACATGGTCTCATGAAACACATGAGAYCTTATACATATATTGATAAGTGATGGGCCAAAGAAAAATGGAAGGGCATATTGAAAGAGATAATCATGTAATTGTGAAAGAAACGTTGCTTAAACAATTGGCGATGCCTTTTAAAACGTATTTTGCTGAGACAGAAGAAGACGAAAGCAATTGATTCAAGGTTTATATTCCGTGTAAGTTTTACACCTTCGGCCTCTTCTTCTAATTCTTCCACAGAGTGAAGCAACATCCCATTCTGCTTCCCAAGAATCAGTTCTCTTCTGTTTCTGTATAATAATGTAATTAGTAAACTAATTGCTAATTTAAAACAAAATTTCATGTTCGACCCTTATTTATGAAGTTAAGAATCGGGTTCTCGATTGCAACTCAAATTTAGGTGGTATTAATTTCACCAATAAGATATGAGTGGTCTAACTACATCATTCCCATGACACCAAGTAGTRCCTTTATGGCCTCGGTTGAGCTCATTCCTAGTCCGTTGATTCAGGGGAAAATTTGAGTTGCTTTGCTTGAGGAAAATTACTAGAAGGAATCTGTTCTCCTTTATCAACTTTCACTCCAAGAAACCAATGAACAAAACTCCGASAACATTCTTTTGGACAGGTGATGTCAAGTTTTATCCARAAAGATTYAAACATTAAGATCATAGAATGTATTATTTGTTAAGATGTTCTTGGCCATTATTTACTTTCAAGGTGCCAAATTCTTATTCTCTTTTATGTTCCTCAGACTCTGGTTAAGCATCAAAACTTTCCAAGAAATCTTAATTAATCTACAATTCTCCTCTATGTTCCTAAAGGCCTAAAGGCCTAAAGGCTATCACGGTGAGATGCAAAGAACATAGTAGTTGATAGTTTATGTAAATGTTACCTATTTATCATACAACTCTAAGATATGAATCGTTCAAATTGCTCTTATAAATATCAAAGTTTAGATTCATTTTGCGAAAAGACTTGATTCGATTTTTATATGGTTCYCGAGATGCGTGACCGATTTAAAATGAGAGAGGGGTGAATCGATGAGGTGTTGGCTCTCTCTTATGACAYGATACTTTTGGATTTTAGGATTTCGTTTACTTGAGTGTTTAAAACAAATTTATATAGGCAAAGAGGATCGTCATTATCTTAGTATTTGGATGATGCAGAATTTCACTTTAACACAAGAATATCTATAAAAATTTGTTCAAGAATTCATAGCCAACTTTAGATTGACAAATCATATAAAGTCGAAAATTCCTATTCTGATGTGGGGATGAGCCAATATGCGTTATGTTTCCTCTTCCCCTCTTCCCTTGACGTGAAGATTCTTATGTGGACTCATTTACCACTATCACAACCATCTCCAAGCATAATTCCTCCATTGCTTCAATTACAAGCCACAGATAACCTTAATTAGCAAACAAAACCTAAAGATCTGTGGGGTTCTCTCTGCAATTTTTCTATTAAAAGGCTAAGAACCARCTTTCTATTGTTAGTCGCCTGAGTTCTTTTGGCCGGCGCCTACCTAACCATGAAATACAACGAGATTCCTCACTTCAGCCACCCTCAACACAAGCTCAGATTTGAATACACAGAAGTTCCTTTTAAGTGTGACGGCTGCAAGGAAGTTGGTATCGGATCCCGTTATAAGTGCAGCACCTGCGACTATGATCTCCACATGCACTGTGCTATCCCATCTTCCTCAATCTTCCATCCTTTCTACCATAAATGTTCTTTCCAGTTTCTCCCTCGTCCGCCTGGTAACGTCCCGCGCTACTGCAACGCCTGCGAGAAGGACGTCACCGGTTTTGTCTACCACTGCAAGTCTTGTGGATTCGACCTTCATCCCTGCTGCGCAAAGCTCCCCATGGTACTTGATGATGGTGAAGTGAAGCTTTACTTGTACCGCAAAGTTAGCGCAGCCTGTCACCGGTGCGGGAGAAAAGGGAGGAGCTGGAGCTACAGATCAACATGCAAGAAGTATAATTTGCACGTAGCATGTGTGAAGGAGATGCTGGTAGAGAGTTGGCATGAGTTATACTCTGGGGCCAGAAGTGGAAAGAAACTGGAGACGAGAATTCCAAGCCTGCGAGGTACATTGCAGGCTCATAACCATCGGAGATCAAGCAAAGGTAAAGTTCAGAAATGTTGTGAGATAGCTGGTTTAGCCTTGCAATTTGTTATATCAGCAGTTCTTGGGGATCCCACGACTCTGATTGCTGGGGTGGTTGGRTCACTCATGTCCAAATAGATCCATCCATGTCCAAATATTTTTAGGGTCATGTACCCATAATTGAACGACTAAATTATATCATCATATCAAAGCCCAAGTAAACAAGGTTCTTATTCATTTTAACCCTTTTGATGAAGTTAATTAGTTTTAAATCCTTCATTGAATCAAATTACTTATGATTAGAACATAGCTTGATTCTAGTCTCCGAACGCGTTCCTTCCGCTTACATTTAAATTATTCCCGACTTTAGGCGTCAGAAACGCTTTATCCAAATATCTGAATCTATATTTTTGTCTGCAAAGGCAAAGAAAACTGAACTCATATTCTAATTCTAGAAATATCTGCTTTCTCCATCCATACATCAGTTTGAAGCCTTGCCTCTTAAAGCAATAACAAGCAGGGTTGATCCGTACCAAGGACGGATGATGAGATATATTTTTATAGCCAAAATTTTATATAAATTTAAAAYGTATTAATCCTATAAATAACAGTTATCGCTTCTCATAATCTCTAACTCCATCCTTAATTAATACACTATTACAATTAGAGATATCTAAAATATATTCTTGTTAATTTATTTAAATATTAAGTAACTAATAAATCTAAATCGATCGAAAAGAAAGATAACAGGCTTGTTTCAAAATAATAAAAACTACATTTAACCGATCTCGTCCTTAATTAAATAAGTTATTGAGTTTATTAACAAATCTAACATGTAGTTTGTTAAGTCCGCGTCAAGCTTGAAGAGAAGATYTGATATCAGCATCCTTGACGTCTCAGTCAATTTAAGAAATTATAAAGAATCATCAACAGTATCTGCTGTGTACAGACCACAATTATAAGTTTTCGTAAAGCAGTTCAAAAACGACGGAGAAAACTACGTGAGACCCAAAAAAATGAAATTTGATTAGAGCAACGGATAACGTCTTCCTCTATCAATTATTTACTATACTATGAAGTTCTAATCAGGGGTGTCCATGGAGAACCGCGTTTCTCTTTTCTCATATATACTGCAAGAATCTTGATCCCCATCGTTGTAGCCAACTTATTTTGAGAAATTGAGAACGASAATACTATCAGCAGTTTTTGCCAGGCATGGGAAATAGTAGCTCGCGTATCCGGATGAGGTCTATGGCCACAGCCAAGTTGATCCTCCTGGATGGTGAACTTAAAGAGTTTTCTAGTCCGGTGAAGGTCTGTACTTTGCTGCAGGAAAACACTGATTCCTTCATATGCAACTCGGACGAGATGGATTTTGATAAATTTGTTACGGCCATAAGTGGAAATAAGGAGCTGCAGCTGGGTCAGCTTTACTTTGAGCTGCCATTGTCTTGGTTGACTCAGAGGCTTCAGGCGGAGGATATGGCTTCTTTGGCCGTAAAAGCAAGTGCAGCTCTTAATAGAACTTATGAAATGAAGTGCGGCTGTTATGGACCCAAAAAGGTTGATCCAGAATTGATGTTTTACGATGAAGATTATGTGAAAGTAAAGCAGCCAAGGCCWCCGATGTTCGAGAATCCTAATGAATTGGTTTCTGTGAAGAAGAAAACCAGTAGGCTGACAGCAAAATTAAATTTGATCTATGAAGAAGATCAATACTGATCAACTTTTGTTCTTCCTCCCATATTCTTCTTTCCTCTTTCAAGGGGTTCTTTTTTTTCCTCTCTTGTTGGCCTTTCCTTCAAAGGGTTGTTCATATATACTCGATATTGAGAATGAAAGTCGTGAGATATATCTATAGATGCTACTTATATAGTTTAAACTTAGAGAGTTCAGCAATGGCTGCAAAACAGAACGTCCTGAGATTGCCCCCCATGAATTGGTTTGTCGATGAACTGGTTTTGCTTCTCTTAGCATTAATAGGAAACAAAATTGAATTGCTTTCTAGTGTTTTTGCCTTCTAATTACGAGGACGACTCATTCTTGCCATTTTGTCCCTTTTTTTCTCTTAATCCTTAAGAGAGAGGTTTATACGAATTTTTTATTTTTTAAAAAAACTCGTTATCCTTGCTTTGTGAGATTAATTTGAGTTCTGTTTGATCAAGAATCGTATTCAGAGAGTCTGACTTTTATTTGAAGTAAAACTTGATTCAAAGTCATTTCAACGTGACGTGTAAGGTTAAACTCAAAACTTCATTTTGATTGGTTTATCAACTCATTTATTACACGCCTTAAGCGATTAAATTATGAAACTTAAATACTAATAAAACACATAACCCATTTTTCGTTCTCATCCCTTTAATTATCCATTTTTCTTCATCTCCTTCCACCTCCCCAATGCTCCCACCAACACCACTGGCAACAGATACGATACATCCACCTCCAGCCAACTTCCTAAGGTCGAGCTATTTCCAAAGGCTACTACACCACCAGCGAGGAGGATTGAGCAACCCAGGAACCACCCCATTGTATTTTACTTGTTTCAAATTTCTTTACCTTTTTTTACAGAATATATAAACGAGAAGATAACTTTATATTGATTAATAAAATGCCCTTAAAAACAATAARAGAGCACGCTTCTCGAACGGTTTAACCGAGAAAATGGATAAAACGGCAAGGATAATCATTTTCACAGTTAAATAATGTCAATTTTGTAGAAATTTAAGGGGAGCTAACGCTTTRTGCCATTTGGAGAAGCGAGTTTCCTAATTTAGCAGTAAACCGCTTTACTTGCCTTAAATGCCATATTGTATACATGTTTAATTTACGTCTTCTAAAATCAATACAATAAGGACAGACGGAACTTTCTTTGAAATCGCCATAATTCCTCTGGTCAAGACAGTCTTCCCCTGATTAGACGGATGAAGACGGGAGGTTCAAAGTGCTACGTTTAGGTCACTGGTTATTTTCACTTGATATTCCAACAAGTTACTCCTCACCACAAAACGATTGATTCCTGGGTTCCCATCAGTTTCTCCAGCTTCCAAGAAGCTCACCACTCTTTTCTCTGCTAGAACAGACTTGAATTGGACATATGGCAGTATTCCATTTCCTGAGGAAAAAAGACTAGGCTCCTGGCTCCTGTTTTTGACGTTTAATTCAAGACGATTTCCTATTTGAGAAAAAGATGATGAATTTTTTTTATTTTTTCTTTTTCGATAGATAATTCAATTAATTTTTCTTAAATTATTATTTTTTTAAAAAAAATTCAAATACAGTCTCAGTTCCAGAGGTTTGTTAAAATGGTTTTAGGAAGATAAGGGCTACTACTTACTTTATTTCCTTGGGGTCAGTCAACTGCTTCAAAGTAAACGGTAAATCAAAGTCATTARATAGAAAAAAAGAATCAATAATAGAGGAGCTTTGGCAATATTGACTGGAACAGATTACTTTTTTCCCCATCTCACGTTAATCCTTCTTTAGAAGACTCCAAGACATTTTGATAATGAATCTARRAATTCGGGACAGTTTAAGTGGATTATTAAATCAAAACGAYATTCGTGTTATACCTCTATTTATGATGTTATGTTGTAATAATTTTAAATCTACTACCCTCTTTGGTAAAAGTATGACTATGTTAATTCACTTCAAATCGAATTCAAAATAATATCGTTAATATAAAAATATCAAATCTCGAGAGAAAGAAATTTTGATGCTAAAATTAAATATTCAATATTTGATTTTTTATAGGAATTTAAAAGAACATATAAGTATATTATATACAAAAGAAGAAAAGCATTTATGATAGATGATAAGATAATTATGTATTATTATTTTTTTTGGTTTTTTTCGCTTTTTATATATAAAAAAAATATAATAGGACAAAAGGGAGAAAAGTTTTGGCCAAATAATTGAGATAAACAAATTAAAAAATGACTTAGCCTCTGGTCCAAAAAAGAAAGCCATTAAAATGTGAAAAGAACTCTGGTCCATTAGCTTCCTCGAGTGTCCACGTTTCACCCGAGCTTTTTAATGAGTGGGTTCCAGTACTCCTGGAGGTTTCCGGAAAAGAATGTTTTAGGTAGCYAGGAGCCAAACAGGGCCTCCAGAGAACTACTTCAAAGAAGGTGAACTAGTTAGTAAATAACAAAACAGAGTCTTTGAAAAGGCCAAATAATCAAAACCAATTACCTATTCTTAGTTGTCAAAATAATATCCTAATCAATTAAGCATGCACTTCCTTTTTTATAATCATGGCAAAATTTTAAATATATCGAAGAAGGTCTTATTTAATAATTATTATTTTTAACAATTTAAGATCTTATTTGATAAAAAGATATTAATTTCGAATTTTTAAGTACATTTTCTATTACAAATTCTTGCTATACCATCAGAGCACGTCATGCAAGACAGAAACTGGAGGCGGGGAGCGCAGTTGTCTCCAATATTTCTTCAAAATTTTATGTAGTGTTTATATTTTTTAAAATTCATATAGAATTTCTATCTCGAAAGCATCATTTCTCTGCATCTTTTTAATATTTTAATAATTTACTTTCGCTCCTTTAGAATCAAGTTTGTGACTCCATCCTTGTCTATATGTATATATATACTGACTCCTAAAAAAAAAAAAGAAAAAGGGTTGTTAAAGGATTTGATCGAAGGATAATAAGTAAGTTTTAGTTCTTCCATAAATACTCTTTACGCAATGAAAATATTAATCATACGATCGATCAATTCCATAATCGAAGATTCGATATTCAATTTTTGAAAGATTCAAGATGTATTTGGCTAGATAATAAAGATAAGTCAATCATTACTATGAATTTGCATACTTACCTTTTAATATAATTAATTATGATTTCGATTGATAAATTTTAAACCCATGATCAAGAACTCATATTGGAACAATTATTTTATTTTGGCACTTCTTTTAAAAATTCTAAATTGGTGCACTTTATGCCTAACACGTAGACTTGTGCAGCCTATGAGAGTCTAAAGAAATCTCCAAAACAAAAATAGCCGAGGCCAAAACCGTGTCCTGCACATAATTCTCATGGTGCCTTCTATGTATAAAAAAAGGAAGAAAAATAATTATTAAAGGGTCAAAACCATCGGTCTTGCCAAGACTGATAACTTCTCCTCGTTCAGTTCCTTTATAAATAACCCAGGCCAAAACCGTGTCCTGCGTCGGCAGTATCACAAGCCGCGCTCCGAACATTTTCTGAGTTCACTCCTTTCCGTCTCTGCTTTCCTTCTCTTATCTATACCAATTTAACAGTTCACACTGAAAAGCGAAATTACCAGAGCTCCATTGATGGGCCTCTGTGCTTCATCTCACATCATGACAAGGCAAAACGGCCGATTATTGAATTTTCCGTATACAATAATGGTGATTCACTTAAATGGAAGGCTGCAAGAACTCAAAGAACCAATAAGAGCAGGTGAACTACTATCCCAGAACCCAAATTGCTTTCTTTGCTGCTCGGAGACTATGAACGTCGATTCAATTCCTATCCAAATGGCCGAAGACGATGAATTGCAGGCTGGCCAACTATACTTTCTCATGCCAGTTTCAAAGTCTAACTCACTGCTTACTCTGCAAGACCTCTGCACACTGGCAATCAAGGCTAGCACAGCTCTAAACGATTCAGAAACAAGACGGGCAGCGATGGCGGGCCCCTCATCGTTCCTTGATGAGAAATGTGTAGTTAGTTTATGGGCCATGACTGAGGGTTCTTGCAGAACTCCAAACGGCTATATCAATGGTGGCATAGTTGATATGGATTCTCATGTCGCTCCAGCRATATAAACCTTTGCTTTCTCATAGATCGCATGTGTATTAAAGATGAAAATCTCCTAGTTGTAATGGAAATTATTCAAGTGAAACTCAACATTGCTAGAAAATCTTGCTTTCTTTAGTCGTAACTCTGAAATCAAGCAATTTGAAACCTTATTTATTTATTTATTATTATTATATCGATATTCAGATATTTTGTCCAATAAATTCGATTCGAAGAGCACATTAAAAGATGAATTTTATTATTATTATATCAATATTAAGATATTTCATCCATTTAAAATATTTAAATTATCAAATCATGCTCGCATATTTAGGAGCTTTGGTTTGCCATGTAACATATTTGGAAAGCCTTTTCATACTATTATTTGGTGATCATATAAAGATCGGATATTGTACTTCAAAAAAAAAAAATATTATTGGATGATGAATATTTTAGTAATATTTTTTTTCTGTAAAAATATATAATTTCACATCAAAATTATTTCCTATCCCATCTTCATATTGAAATACTGGGCTGCCCTCAAGTACCCATCTTTATATACTTGTAGTTTGGGAAAGCCAATTTGATTATTGAGGCGCTAAACTACAAGTACCCATCTTTGGCGTTCTTGTTTGCTGCAAAACGTAAAGAGTACAATGGTTTTGGTCTGCAGTGTGGGGTGAKGCAATCAACACCTTGGCTAATTCTATTTTCACAGCTGGACTTATAAATGTTCAACTTAAGACTTCAGGCAGACATCTTGACTATGCAATAATGTAAACAAGGGTGAAAAGATCACCACAACCATAATCAGGAGAGACACCAGAAAGAACCACCCATTAGAATTCATAAACATTTGAAGAAATGGCTAGACATCATTGAAGGATGTAAATTAACATAACTCTGGCCTGCAAAACGACTTTTTTCTTTTGCATCAGAAAAATTCCTCCATCTGCTGCAGCTATTGACAATGAGAAAAAATTTCACGTATCTCATTCCAATGCATATGAACATACTATGAACTTCCCACAGTTAACTAAGAGCAACTAGTGAATTATGATCACAGATCTCCATTCTTCATTATGCTATTCCATGTGACAAGAGGATTAAAGATCCGGGATATACATAAATCACAAAAAAGTGTCATATCAKCCACAGCCATACTTTATATCTGGGGTTGCAACCACAGTCTCGAAAGGGATTTCCACTCGCTCTTTCACAAGACACCGTATTTCGCCATTTTCAACCACCGGCACCTTCCCTGGTGGGCATTCTACAGTGATTCCACCCTCACCGTTCTCTTGTTGCTGAAACGATCCAAAAAGCTTAAAGTGATTGTCCCTTTTCCTTAGTCTAGGTTCATAGCCAGCCAAACTTAAAACAGAGATAACCCCGAAAAKGGTGATGGCTGCCTTAGCTACTGCTCCAATTAATATTTTTACCCTGCTAAGTGGCCTTTTGGGGTCAGGCAAGGTTTCATCTCTTTCGGATTCATGGGCACCCTTACCACTTTCATTCTTGGTACCACCAGTAACCCCTCCATTTGGAGTTATTTTACGCACATAAGGAAATTGTGAAAGGTAATCATTGTCAGACACCAGAGAGCAAGAAGGCCGGCTTGGATACGGAGGAAGGAGGAGGTCATTGTTATCCTCCACAGTCTCACCAGCAAAAGCAATAGCCTCACGTATGACTTCCAAGTTCTCCCCTTTGTACTCTTTCAGTTTCTCAAGCAACTTCCTTTGACCGAACCTTATTGCAGCCAAGGCTGTTTCTTTCTCATACAGTTGCTGCTCTTGTAATGCCTGAACAATGAAATTGTGGACAGACAAAGGTAAAAGGGAGTCTAGACATTCTAAAGAGCAAAAATAAGAAATTGCAAAACAGAATTTTRGGATCATATGATATCAGATCTGTATAACTAGGATGCGTACATGCAAAACATGCCAGCCAATGTCAATTGCTCCATAAKATGAACTGTAGAATATAGAAAATAAAACATCWTATTTGATAGCATTAACTGTAAGGAAATGCAGAACAGCCATGAAGTCCTAGACAAGGTCACAACAAGGTCACAAGGTCACAAGGCTTCTTCTCATTAGCAGAAATGACAACATAGCATCTTGATGAAAGTTGGCCTTCAGTCATGTGAGGCAATATCAGCTAGCAATAGTACCCCAGTAGTAGGGCCGCAAGTTTTGTTAGACAAACATTTAGTTGTTTTTACTAGAAAAAGGTTGAATGAAATGCAATTCTTTTGAAGGTATAAGCAGAAAATTTAAGATGACCTACCTGCATCAGCGTCAATGATTTACTAGCTTATGCAGGACAGGTATAATGATTAATAAAGTGAACATCAATTAAGGCTTTCAAGTTGATAGTCAACGGTCTCAAAGAAACCCACTTAAACTTGCTTAAAAGATCACTAGAAGGAGAATACTACTAGCTTGCAACTACTCACAAAGTTATAAACACCAAGCAGAGTTAAGGCATAAAAGCAGCAGCAAACTCTAAACATTAGCCAACACATAGTACCAGAGGCCAGAAAGATCACATGGTGCTCCAAGATGTTAGTCAAATCTAGCCCGTCCTACTTTTATCCTCTACATAATTCTAATTGAAAATTCTATCCTTTGACAAGAGTAGAATCTTTTCTCATGCTCAATGACTTGGGACTTACGTTTTGCGTCTGCCTGGCTAACCATTAAATTGCTAAAGTTCCATCCCTTAACCCCCACCTCCCAACAGGGAAAGAATCAAAATGAGTATATAGAGCACCAGAATTTTTGGCAAAGACAATATCACCATCATTGCAAGTTTCATTCAGCCATTAAGAATAGGAGCTTTCAGCKTTTTTTTGCTAACAGTACTTACAACTGACCACAAGATTATACGGTACATACTTCGAAACAAGTGAACCTACTCAGATAAATCCCAGCTATATTTGGATCTTTAGAAAACTAATAGCTGCTCATGACAGCCTCGTTAGTTTTATCAGACCATAAGTCAGAAGATTGAAGTACCTGGAAATTTGTTCATCTGCAAAGGCTGAGAATAGATCTAAGAGAACATTCAAAACCATTTCATGGCGCTAGCTAGTGACTAAGCCACCACACTCATTGCTCCAAATACCTCAATTAACAGGAGAAAACTAGGTGACACCAAATACARATTCAATTTGCTTTATTCAAAATAAATTCATTTCAAGATCATTGTCTTCTTAATGGGCGGCATAGGATTCATTTTACTTGGAAGTTGTAGCTGACACACAAGAATGAAAAGATTTTCATGCTCTGCAGCATGTCTGAGCAGAAAAGGAATCTCTCCTAGATTTCCAGCAACTTCAACAAAATTTGGCACAAAGCCATTGAGCAGTTCCCCCCTCTTTTTTTCCAAACTCAAATGAACAGAAGCATTCTTAACAAAAGCGTTTTTCACAAAGCTTCAACCTTTAGGTTAATGACTTAAGCTCAGCCTTAGCAGGAAACGAAGAAACCATCAATATATGATTCTTACGATCGCAATTCCACTAACCTCCAGAAGATGATGCATTAAAACTATGACGCCCTTCTGACAGTCGTCGTGTGCTTAAACCCTAGGCTCAGAGCAAATTTAAATCAATTTGATTTTACTCAATTCAAAAACCTATAGTAAAACTCGTAGACATTAGGAAGTAGCGTGACTTTCTTATCTGATTCGACATACAATTTAAAGTCAAAAGTTCATAATTCAAAACCAATCCCAAATTTCAAGAAAAGACCAAAAAAACAAGAGAAGCCTAAAAAGGAAATAAATAACCCTTACCTGCAAAGAAGATAACTGAGACTCGAGAGATTCAAGGGCATCCCGAATGTTCAAAAGACCCTCTGCTTCTTCTTCATCATCATCTGCTTCTGATTGTGCTCCTGCTTTAGAGTCTTTCAGTCTCCTTCCTGCTTCTTCCTTRTCTCCAMTAACCAATGCTTTTTGTATGCAGTTGGTTATTTTCGACCTCAGCTCAGAGACTCTAACCAACACCAGTCCAATTTTATCTTCATCCATCCCTCTGCCTCCGTTTCTTCGTCTGACTGTGAAACTTTGCGAGTCTCGTAGTGGGTTCCAAAGAAAGAGAAAGAAAGAGGAGGCAAGAACCGCCAAAATAGGGCCCTTCGSCGTACGAAATGAGRGAAGTACAGGCGATTGTGGTGCTCTGGGAGTCTCGTGGAGATTACATTTCAAACTTTTCTCTCGCACTTAACAAAATACGCCAAAAGCGAAACCCTCTCTTTCGSCCCACGAAAAACAACGACCTTTATATATTACTGCTCATAAGTTTATTTTTCTTTTTTCTAGATTCACATTCAATAAATAATCTCTGTTGAATGATTTATTTATTTATTTATTTTATATGATCCAGTTTCCATCTSTGTGTGGGTGGTCTGCATCATTCTGCTTTTCTTTTCTTTTACCCCTTAATTTTCCTTTGCCCTTTCCTTTCTCTTCGAAAGGGAGRGTTAACCTTCAAAGTTTATTATGGTAAGACAATTGTAGCATTCTTGTTTTACTATATAAGTTAGCTCGGAGAACACTCATCTATCCTAAGGCCATCCATCATACACCATTGGATAATCTTCAAGAAGATTGTGTTGATAAAATAACTTGAAATTTAATGCAAAGAAATCTTTACAAACTTATTAAGAATAAATTCATTATCTCACACGAAATTATTAGTATTCAGTGCGTACAATGGTTGCCTTAATCGTAGAACTTGCACAATCTATAAAATACTAAACATTCAAAAATTACATCGACTTCATCAACATACGAGAAAGCAGAGCGGGACACACGTATTGGTCTGAACAAATTAAACATTTACACTCACGAGTCTCCACTGGCTAAAATGTGAGGGAGCAGCAGTTAGGGATGACAATTGAATAACAGCTTTTGGCCATCTTCTAGGAGGAGCAACTGATCATTTTACTTCCAACTCACTGAAACTCTCTTCAGGACTGATCATTTCTGAGCCATTTCGTGGTAATTAGCAACTGGGGTGCTGCTCCATCAGGCCTCAGGCTCAAGATTCCCGGTCCGATTCACCGGTCATTCGAACCTCTCATGCCATACCATTGCAAGATGGCTAAATGATATTATAGATAGTCCYCACTCGACCAGTATTAAATATCATCTGCCAGATGATCTTATGGGGTTAAAGAGTGGGTGCTAATTGAGCAGTTCATCTGAAATCAGGTAGCGGAAAGTGAAATTGTGAGGAACCCACACAATTTTCTTCCAAAATTTTGCTTGCTGAGGCTGCTGAAATTTCCTCAAAGAACTGGGCAGAGAATGCTCAATTAACTCCACTAAACCGGCTGGAGACAAACCCGACTCTTTTGCAAAAGAATCCACCTTCTTGGGCAGCAGTAGCTTTAGTTCTTTTTGTACCTTGACATTGATCAGGATGTACTCCTCTTTTGCAACTTCAAGCTCCTGGAAGACTCTCTTTGGCGTATATAGGCGAACCTGAGACAGAAAATAACAGAAAGATTTTGAAAAATATGGAACTTCTCGGTTATGTTCTGATGGGTCGTATATCCAGTCTGAGGATCATATGTTCAAAGGCTAACTTTGCTGGTTTTACATCCCATACAAGGATTGAAACCTTGTAAGGTGCGGCACGCACATTTCATGTAATCTCTTTCCAGACTATGGCCGAGTGCTGAGTGATAACATAATTAACTTTGTGCTCAGATAGCGGGTAAGTAGAAGCAAGGTACAGAGAAAAAGAGACCAACACAATCAATCACGATATTAATGTGCATCTTGCAACCACGCAACTCTGGGCTTACCACTGGATCAGAATGGCTTCCCGAACAAAGTGCAAAATGTAGACGTGGCTCTGGGTGCACAATGGCATATGTCTTGCAACAATCTCCTGCCTTGTGTTTTGCTCGGGGAAAGAAGAATGATTGCAACCACTGCAAACAGAATGAAGCTTCATCAGTAATGCATAAACTCAAACTTTTTACTTCAAAATTTAAGGAAGTTCCAAGCACTAAATGACTTTTTAAGCAAAAGTAGAAGAAAGGAACTAACATTTGCTTTTTCCAGTCTAAATAGTAATTTGGGAGGARGAGAATACGCGTTCCTTTAAAACCAGTAAATTTAGTTTTTCAGAGGAAACTATGCCACAGCATTAACTGACTTGAAATGGARTGTTATATCTTAAGAGAAGATGTAGGAGAATGATGTATACTTGTCCTGGACGAGGTAATCGACAGGCCAAAATAGAGCTCTGTATCATGTCTACGCTTATGGTATGACCTCCAACATTATATGCAGCCTGGAACATAAACAAACTCTTGATTACAAAAGCACGGAAAAGTTTATATATGGAAATCAAAATCAAATAAAATAGGAACAACTAGTGTGAGTAACTTATTCCTACCTTGAGGAGCAGAGAGATTCTCCTTGGATTGCTCCGTCGAATCCCATAAACCAGAAGTGCCTGTAACATTGACGAGAAGGTTTAAAATCTCAGTTCTTCTAGGGTTAAATAAAATAAGATTTTCATATCCAGCTAAGAAAAACTATTACATGCATAACTAGAGTATTATGAACATTTATCCAAAAAGCCAGCTTTTCTTCATGCTTCATTTTCTTTGGGTCAACTTCTTCCAGATTAGATACAAGACACCTGCAGTGAGACAGTAAAACTATTTCAGGAGTACTTACACAATCAAGAAAAGATACAGGAAAAAGAAACAGATGGAACGTTTGAAGAACTATATCATTTTGCAAGGCAGCAAAATCAAAGAATTTATTAATCTAAGACAAAATAAAAAGTATCCTGTAAACTTACATTTCAGTGTCTAAGAATAATTTTCTCTGACATTGAGATCAGATAAGAAAAAGTGCATATAATTGTTAGCAAATATTACATTCCCACTTGAAGTTCTTTTTCCTTGCTTTCTCTTCTTTGGGTGTGGACCAAGGATGCCAGAGTTTTGGGGGGGGGAAGGGGGGGCATCGGTGGGGGAGGAGAACGCGCTGAGTGAAGCTCGATGATATGAGCACCACAGCCAAAAAAGATCACCTGAACTTCTCAAGCACGGGTTCTATTTTGCTTAAGCTTTGGGAATCTCTACGAATCCCTTGCACTTCAGCCACTGTAGGGAAAGGTGGAATCAATTCTTTGGATGACTCAATATGGAAAGAGTTGTCCAACCATGAATTTTCTTTGCTGTGCAGATTCAAAGTATCATGCTGATCTCTTGGCGAACTCCTTGATGATGAGAATGACACAGGAGATGYAGGGAAACCATGCAGAGGTGGTTCAGCAAGTTGACAATATATTGCAGAAATGCTTTTAATCATCTCCTCAGAGATCTTGTTTGGCTTTTCCCTAAAACGATCCTGAACTCTGGTGCCAGAATGTTCCGGAAGGCTAATGTTTTCATTGCCATGAACTTGCTGGAGATATAAATTGTAAAATTCCATTAGGTAGCAATGACATAAGTTTCACTGATATTTAGAAACTCTAGAGGCTCCTTTTCGCAAGTTATGTTCTATAAGGCACTAGATGAATGAAAATTTGAGCATCACTGGCAAAAAAAATTGAGAAGGAAAACTATCTTGAGAAGAACGAAAATGCAAGCATTGATATAAATTGTAACCCATCCTCGCACAGAAGTATACTGTCTGCTCATGCTACAAAGCTAATAACATAGGAGAAGAGTATACATGAAGATCAAAGGCCTTCCGTGAAATGTTTACCKTATTTAGCAGAATATGTTCATCCTAATTCACATCCTTGAATCTGTTTGCAATTCGCCAGAGATATATTGAATACTGGTTTAAGCGTAAATGCATCAGTGAAAAACAAGTTTAACTTGATTCAACTTTATTCCTCATCGCTTGGATATTGAGGTTAACTAATTCATCAGCATACTCACCTCCAGCATTGACAAGGGTAGGGAATGATATGATTCTACTGCTTCTGCTAAAGTTCCCAGTGAAGAAGTTCTGAAGGCAATAGGGGAACGCTGAGATAGTGATGAATGGCTTCTGCCAATACTAGAATCCACAAGTATCTGTGCTCCCAAAATGTCTCGAGACTCCTTGAGAGAGTTGTCAACTGAATCTTGACATGGCATGGAGAAGCCAGCATTGATCCCTGAGTTTATCGTGGTATCAAATTGCAAAATTTCTGAATGTGGCTGCTCATCAGTAGCTAAATTTGCTTTGGGGCTTTCATCCATCASACATGGGGATGTTAACCTCTTGGCAAAAGTTTSCCGGTACAGTGAAAGAAGATACTTTTCCAGGTATAGAACTTCCAGCTCCAGGAAACTAACTTCTTTTATAAGATCCTTTGCAGTCTAAAAGCAAGTATTTCTTTAGGGAAAAAATCCTCAGACTAACAACATAAACTAAACTGTAGATCAATAAGCAACTAAGTATAAGCAAGAACTCATAGACCTGATGTAAACGGACTTCATTGCACCATCATGAAGTCTTCTTTAGTACTCTTCTTTCTTTTCTTTTGGAAAATACCTAAGCAAGCCTGTTTCTATCTTTTGATTGGTTTTCACTTCTGGAGGAACAATATCCKTTCTTTCAAAATTGTATATGAATCTGTAACTCATGTATCATTATTTCACCTTATTTAGGCACAAGTGACTGATGATCTACTTGAAAGAAGAAAAGAAAGCATTCAACTGATATTCTGATACCATCTCAGTACATTGTATAAAATATAGCAAAATAATCCGAATATATTCAAAATGCTGGAGACAAACTAAGATAACTTTGAAGGGTTTTTGGAAGGAAAATCTGAACAGTTGTCCCTAGGCATTATCGAGGAGTCTCCTTCTAGATCTACGTGTTTGCAAACTGAAGCATTAGAACCAGTAGAACATGAATAATTTTTCAACTTATGAGAGGAACCACCTTGGAAATGGAGCATTCATAGGAGAAATTGTCTAAAGCAGGTTTCCAAAACATTGCGCTTTCTAGTGCCCCCCGCTCTGCAAATTGGTTCTCCAGTTGTTTCTGAAGTTCTAAAATCTGAAAGTGACCAATTTGATCATTATATTCTTTCATAACACATAAAACATGTTGCAAATATTTTTTTTCCTTTTCAGAATATACCTCTTGCTTCAAYGAATTCCGAACCATGGTATTAGTAATGTGCCTTCTCTTGTGCTCAAAAGCATCCCTCAGTTTTGCCATGTCCTATGCAAAACAAATATTGACACTCAGAAACCCAATATAATTAACTGAATCAACTTAAGCTACAAGCTTAAATAAATGAAATACCTTACCTGTTCAGTATAATGTGAAGAGTTGGAGATATTACCGAATATGTCTTCCGCGAGGATATTTCTGMTGTAATCACTGTCAAAATGGGAGACAAAGCTTCAGTTGATTACAGGTGCATCCATGTAAAAGATAACTAACAGGTATTTTGTTGCAGCTTGTTAGGTAGTGCAAGCAGCAAAGGTTTGCCTGTTTCTTCTTTGTTTCACTTTTCTCTTGAATTCTTCTAAGTTACAATCAGTTTCTTTTTTCCTAATGAAGCAGAAATTCATGTTTTACTGCTGGATGTAGCTTATATAATCTATTCAATAGGATCATTCTTCTGAAAACTGGTCCTCGAACTAAAAACAAGGAACAAGAAGATAAAATCAAGTAGAAACCCCAGCTGCAAGGCCACAACTAAATTCTTCTGACAAATTAGCCACTCTAGATTTTTTAAACCGGCTTTACATGCATGAAKGAATATGTAATTGTCAACTCGTCTGTCACACGAGAAGTGAGGATCCATAGCGGAACTTTATGAACAAAGATGCATGGCAGATTGTTCTGTGAAAACAGAGGAATGGAGAAATTTGAATGCCAAGTCAAAAATACCTCTTAGAGCGCTTGTGTAGCGAAGTATGTAATTCCATCTATCTCCTAACAGCTTCCTGGAAGAAGCAGCCAAGGAAGTGAACGAACCTTCAAATGGCTTAGTACCCCACTTGTGAAATTCACTGAAATAGCAATAAATGCAGCAGGTATATCCAACAGAAAATGACAACAGCCCAAACAGAGAAAAGGCCAGGTTATAGAAAAACTCCAAGAACCATTTAGCATAAGAATAAAAGACCTGCTCACAAGAAACAGCATATAGAAGGAGACTACTTTATCTGATTTCTTTCAGAACAGCCAAAAAATCTTCTGTTGTTATTGGCAAATGGGTTTACATCGTATTCCTATTCCAAACGAAAAGGCACCTACTCACATGTTCATATGGTGAAATATGCTAGTTGTTGAGACGTATATATGCAATCTGTAGAGCTAAAAAGAGAGTGACTACTTTGACTAGTCCRTGTCCTAGAAAGTAATACTACCACCTTTGTTGTGGCTTTTGCAAGAGTGTGGCTTTTCTGCATTAAAAGATGCAAATTAGTTGGTGATTTTGGACTGTAAAAAGTCAAGACTGTGGAGAGATGGACATTCAATGCCTAAAAGTACACCTTTTTTAGTGCCTCTAATCCGACTGCAAGAAATAAGAGAGACTATACAGGACACAAAAACAGACGAGCAACTACAGTATACATGTTAGCAGCAATCTATGGGACCATAGCATTCTACAATCTTTTGGCCCTCAAAGAGTCGATAATGATATAATATTGCTTGCAGCTCAAGTCAATTATTCAACTTAATACTCTTTTTACAGGGGYTGCAAAAAAGAAGGGAAAGAACAGCATTATATAACTCTTATCTAGGAAAAAGTCGAGCTTGTAATGGTATATGGCAGATCCTTTACCTTTATTTGCCTGCTGTAAAATTCAACTCTGCACAGCAAATCTTGATTCTTGAGTTAGAGGACCCTCGTGTGCTCATACTAAAGTGACTTTATCTACGTAAAATGGGCAAATATCGTCCAAACTCCAAAGAATGGGGACTCGTCATGATGTGTTGTGGCCATAAAACAGACCAAGACAAAGACCTCTGTTTCTTCTTTTAGCATTTGCTCGTGCTTAATGGTAATGGATAATCCTTCTTGATCATTTTTCGATTCTCAAGCACAAACGAAATCYGAACTGCAAACCAGCTGRCAAAAGGGTGTGAGGGAAGACTGTATTTCTTTAACTTCAATGGGAGGAAATGGTTTAGATAACTTAATTTTTTAACAAAAGCTCCTACCCGTGGAATAACTCACAAATCACTTGCTACAAACTTTAAAGGTGTTATATGTAATCTTACCACCACATATTAGTCTGACCCTTAGTGAGACTCGGCCACTACAAACTATCATCAACCTAGGCCTACATGTCAATCCCCCCTTTGTACTTACTTTCTAGAGTGAAGTAGTAAGAAACATCAAATAGCAGTTTGTTAGTTTGGGCTTCATTAGTTAGTTTAACCTTAAGAAGTTAATAGCAGATTGGAAAAGAAAAGAATATAGAAAGGGGAAGAATAAATATGAAGTGGTGTTKGGAAATCGCCTTAAAAGGGCTGAAAGGCGAAGGTCAAAATAAAAGCAAAAGGAGACTGGAAAGAAATCACCCAGTTGGTACCATTAGGTGGGCTTTCCATRGTCTAAATTCCCAATATTCATTCAATACAATGCAATTCATACTACCAAAAAGGGTTCACTTTGTGATTCACAGCTCACTCATCTCATGCAGAAGAAGAGCTTTTGACTCTCATTGGACTTGCTGCCCAAGCTRCATGAACAGAATGAACCAAAAAGAGAAATTTCCATGCCTGAAAATACTATCCTAAGAAAAGTTGGGCATCTTTATAGCACAAGTCCTTTCAATCCTTTACCAACCTATTCTCCACTAAGAGTTCGATATGATCTAAATATCTAGATATCATGTTACAGTGAAATGTAAAACTTCTTGAAAATGAGTCCTGATTCTCCATTGATAGCTTCAAACAACCGAAGGCCATACATATTTTTGTTTTCAACCACCAATATCATCACATGGGTAACAATCCTAAACTCAGAATTTTGTTCTTGGTCATGCCCAAACTCCGCATTCGATGATCGGATAAAACAAAGGTAAAAGTTTTAGAAACTGACAGACATGCTCGCAGACCAATTAAAAAGAGCAAGTTTCCGGGATTCTTTCCTGCCATGGAAATTTTAAACAGCTGATTGAATATACAAACTCCAATACCGTTGAAATGAGTGTGGGAGATTGTTAGTATATTATACTTCAGAGTATTGTGGGGGGGGGGGGGGGGGGGGGGGTTGTGAGAGCTCAATTCAATAGAGAATTAGAGACTCTGTGCAAACCAGAAAAAGAAAAGAAAATCCATAGAAGGTCAAACGAACTACAATATAAATGCATTACTAAATTCAAGAAAAAATCACAGGAATCGAAGAACATATAAAACTGAACTGTGGGATTCTGAAGAAATTGCAGAAGCTTTTAAAATAAGCAGTAGGCATTAGATGCATCTGTCAGCTTCTTGTCTCGTTAATATACAAAGAGACATTTTCCAATCCTTTCAATTTGAAAAAGTTGAAAGGTTCTCCAAATTTTATGTGTTGACACTTATAAAGCTTCAGAATCTACTGTTTCCAGTAGCAGAAGAMATAAGAGAAGATAATCGAGGAAAAACATGTGTGACATAAAGATAAGAAGCATATATTACGCATCCTAGTTCTGTAGATTGACCGTTATGAAGAATCTACTAAGACCKTTAACCTAGAGTCAGCTGGTCAAACAGGAAATAAGATCTTGATARTCTAATTAACAATTTTTTAAGAATAATAAATAGAAACATTTATTGGTAATTTAGAGTAACTAATTCGTGCCGCCSCGGTATCAATTCTTTGGAGGGGCCAAATTATACATTTCAATATCGGAAGATCAAACTTCAAACTTCAAATTTTTTARATATGTAAAAGTTAATTTTTAAAAATCTTTGCAGCCAACGACCGCTGCTCCTTTATAGCTCCGCTACTGCTTTAATTTGTTTGCTTTGAGTTACAACTAGAATTTGAAGCTACAGATGATGTCCAAGTAAGAGCTTAGTCATTTCCTCTCTTTTTTTTTTTTCTTTTTGGTCCCTTCTTTTTCCGTTTTTTTTTTCTTGTCTTTTGTGGATGGATTTTCCTAAATTTTCCTCCTTTTCATTGGGAGAGGGTAATGGGGTGATGTAGGAATCAGAAATTCTGATATTCTGAGGAAATTAGTCAATGGAAAGGATGGAGCAAAATAGGCAACTTGAGGGTACAGGTAGTAGGTAACGTGCCAATTTTATTGGCCTCCTTCACATTGGACTGTTCTTCGTCTGCTATTGTCTGCTGAAAGAAAACAGAAAGCAAAAAGCTTGACAATAAGAAGTTGGTCATGTGCAAGCTACCGATAAATTACTATATGATGACCTAAGAATACACGAGAGGGTTTCAGTCTTCCAACGTTATTGGGAGTACTAAAAGCTCACCAGTGAACTGGATCTCTTAGCCTCAACCATTTCCAGACGCACAGCCCACTGCAGCCTACATATATAAGCCCACTTTTTCTCATAATACATAGATTATTGACATGAGGGAAAAGGCAGATTAAATTTGCAGACTTGTTTAGGAAAGAGAAGTATAAGACTCGCCACCTTTTAAGCTATGATCCTTCACCATGTTCATGAGCAGATTACTAAACACTATCCACCCAACAATTCGCTTGCTTGGTGACCTCTCGGAGTCAGGAAGAATCTAACTGCTTCCATTATCAGGAAGAGAATGGGCTTATGTAAGTGTTTGACTTGTTGCAGTATATTAGCAAGAAGATATAATATCAGCATCATCTAAGTTGCAAATAATTATTTCATATCTGATATACTGCTCAAGAAAGAAAAAATACAAAAATAAAAAGGTTGAACTTCTATAGCATTTCATGGAGCCCTAACATGCATAAATGCAAATGCTTGGTGCACACCAGCGTTTGGTCCATAAAAGGAAATCAAAGAAAGGTTAATTTTGTTCTAGGATGTCAAAATCCATGGTACCTGTAGATGTTTCCGACTATAGGTTGATTACGATCCTCATTTCTTGATTTCTAGGTCCGGTTTTCGGCATCTTTGTCAGGCTGGAATTCATTCTTAAAGACTTCAAATAATATACTTGCAACTTGAAATTAGAGAAACTGATGAAAAGATGGGAAAAAAGGCACAAGATGCTCAGAACCTCAAACAGAGGTCAGAACATTTGACACAGGCGAATAAATAGGCTGCTAAACACAGATAGCTGGAGAACAGAAATACCTTCCATGTTGGAGAATTGCAGCTGCAGGTCTTTTAACTTGAGGCTTCCAGGAAATCTCYCTTTATCAATTTCCAGTTAGCATGAGGTGAGCAAACAGAGACCAAAGCCCTGCAAACTCATTTTGTGCCTCAAATTTCCTGTGTTTCAAAAATTCTCAGTATAATTCGTCAAATAATCATAATTTCTGGGTAAATATTAAGTTTGAATCCTGAAGAAGTGCAACCTATGATTGACTATCTCTCATCTTATATCTAATTCTGTCGTATAAATTATAGCTTCTAAATACTGGCCATCTAAAGTATTTTTACCTGATTTCTTTTAATAGTTATATTCAATTAGTTACCACAAACAGCGCTGTTTATATAATGTAAGACCAGAGAAAGATTAGAACTTGGCCAGGAAGAAATATATGGGGGCAACTTCATCAAGTTCAATGAAAAAAGTCTGACAACAGTGAAATTCGCTAACTGAATTCTGTTGCTTCCCGCCTTTCTATCGTTACCAATACAGGCTATAAATACAAGCATACTGACTGTACTGATGAGAGCAGAGCAGTTGAGCTCTCTTCTACATTCTGTATATAGCTTCTAGAAGCATCAACAATGGTGGGAACCTCTCTGCTCATCTACTCGCTCTTAATCTCCGCCTTCGCTGCCACCTCTTSTTCACCGTCGCTTCCACCGACCGCTAATTACAATATGCACAACCAGGAAATCACCACATTCCCAGCCACCCTCTTAGCTTCCATCCTCTCAACCCTGGGCTTCCAGGAACTCTCCTCAGCCACTGTGACCGCCAACCTCTCAACCAATATACCGCTCACCATCTTCGCACCGTCTGACTCCTCCCTCCTCACCTGTTCTTCCTGCTSCCCGCCTCTACTTCTCAAAGAACACACTGTCCCCGGCCTCTATTCTCTCCACTTCCTCCGCAACTTGGCCTTCGGTACCAAAATCGAAACTCTAGCCGCCGACTACTGCCTCACAATTACCACCTCCAACGCCAAGGAAGATTCCGAATCCGTTTTCGTCAACGGCGTGAAAATCACACGCCCTGACCTCTTCAGCAATGGCGTCATCACGATCCACGGCCTACAAGGCTTCGTCTCTCATCTGTCTCCGCTCTCTTGCAACGTCGAAAGCATGACGACTCTCTCATTCCCTCAGCATTCAACGTTCAAATTGCCTATCATGCGCAACATGCTGAAAGACGTCATCATCAGATTGCGTCACTGCGGTTACAGCATACTCGCCCTCGCGCTCAAAGCGAAATTCGAGGAGTTGTCGGAGCTGAAGGCTATGACAGTGTTTGCTAGAGACGATGTCGCTGTCTTCTCCGATGAAGGCTATGCGTACCTCACCAACTTCCTGTTGCATGTGGTGCCMTACAGGCGGCTGCTGGCGTCGGAGCTGGTGAGCCTTCCAAGGGGCACGTTGCTGCCGACTATGCAGGCAGGACATAATCTGCAGGTGACCACTCCGGGAGATGGAGGTCCATTAGCACGACTGAAGATCAATTACGTCCGCATCACTAGTCTGGACTTGCTGTACAACAGCAGAATTGTTGTTCATGCTGTGTCGATGCCTTTTCCCCATATGCACCACCATCACACCGGTGACAAACTGCACAGTTATTTTGGAGAAAAGATGGAACTGCCTAAGCCTTGTAATCGGGAGAGGAGCGGTGGAATCTGCGGGATGGCGGCATCTGTGCCAGCTGGCGGCAGGAATACCGCCGATGTGGAAGATCATCGCGGGCTCTAATACTGACACTTTGGATAGGAAATAAGATCGCGAGTTCGCTTGTAATTAGACCATCATTTTAAATGAATGAAATGCCTTAACGATCAATCATTCTCTTCTTTTAAAAATATTTCGACTATTTGCATTCACTTTCCAGTGAGTCGCTCGCGGGAAAGATGGCCACCCGGAGCTGATCTCTTAAGGTTAAAAGTAATTAATTTTTAATAATTTATTTATTAAAATTAAAATTAATTTATTTTTTAAATTTAGAAAAACCACCCCTAAATGCATTGTTGATCTTCAACAGCAGTTAGAAGCAAAAGAAGTTAGGACTTCAGAAGAATTCAAATGGAAAATCTTAATCAGTCTATCCCATTTTCAGATAATAATCCAGCTCCAAATCTAATATTACACGTTTCTAATGGGAATCTATACATTGGTTCATTACCAATWAAAAGGCCCAAGATACGGGCTATTTACAATATAAAGATTTTCCCAGGACCCAAAGTCCTAGCTTGCTATGGTATTCCAAAACTATTCCACAAGGCAAAAATAGGAGAGCTGTAAAATACTTCTACCCGCATCCACAGAATTGTAATCTCAGTCAGATGAAATTGCCTTTTCAAATTAGAGCTGTACACTTCTTCCAAAATGATAGCAACTTTAGGATGAATTCTTGTCAATAACGTCCGCAGGCAAGTTCAGATCAATCAGACTGCTTGCCAGGCTTCCTGTCCTAGCACGCTTCCTCGGAGAGCATGCGCTCTCATCCGAGGTCCCAGAGGTTGATGGTTGATCTAATTGTCTTGTGCCCCCTGCGAAATGTGCCAGATGAGTTGGGTGATAGCTGACAGTGTACTTTATCACGAACAGATCACCTATTATAAAGGAATGAGAATTCATAGACACAAACATGTTGTATTCACCGGAGGAGTTCAATTAATTATCTGTGTATTTTCCAACAAATTGACTGGAATTTGAGACATCAAAGCTAATATCATAACAGATTTTCTGAATTTCACAGGCGAAAGAAATATAGAATTCTCAGTTAAATGCACAAAGGATCATAGGAGGATATGATCAGGAGGATTTTCATTTATATTCAATAGACGGGAAGTACTGCACAAGATTAAATGTCAAGAAAAATATGGCCATGGATGGACGACAAGTATCAAGGATAGTCCTCAAAAAGGAAATAAGTAAGACCTCAGTAATGATTAAATCCAAGGAAATAAACAGCAATGCCAAATGAATCAAGCCATGCAAATGCAAGGAAATAGACAGCAATATCAAATAAATAAAACTCATGCAAATGCAGTTCACAACTGCCATCATTCCAGCAGACATAACAAACAGACCAAAAGGTGCGCGCAATCCTATACGACTCCATATTCAATAAAATCTAAATGAAGAAAAAGCTTTGGTGTTTGATYGGTAACAATCCAGCTGAACTTGTACTGATGCTGAAAACAAATCAATCATAGTAAGAAAGAAATTACAGAGACTCGTTTCGTTTTACTAAAGCAGGATTTGTTTGTTGATGAGTAGATATGCTAACGTTACCAACCAATTAAAACAGCACAAACAAATCGAAGACTGCATAAACTCGGAATAGAATCAATAAATTCATAACAAATAAATTCATTYTCTTCTTTCCTTTCACTATAACTCTGATAACTTGGCTGAACATGCATAGAAAATTTTAGGACATGCAAACATCTATAATTCAGGTTATCAGAATTTCCAGTCTCCAAGCAACAAGCTTCTTACAATTCTAATGACGTGGAGCATACCGGGATAGGATAAACATATATCCTAATTGATGCTCTCAAATAATGTTTACCACATATGACATAAGGCAGAGACAATTCCTAACAGCCTTACCATTTTTCTGTTCATCTGCTTTTGGAAACTTTTTGTTGCTCCATCCAACAGTAAGTTCAGCTGCCTTTTCAATGCCTTTTGACRGATATGGAGCTATGTTATGTATACAGAACTGAAGAGAACCCAGCAAATCACTCTCAATGCACTCATACCTGCAGAACAGAGAGTGCATAAGTTCCATGGTTATTCTTCCTTTAAATTAAACTGACTTCTTTTACAGCTATATGCTCACATTTTCTTGCATAGTGTATCAGTTATCACAGAAAGGTTTATAACTTGCATCCTTATATCCATAATCCGTCCCTCTTCATACTCATCAAATGGTTCCTCAATAAATTTGGACAGCTTCTCAACATTAGCCTCAAGCTGCTGCTGCTGGTCCTCAAATAAATTCTGTTTTATTTCTCTCTCCTCTTTCGTCATTTCATCTTTGAACAATTCTTCACCAAACATATAGTAAGCAAAGGGATATGAATATGAAAGTGCACGCCTTGATCTGAAGAGCCTGTAAAGTCCATTTGTAACCCAGCTGAAGTCTCTCAATCTTGAATCTTTTGCTTCCAAATTTGATACCTTTTCCCTTATAGTCTCCCTCAGTCGAGATTCTTGCTTAAAGGAATCCGTATGAGCTTTGTAGCGATTATGATAATGCATGTAACGATAAAGCTCCCTCTTTGCACGCTCAGTTTTTTTCTCTCGGTCTACTTTATAGCGACCACAGCTGTGACCAGCTATAGATGTCCAAGTATGGTCTCGGCCAGTAGCTCCACCACAAAGCCAGCTGGATCAAAATTTTGCAAAGAAAAACYGGAAATTATTCAACCAAAATATTTCACAAAGCATGTTCGCTGACATGAAAAGCAACATAACTGAATAGCTTGTCAGAGAAAATGGCTTTGGAAAGTATTCCAAACCCTATCAAGGTAACGCATCCAAGTAAATATAAAGAATAACAAAATAACCATAAATGCATGAGAACAGCTTCCAAAATGTTGCACCCAACCAGCATGAAACTTTTATACACAAAGTAGAATATGTTCTTTTTCTATACATCAGGGGGCCAGGGATGTGAATATGTCTCTTTTTGGACAAAAAGTTGAATATGTATAAATAGCAAACTTAAGTGTCCATCTAGTAGTTTGAAAACAATTTTTTATGTGCTTATACAAGTAACAGATATAGAATTTGTGGATATATGAAACTTTTCCCATTTTGAAGTTGAACGGCTAGACCATGGCATCACGTGGCATCGAGCAAGGATAAACCTATTACCATGAATCAATACATAGAAACAATTGGGTTTAGTTGTCCACGTATATAGGTCTTATTCAACATATTCTTTTTCGTTTTACAGTAATTGCCGATAAATCCTTATAACGCCACAGTTATATATTGCAGAAACACAATTTTATACTTACACTAAAAGCCATTTATGCTCCATAGCATGACATAAGACCAATATTCCATTATTTGATGTAAATCATAAAAGTGAAGAGATAGGCTTACACCATCAAAAGTAAGAGGACATGTTTACATATCACCCTCCAAACTGGAAAAGAACCAGGTCAAATTACAGATGAAATGAAGAACATTGTTATTCTCATAAAAAACCAAGCACCACAGACATAACAATATCTTATCAAGAAAGCAGTATCAAGCAAAACTGGATTAATTTCTTCAAACTAAGCCAAACCCATCCTTTACATCCCTCCTTCCCAATTTTCCAAAGTTTGCAGGAACTAAGAAAGAGAGGGCAACATATGAGAAACAKAGAAAAGGAGAAACAAGGCGCAAAGTAAAGGACAGAAGGGAAGCCCAAAAAAAAAAAAATATATATATATATATATATATAAGACCCTAGCAAATGATTTTCAGCTTGAAGTGCAAAACCATAACTCAACATTATAAACAGAACAGAATTTTTCCCTGCCAACTTGAAAGTTGAATTTCAAAGAAGATCTTATATTTTATGACAGACATGGAAAATTAGAGAATTAGAGAAATAGAAAAGCAACTCACCAGAAAGCTTGTCCACAAACACAGCTAACTAAGTTGCAACCACCATTCTTCTCCACTGGTTTGTGACATTTTGGACAAGGCTTTGTATGAACTGTAATCCAATTTACTGTTTCTGATTCGTCTCGACACTTCTTGGTCCAAAGCTCCCACATRAAACATGAACAAGGTGAATGCGCTTCTGATAGACAACTGAAACAGAATTGCAGACCACATGAACATTCGACCTCACAAAACTCATCTTCCTCAACACGTATCGCGTTCCCACAATGTGGCACACTAGGGCACCATTTCACCATTTTATTGTCTTCAATGTATGACTCAAGGAGAAAACGGTCAAATTTCTTAGCAAGGTCAGGATGCCTTTTACTCACGAGATTTCTGATGATGGCTTCATCACATATAGCAAAGCACTTGTGTGCCATGCACCTGATGCGTTTACTCTGACCCTCATTTATCTTTACAATAAAATGCTCAGTCCAACCTAAGTAACAGGAAATGGAAATCCCTTTTTAGTTTCCACCATACCATTGCAAAGAGTAACATTAAACTGGAGCTTCATCTTTCTGAATATGTTATCCCTTTCTAGTTGGATTGAACTGCATGCTAGAAGATAAGAAATAACAGTAGTGTTGGGGTATAAAACCTGGTAAACCAGGCAACGAATGCTTGTTCCATAGTTCTTCAAAAAAGCAAGCACRGTGTGCATATAATAATTAGATTTTTTTTAACAGCATAATAAGATATATCCAGGCCATGATATATATCTTAGCTTCGGCTAAAGGAAGTTTACKACATAATTTTGGACTTTGAAACTTCATTTTGTTTTTCTTTTTAAGCAAAAAGAAGTAAATTGTGATAAACTGTAACAAGGAAAGATCGCTCACAGCTGTTGCAAAAGCAATGGCCACAATCCATTGTAGTTGCCTCACTTCCAGGAACATCCTCAATGCATATATRGCATAGCACAGTYGATGAAGATCCAGGAGTGTTACAATCAGTGTTCAGAGTTACACCAGCTTCGGCAAATAAGAAAGCTTTACCCTTCTCAACTAAAACTGCAAACAGATTCTCAACATCCCATCGATAATGAATAAGTAGAGTTCGAGCATGATGTTCTCTTAGAGATAGCATATCCATTACTCTACGCATATCTTCCCTCTGCACAGACAGCAAAACACATCAATTATCTCAGATGAACTACACATTTGCAAAATTGCAGACTGACAAAAATAAAAAAAGGTGAAGACATAAACAATCTAAGGTTTGATTATTTATGCTTTACCTGTGCAGCCAGGAGAGATTCTTTTGTAATTACCTGCAAAAAGGCACAAGAAAGTTCATACATCTGAAGTGGATTTGAAAAATCAGAAATGACAATTGCAAACATAGAAAGAAACTTTCCATCAAATGTCCTCCTTCTGCATCCATCAGATGTCACCCTTCTTTTATTATGTTCAGTATTTTATTTTGACAACATTATCTGGTAAAGGAGTTGTAACCATTTCGCCCCATGGGTAATATAGGGCCTTTGCCATCTGGAAATGTAACATTTAAGAAATTGACTAAGATTTCTCTCTGGTTTCCCCTATTTTCTCCATTTTCCTTGACTTTCTTAACATGACTCTCCTTACTGTCATTTACTCTCTCCCTCTCTCTCTCTCTCTCTCTCTTTCCCAATTCGCTACTGGTTGAGAATACCCAGACCTACCATAAAATCCAAAAATCCTTGTGCAGTGGAACCCTGTTTCAAGAAAATATACTTTCACCCAAACTAGACTGGTTGTGGATCAACCATGGTGTCATCTCCTTAGTAGCATAAAATAATGATTATAAACCACAGAAAACAGCCAAACAAGGGAACACATATACATATATAATGCCAATAAAAGTCCATTTCAAAATGAGTAATCCAAGATGTTTCTAGCTCAAAAGACAAACACCAACTCCATCGGTGAAATCAATATTGAAATTATTTGGTTCCTGACGGCCCTCAACGAAAAGAAGCAGAAAAGCAAAAGGTTATTCAGTTACCTAATGTGAGCAGCAATTCCATCGCAAATTCAATCAAAAAACACAAATTTAGGACATTGTAATCTTCACACACTCTAAAAGAGACTGTGATGAAACGTGCAAAACATAAAACCCGATTACACATAATTAGCAGCAGAACAGGAAATAGCTACATATAACCAATAACTTCAAAGAAAAAACACTTAATTAAACGCTGTAACAAATAAAAACTCACAAACACAATTTTATGGTGTACCTTGCAGGAAGGGGCCTTGGYAGGCACCCAGTGAGTATCAGAATCTTCATTCTCGAACCCATCTGGCGATTCTCGATCAGAACTATAGTAGTCTTCTTCACTACTCATCCAATCCTCATCCATCCGCAGAAGTAAATAGAGTGCGCTTCTGCGAAATTAGGTTGATCGAGTATTAAATTAAACGCTCCGATCAGCCGATAGGACTCGGCGGAAGGAAAACAACGTAGACGGGGATATCGCGGTTGACTTCCGGCAGATTTCTCACTGTTGCCGGCGAGAGGAGAGCAACAAATTGCTGGTTAGTTCTCGCAAAGGATGGAGAATTTCTTCGTTGCCTTTTGCGGGCATGATGCTGTAGTATCCAAAACCTTGCGACGTCGTTGCGGGAAGAGTCTAATGAAAAAAAAGATAAAGGAAGAGGTCCTACTGGCCGCTTAAAGACTAATTCCATCAGGGAGGACATTCTCCTTTCAAGTCAAAGGGGCTAGTGAGACCATATATTTTTTCTCTTTTTCCTATGGATAATTTTTAAGGCATTTTTTTTAATGGATTAATGGTCTATTTTGATTGGATTTTAATCCAATAAAAGTTTTCTCTTGGACCATGAGCTCATCTTTTTTACGCCTTAAGGATTATTTTCCTAAATTTATAAATTTTTAACTGAAAAAAAAAGTGATTTTGGAGAGAATYATTTAAAAAATTAAAAGATTTACTTTTATTTTTTCAATATCATCAATAAACAAAAGTTGTTTTTAAAAAAAATATTCAAATTACCTTTTTTAAGTTAAGAATTGTTTTAAAAATAATCAAAAATAATTCAATATAATTTTTTGACTTAAAAAATTAAAAACAATTTCTTATACGTAAATAAAGTCTTAATCCAAGAAGAGTACTTCTACGAGACAAGAACTGATTTAGTTTACTTTAGTAACCAATAAATCTCTTCTTCATTCAAGAGTGGATAGCCAACCTACTTTCCCAAAAGTTTTCAACTTTATTATTTTTTTATCAAACAATAATAAAAAATAAAATAAATAGTTACTTGACAAAAATATTCGATTCGTTTAATCGATTATGAAATGGATCATAATKGTCTAAAAACAAATCTTGATTATAATTTGCTCCATAATCGTTTAAGAATAAATTATTATTTTTTAAACACGACATCCATTAATTAAAAAATTAAAATCAATTAAGAGCTAGCTCTAATCAATTATTGTTGTTAGGTTTGCATCCACATTTAAGGAAAAAAATTTGACTCTTAAAATTACTAATTCAACTTTCAATCTAATAGCAGGCTAATTCAATAAACTTCTTCAATTAATAAATAATTTTCAATTTTAAAAATTTCCAATTTTCTGCTTTCTTGAARTATGAAATTTATTGTAAGCCCATAATAATCGATTGGATCTCAAATCATCAAAATATTAATAAGCAGCCGGAATAGCACAGCTGGTTAGAGCTTGTGGCTGTTAACCACAAAGTCGAAAGTTTAAGCCCTTCCTCTAGCGATGCTATAATTTTTTCCCTCTACATCCTAAAAGTTTCCATCTCCAAACTGCCAATCATTCTCTTTTCCGGCCACCATTCTCCTACATATTGCATAATCATTTCTTTCCCMACTATTTCACTTTACAAATTTTCACATTTTTTGACTTTAAAATATTGCATCATTTCCTTTATCCTATTTCTCCTCCTCACAGATTACATATCATTTTTTGCTATTTTTCACTTTTCACAAAAATTTGCTCTCTCATTATGTAATCCAACGCTGCTGCAATAGCTTTCAATTTTTCATAATCCCCCCAAAAAAAKCCAAAACCAACACAGAATCGTTTCATGACATACATTGACCATGTTTGTCTGTGGTTTTTGRTATGATCATGTTATGTAGACATATGATCCAATTCAAGGGATATACTTTATATATTTCCACTAAAGAAATACTGTAAAGAAATCTCTAAAACTACATTTAGAATATCACATGGCTGGTCGAGAGAGAGTTATAGGCAATATCCATGGTGGATTCTAAAGCAAACCATGGTTATTCTCATGCTATCGGTCATGCTCCAACACAAGTAGAACGCAATTAGCATGAACAGTTCTTCCCCTACAGGTATCCAAAGCAAGAAATAATACAAGTTACCAGATTGTATGTGTTTATGCACCACCTAGACATAGGAGCGAGCAAAGTGCAAGAAAGAACAGCCCACAAAAGCTTTCAGAACAAAAAATAACACATGGTGCAAGAATTTCCACTGAGACATCTGTTACAGGGTCTAAAGAAACCATTTCTATAAAAGAATCACATAAAAATGTGTACATGGATACCTTAAGATGGACCAGAGAAACTGTCAATCACCGCTTAGTAATTCATGCTATCAATGTCAGTACGGAAAATATAGTCTTCAGTATCTAATTCGTCATGGAAAAGAGACATAGATGGCATGTCAATCTTCTTGGTATCCTCGTCATCCTCCAATGACCTTTGCCCCTGCAATTTACTTGTCATTCATCAATTACATCATAGAGACTCTTTTAAGTATGATATTTACACAATGAAAATCTCAGTTTCATTTGCAAGGGTATTTTGAGAGGGTATGTTGACTTCAATTCCTTAGAAATATGTGCGCACGAGCTGAAGTTAAAGCTTTGATAACTACCAAAGCAATAACTGAGAAAATGCAAAATCTTTCACACATGCAATCAGATTTCTTCTTATATTAAGTAGGTAAATGAGATTTTCTATGCAAAAATTAGAAGGTTAGAAAATCAAATTAACTTAAACTAATGTTTTCAAATCTGACCTTTTTCAAGATGTAGAGGAAATAGTGAAATCCATCACCAAACYTTTGCCACTCAACAGACCAGTTAAATTCTGGAGCCTTGAAGAAAGGACGTCGGAAATGTGGCTATAAGGCATGAAAGTAGTAGGAAAGATTTAACTTACTTCATATACCACAGAGAAAGGAAGGATATAGAATAGTTTGAATTAACAAAAAGCATCTTACTTTGGGCGTTTTGTGTGTGTGAGAGAATGAGAGAGAGCAAAGTCAAGTTCCTACTACCTGGCCAAAGGTGATTGAAATGAAAATTCCATCTGGTTTCAAAATCCTATGAACTTGTTGAAGCATTGCCATAACCTTGTTTGCTGTTTCAGGCCTTGGGTTCCACGGATCACCACTGTCCACGAACAAAACATCCTTCACATTGAAAAGAGTTATACTTGATTGATGAAGAGCCAAGAACTAACCGGCAAACTGTATTCACATATAAGCACCAAAAGATAAATATCCTAACAATATGTGTAGAATAAGAGCRGTCATATGTTGGAAATTACCATGGTTCCTTTCTCAATAACAACATCAAAACATTCATTGCCAAAAGGTAGGTCTAGCATGTCAGCCACCAATGCTCTAATTTCTGACAAAATAAACAGAAAGGATAACATAAGAAAAATGGCAATCACAGTTATCTCAACTATATGGTATGATTTGTATCATCAAACACAATTCACAAATAACTCCTTAGGGATATTGCTTTTTAACTGCGAAGCATCAGTTTCCTAGTAAAGGAGCAATTACATTATATGGCAGGAGTAAACAAGAAGTCATTGGTATGCACAGATCAACTTCTGGATTATAAATGACTACAAGTCTTTATTAGTTTAGTTTGTAATAAATGAATCAAATTGAAAGTCATTAACATTTTTAAGCTTAGTTTCATTCTCGTTTGGCTCGCTTTGCAAACAAGCCTGATACTCAAACATGATCGCTTTCCTCCATGAACACGAGGAATCAATTATTGGTTATCACAAAAATGTCATGATCTACATATTACTACACTTTAGCAACATATGTTACTAAACTAATAGCAAAAAAGTAGAAAGCAAATTGATTACTGATATGACTGATTGGGCAAACCTCGATATCCCTTTGATATTAATCTTCGCTTCATCTTCTCCACTGCTACGGCTGACAAATCAATGCAGGTTAGCTCAGTAATCCCATCTTTATACAACTCTTCGCATAACTGAGAGTTCCCACATCCCAGCTCCAATACCTATTTAGCATATTCGGCTATAATTTGCATATTTAAACTGAAATTTGATGCTCAAAATTCTCAATGATTGCTTGTATCAATACAGGAAATGAAGGTTACAGAGGAATGGGGCTTGATGTGTTCAAGAATGAGATGACGAAAATGCGTGTAATCTTTGAACCATTCATAATGGTCTTCTTGAGCAAACCTCTCGTCCCTGAAAGTTTTAAATCAGCACCAGAAAAAGGGGGAAAAAAGAGAAAGCTGCTTCATTGAAAGCCAAGAAAAAAAAAATTAATTGGGTTTGGCGCCACTATTTTGATGTACCAGTATTGAGGATCGAGGTATGCCGAAGCGGATGAGGGGAGCACGTCGCCTTTCTGAGATTCCACCGGTTTCTGGGTCGGATTGTCCATCCCTTTTTCGCAGTAATTTCAGGTCTGAAAAGCAAAAGCGGGGAAAACCCCTAAACCCTTCGATTTAATCTTCGATTTTAATCCTGCCAGTGATTACTAGCCATAGATTGAGCCTTGAGTCCATATGACCCTCCTCTTCCTCCTTCTCTTCTTTGCGGGCTACGGCTAAAACCGGAGCCGCCCATTTAATTTTGTAGAAAACGTTTGGCTTCTATATTATCTTTTATTTATATTTATATTGTAGCGACAATATAATAATACAATAAGAATCTTTTTTGAATAATGTTTATTTTTTTTCTACATTAAAAATTTTTCATATATTATAAATGAATTTATTTTAATTTAAAATATAGAGAGATCCATTATAAACAGATATTTATTTAATAATATTTTTGTTTATATTTTTTAAATTAAAATTAATATATATTATTAATATTTTTAATTAATATAATATTTTTGACACTTTGAAGAATGTACATCTTATAATTATGAAAATGATATCTAATATAATTATTGATTTATTATCTCATTTAAATAAATTTTTAGAATTCTATTAACTTTAGTGGAATAAATTTAACATTAACATTAGTGACACCATCAAATTCTATTTACATTTGTACACCTAATCTCATTATAATTAAATAAATTATGTACAATAAAAATAAATAAAAGGAAAAAGTAATTAATCATAATAATTATTTTTATATTTTAATTAAAGATCAATATACAATTAATAGCTAATAATTGTCAAGTGTGCAAAAATGACATATTAGGGTTCTAATATAATTGGAAATCAATAATATATAATTTTAAAAATAATCATCAAGAATAATACAACAACACAAGAAATTAAAATTTGTAATAAATATGATTACGTTATATCGATCCAATGATAAAATATATTTTCTCATTTGCTCTCAATCTCTATTCACTTATTCAAAATATTAATTGGTACACAAATTATATAATAAATATAATAAGATATCACTTGAAAAATCACGTAAAGCACATTATCCCACACTATTATATATATACACATATTTTTCATCAATAAACCCAGTATCTCACACAGCATAAACTAATACGAATTTAATTTCCATGTACATTCTCGGCTAAGGTCATAAAATTTAAGTCATAGATCTATTTACTAAATATTTTAAAATGCTATCTTGCAATAAATAGACTATGATAAATATAAATTTAAAAAAGAATAATACATTTTTTTCATAATTATGACAWAATTTATTTGTTTATATATGCTTGAATGAACTCATTCCCACTTATGTTTTTGATAAACTAAGTACTTAATGGTAAAATATAATTATCAGAGGTTATAAATTCAATTCACATTGTAATATTTTTAAAAAAAAGTAAAAAAAAAAAAAATCAGAAAACTTGAACTGCTCATACGTGAAAGGCAATTACTTGCTTATGTTGATATYGATCAGTCTTTTGAAWTACTTGTGAAAAATTGAAAGAGAAGTACAAGAATATGGCCGTTTTAGACTTGGTTTAGTTGTTCCATTACAATGGCATACTTCAATGGACACTTCTGAACCACACTGCGTCCTGTGGGAAAGGAAGACCTCAATTCTGAAGCCAATACAGCATATCTAAAAGTGAAATATCCATCTTTTGCAATTCCATCGATGCTTCTCATCTTTAGAGTTTCTTTGGAGATGGCATGGGAGAACTTGGAGGTTTCAGGTCCTCGTACCTGAATATTCAGAATATCCAATAAAACACAATTATCAGTMTAATCATCCGGTCAGCCAGCGGGAAATGCAAATCAGATTTTCTCTTATTTCTCCATGTCCTGGCATCTGAAGATATCTTGTTACTATGAGGCAGCAATCCATATGGATTGCAGGGATTCAATAGTSTCATCGTTTTCCATTGTGTTCTAGTGGTATGAAGAATCACCATCAGCTGCATACTTACATGGGAAAAGGTGAAAGGGAAGTTCTTGTAAATTCAACATGCTGCTGTGCATCYTCTGTTGTGTCTGACACTGCAGGCTGAATCTTGTCGCTAGTTGATGGGGTTGGTGCATTAGGAGATGACGATGTTGGGGGTTTCAGGTCAGCATATCTGAGAGCACATATAAGATTGAAGGGAAACTTGGAAATAAATACGATCTCATACTAGATCCGAGGTATAAAATTCTAAGTCAGATTGTATCTCAGTAACTCACGCAAGAAAGGGTGGACTTCCGGACTGATGCTTCTCAGTAACATTTGTATTGCTAGTATCTGGGYCATTGTTGCCTCCAGTAAGCTGTGATTCAATATTTGGTGAGACTGAGGCACCAGAAAGTTCCTTTCTAGAACSACTTGSAGTAGGACAGGYGGAACTGGGTGGCTTCAGATCTTCATAACTGTGAAAACCAAATTAGCCCTTAAACACGTTTAAATCTTTTATTTATCAAACTAACCTGAACAAGGAACTAATGCCTTTGTATGGAGACAAAAGGGAAATAACTTAACGCTGTGTATGGTGASAAAGATGTTTTAATCCCCAATTCCGCTACAGCTGATTCAGGTTTGGCAATGTCAGTGGCTGCTCTTGTGGAACCTCCAGGTGGACTTGGASTTGGAGATGTAGGTGGCTTGAGATCATCATAACTACAATAAGAAGAAGAGTGATYAAAAAGAAGTTCAACCAATCTGTGCAGAAAAAAATATCATYGTWAGTTCTATAGTTTACTCATGCTGATACTAATCTCTAGACAATTTTTGTTTCAGTATTTACTGCATTATATTTTGTTTCAAGATCAAAATATTCCCAAGACTCCCTCAAGGAGATAAAAACCAAAAAGACTGATAAGTCTTAATATTTGGAAAAGAACTGAAATTTCAGGGTCCATGACTTGTACTCTTCTTTCATTTTATGGTTGGATTTTGATTCCACTCCGAAGCCAGAAGTACACCTTTGAGATGTGAAACCTAACCTAACATGTCCTTTATTTTATTTGGCTAAATTCCAAGTGAGGGCAGAAACTACGAAAGCATAAGAAAYGCTAACAACAAGAATTAAGGCACGTGAACGAACCTAATATAAGGTGATGACGAACTTCTTTTCTTTGCTTCCATCTCAGTCAATATTGTTTCACTGGAGATTCTTGAGAATTCTAAAGAGTTCACTGCTACAGGAGAGGAGTTAGCTGCTAAGTTGGCTGTCCCTGCATCACTTTCTTTMWTCACAAAAGAACCAGTGCTTGGTGTTGGAGTAGGCGATGTAGGAGGCTTCAAGTCTTCATAGCTTCAGTAAGAGGAATTTGATAAGTTAAGTGTATGATAGGCATAAGCATATTACAAAAAACAATTATCAATGAATATGCTCACGCAGTATATGGAGAGAGTGGTGTTGATGCAGTTGCTCTAATCTGAGTAGGTTCTTTCTCTACAGAAATGCTTGGAGTTTSAGAACTGGAGCTACCAGGAACTGCAGTTCCAGGTCTATCCATGTTGCTTAATTCCTAGGAATTAATAAAAATAAAAATTATTGTTCRAGATGTAGATAGGGAATTTACATCATTGGACTTGCCAGAACATTATTGAAGCCCCAGTTTTCTATCTGCTTCATTTTCACTAAGCAAGGCGATTATGAAGAATCATGCCTGTGAAAATAACATAAGGACTGCAACTCTAATGTACAATGTTCACCTCTTGAAACTTAGGATGGTGCACCAGGCTACTTGAAGTGCTTTGAAGATGACAAGGTTATGATAAAGCAGATCCAATCAAACCTTGCAAACTGAATCACTTTACCTTGGATGTGTAAACATCGCGACGTTGTGATGGAATTTTAGCAAGAAGCTCCCCCATCGGAGTCAGTGGAGCTGTAGTTTCAGCAATTACTTCAACCACTTTACAATATGAAAGGTTACGGTTTTTGGCCATAAATGCCATTAGTTCTGCGACCTGATATTAAATAGCTGAAGTTATTTTGGCCCCAAAAGCACATAATTGAAGTTTCTGCTACTGCAGACTAACTATTCAAAATATTATACTGTTTAGGCATAAATTTCAGTTCCTGAAGTAGGATGAGTTTCTGGTGCTATAATAGAAGATGATAATATCTCTAATGAAACATAGTATATCTTAGCAACTGATAGAGCACTTGCTGTATCCTCCCAAGAGGGTATGTTGCCCCTTAGTAGAACCACCCCCTTTGATCTCAGGCARAGCAATAATGAGCCATGTAATGATTTTCCAATCCTACAGTAGCAGTGAATTACAGACCACATGGCGCAACCTGGCATCTCAAGTACACAGGCTTCTGAGAGATCATTGATACGGCTCACTTATATTCCGGCATGGAAATAAGATTAACAGGAACATACCTGAAGGTTTGACACTTGGCCACCAAATAAAGTATCTTCCTCTGAAAGAGTTACATTATGAGTTTCCTTGTAAGCATCAGTAGGCCGCTCCATGCCTCCTGGTCTCACTATCTGAATGYAAAAGGAAAAATGAGAGGCATAATATAGTACAATCAAGCATCTAAAGATGTTTCCTTCTATGACACACACTGAAGGATCTTACTGTGTACGGAAGTCCACTAGCAATCAGAGCTTCTTCAGCCTTCCTTTTCCATATCAAGACACCCCAAAACAAGCTTTTGCACCAGAAAGTAAAAAGATATTCTGTTATTAAATGTGAAAGTCAACTGAAAATTTTTCTGTCAGGCAAAGTACTGTAACCATAATAAAAGTAACTGGTAATGCACAAGAAGAATATCCATGCTTACTTCAAAATAGCTGCAGGAAATCCAATCTTATTTGTTCCCAGAGACGTGACTAAAATGAAGTGGTCAACTTTTGCAACAGATGCTGCATGGAAAGTCATACATGCTAAAATGAATCTTATGCCCAAATGCATCGCATGACAAAATAATATATATTCTCAATTTACTTCACTGGGGGGAAAAAAAATTCGAAAGCATGAACAATTCGTATTTAACCAGATACAACCACTACGAAGTTTCTGAAGTAGAGCATTTTGAACTTTTCAGACTGTCGATCAGATACAAAATATGCAATAGAAAAAACTCATCTACCAATCATAGTTAATTTAGCTATTCCTGATAAGCTGAGGTCACTAGWAAGAACATGCCTACATGCAAAAGCTTTCCTACCTGCATCAATAAGATCTTTTGTGGCCCGATAGTCAATCCGACATGGTCCCGTCACATCAAATACTTCCTTCTCGCTTGCCCCAATAGAGCATATAATAATTGAGGCATTCCCCAGGCCCTGARGAATCTGATCCTTCTTTTCTAAGTCACACTCCACAATCTCAAGCCTCTCTATTGCTGGCTAAAGACCAAGGAAACATTTGATTTTTAGCATAAGAATATCCCATCAATTTTAAAAAAAAAAAAAATCAATTCCCAACAGGTCATTCCATGTATCAACAATAGTTGAAACATAAACATATGGAGATACATATACAATGATACTACTAAAGCTTTRATCTTACGTGGAGTTAGCAAGCTAGCATCACCGCCAAGCTTCATCTGTTTTACACTCTGCAGGAAAGAAAATCAAATTAATGCTAATGCWGAGCARCTCCGCCCACYGGACAGTGAGAAACCAAATGTTCACCACAGGTAGGAAGTTATACTTGCACAAGAGATTCAGCTCTCTCAGCACTTCGAACACCAGCTCGAACTTTAAATCCTAATTTCAGTAGCTCCCTGTYGGAAATATGATCATCCAGAACTATAATGAAAATATCTAGATGTTTGGATTTAAATGTGTAATTTCAGGGGTAAAATGTAACCTCACAGTTCTTGAACCCACTCTACCAGTAGCACCAGCAACAAAAACAAGATTCCCATCTTTCATGTCAACATCTGATGGAGCTGCTTCCACTGCCCCTGAAGTAGATTTAACAGTACCTTGCAAAAACCGTAGCTACTTATGAATTAAGGAACAAATGTATGTATTAGGAAATATGTTCCAAACTTAGAAAATGGAAAAGCGAAGCATCTTCTAGGAAATAGTGAATGAAACTAGTTTGTTTTCATGACAAGTAATTTCATCTACCAAGTGAGGTGTAAATTTTGTTTCAATTCATTTAAGCAACTTCCCAATGTTTTCTCAAAACTCCCTCTTAGAAAAAGAGTGAAGTATARATGCTTAWGAGATGGSTAATGCAGGGTTAACAAGYATTATTTGCTAGATATGCTGTTAGACAACTTTCCAGAAGGAACATGCTTGAAGCACCTTCCAGGTTTTTCACAAGTAATSCTAATTTCCTGAGCTGCTCCATGTACAGGAACTCAACCATAGAACTAGCTTACAAGAAAGCAAGATGACAGAGAGATCAGCTGCCGAACAAYAATACAGGAGGTAGCACATAAAGTTTTCTTGGATTTGCTGTTATACATGATTTTGCTAAGTTCATGGATATCCTGATGAAATATCATTAAGAGGCACATTTGTTATCGCTACTATTCTCAGCAAAAGGTCTTACTAATTAGAAAGAGGAAAATGCCTCTTGATAGAAAA
>MEJB01000006.1:739478-1026877 GCA_001752375.1 Rhazya stricta
AGGTTCCCTTGTGGGTAGGGGGCGGGGGGGGGGGGGGGGGGCTAAACGACGTCCTTTAATTCATACAAAATGTATTTCATCAATTTTTCGGGACACACATATGCATTTACTAACTTCGAGGAAACATCCCTTTCAAAGTTAATCGTCAAAAGAAATTGATTTGTATAATCCATTCTCCTGTAAGAAAGGTCACAATTTATAAGTGTTACTTAAAGAATTTTGTAGAAAGGCCAAAAACAGAAATACAAAGGAATTAAAGACTACAAATACATTTTTAAAACAACTCTAGAACGATGAATAAAAGAACATTCACGCACAGAAAGCTACATTCCTACATCAAAGACCCGGTTATACTCTGCATTCGTGCAAGAACCAAAGGAACAAAGTATATAACAAAGCAAGAGCTTCTTCCCTGATTTTGTGTTCTTGCGGGTTCACCAATATAGGATCAATTCAATCAAAGACCGAATCTTTGTCCCTTAACATTCCACAATTGAACTACTTGTGTAGCCCTTTTGARWAGAAAAATATCAAACAATAACTAAAAGGGTTTCTAAACGTAACAAACACCCAACATACAAAAGCTTACATCACTGCCCCCAAGCCCACTTCCAGGCAAGCATGAGGCACGAGAAGACTAAAGAAGTGTCTGTATACTGCAGTGAGAGATGGTACCTGAAACAGAAGCTCTGCATTTAATAGCTTTAAAAGARCTGTCACCTGAATTTTTCTCTTTGGTGTTCCTCATTCTAATAMCTTGGCCAAAGATCAATGGTCTCTTTGGCAAACCACWTTGAGGAATGTTATGGCTTAAGCTGAGGGAATGCAGAGACCGCAAGACCTGCATCTTCATTGTGGGGTAATCCWATCCTGCTCAATCCTCCTACCAAAGAGGAAAGCAGAGAGAGTGCAATTATCAGAGAGTTTCTCAGGCTAAGAATTTTGACATGTCCGTTTAATGCACATGGGATCATGCTTTGTTCCYACAGCGAACAGGTCTACGGCCACACATGGCATATCTCCATTCTTCTCTTTTTCCTTATTCTCATTTTTCCTTTTCCAAAAATCTTATTTCTTGGAAAATCGAGTGCTCTTTCCCAATAGATGCAARAGGACTAGTACGGAATCAACATCTCTATTTTAGTTTGTCCAGAGAATGAGCATTAAATTGATRATAATAAATATATTTTTTATTAAAATCTTCTATTTAATTCAATAATTTAATACGATTAGTAAGTGAATTATTGAATTAAAATAAGATTCATTTTTAACTCAATAAGCCAAGTCAATGTTCCCCTTCATACCCTTGGTGTAATTGGATGTAGGATGTGTTTGAGATTCCTTTTTGCAATCCAAAAGATTATTTTTTAGTTTAAAAGTAACAATCAAGATATTTAATAAATTTTAACTATTTTGAAAAAAATAAATTTATCAAGYTGTTTGATAAACGTCAYTTATCATGTAAGAAAGTGCATTTAATTACTTTTAAGGGAAAGTTAGAAAATCAAGCTTTTTAAAAACTACTTTCCCTAGTAGCAGTTTCCTTCAAATCATTTTTCTTCACAGCACTTTCCTTAACTATTGTGCGGAAAGTGCTTTTAGCTACTTTTAGGAAGTTAAGAGCACTGTCTTTCACAACACTTTTCCTGACAATAATCTCAAATTGGCTCATAAATTAACTGATGATGATGATGTTTTTTGGATAGCCTTTGGATCAAGGGATGTTATTATTGTTGCTCAAGTTGATTGACTGCCAGATTAAAATGTCATAATTTTAAAAAGAAAAAACATACACATTTAATTATTATAATAAAAAATACTTAATAAAACTTATTTTTAATGATTCAGGAACACATCATTATATATTACTATATTTGTTTTCTATGATGTTGTATTATTATCGTCAGGTATTAATATTATGTTATTATTAATCTAATAATTTATGGTAATTATAAAACGGACTTTTAAGTTAAAGTGAGTTTTTGAGTTCGACCTTTACTTGTAATGCTATATTAAAAAAGTTTTGAATCCAAATTCGAATACCAAATAATATTAAAAAAATTATGTTATTCCGATAGAGTCTAAAGAAGCTACAAAGTTAAATTGAACTCCATCTGGACCGCTCTACATCCTGAGCTCGGGTCGTCTTCGAGCTGGTCCAGCCCAACACTGTTTCTCCCTCTCCTTTTGTGAGAGTGGTCCAGCCCAACTGACGCTCCTAATTATTGGTAACAGAATCCTTACGTAATTGAGATAAATAGAGAATTTTAGGGATCAAAGTATAATTTATTCTTTACTGTATCCTCCCAATATATTAGTAATATAAGATTTTAATTTTTTCCCAATTTGAGAACGAACYTAGAAAATCCATTTGAATAAAAGTCGTAATTATTCGGACTTGATTTGATCTGTATATTGAGTAAATTAATATAATAATTAAGAAATATATAATAAATTGTATGGATGTGCGGGAAGTTTATTAATAAAATATATTTTAATTTGGATTGTAGCACCTACTATTTAAAAATTAATTTTTGAAAATATATYTTACTTTTAAGTAAAGATTATTTTCAAAATAATTGAAAGGCTATAAAAATATCACCGAGTTCTCGCCAGTCCAACTTCCCCGCACCTCTGCGTGTGTGCCAGGTGGCGGATGAAGCCCARGCGTCCCACGCAGTGAAGTTTTTAATAATTGTACCAGATATATATGGCTTCCAATAATTTTGGACTCTTCTTAACTTGGGAAATTGATAGCTTCCTCATCTCGCTTTGTCTTAACCACATACCAACTAGAGGTTTAGGTACGTGTCACCTGTATTTCAAAAATTATATTCTTAAATAAAAGATATTTAACAAGAGAGTAGCCGAAGGAAAAAAAATAAAAATTAAAACACGAGAGAGTTATAATTTTTAATTTTATATTATGAAATTATTTTCCTTTAAAAAAATTAATTAATAAGAAAGTATGAGAATATCAATAACTAAAATCAGGAACGTATATAAATTTTTATACGTTTTGTGTTCTTATCTTCTTGATTGATTATATTACTAAAATAAGAAAAAAGAAGGTCATAACCATATTTGAATTCCCTCAAATTAATGAAGAATTACCATAAAATTCAGGAGATAACCTATTATCCATTTTTTAGTTCTATTTTTCCTTTAAATATTACCTTCCTTTAATTCCCATTACTTACTATTTCTCATTTACTTATTTTTCTTTATTCACATAATATTATTAATTATTTATATTTTATCTCGTCGTGTAGATTAGGCGCATGTAATCAATTATCTAATTATGTATAATAATGAATGTGTAATTAATTGCTCTTTGGGAGGAAAATTTGAAAAAAAGATAGACCCCAAGAAATTTGACAAAGACAATGAAGAATCCGAAGCCAGAAAAAGAATTACGGATCCTCTAGGCAAAATGCCAAAACTCAATAAATCTCATCCAAGAAAATTTTAAAAAAAGAAAAAAAATAAAAAACAAAAGAATAAAAGCGCAAGGATCACGAGCTCCAGAGCCGGATATAAAAGACGACTCGCACTCCTGACTTCACCAAACTAGAGGCGTATGCTAGTGCCTGCATTTTGCTCTACATACGCTGATACCTGCTAACGTGCGCGGCTTTGTCCAGCGGCTTGAACATGGCGATCTCTCTGCAATTCTCTCGTCTCTCCACTCGCACGGCCGACCTTGCYTTGCCGGAAGCTAAATTCCTCAGGTGCTCGAAACCTTTGTCTGTCCGCTGCACCGCTGCCGGGGAAGCTGCTGCCATTTCTTCATCCTCGTCCTCGGCTTCCGCTGCTGAAACAGAATTCGATGCTAAAAAGTTCAGGCACAACTTGACTAGAAGCAAGAATTATAATCGGAAAGGCTTTGGACACAAAGATGAGACTGCTGAGCTAATGAACCGCGAGTATACAAGTAAAAGTTTTTTTTTTTTTTTTTTCCCCTTTTTCTTTTTCTTTCTGAATTGAACTCCACAAGTCTTGCTTGCGCTGGGTAGCCTGTTTTAGTAGCGGAATGAACTGTATCAACAAGAAATAACTATAGGTGGGATGGAAATTGTGCTCGAAGTTCAATCATGTCCTATTTAAATTTTGTTTTTATATTTTCGAAAGAAATGAACTTCCCTTCTGTTGTTCAGAATTAACTGTTTCAACTTTTCTTTTTCCTTTTTCTTTCGGGGGGGGGGGGGGGTTTGTCCCGGGGCTGTTTTTTTTTTTTTTTTTTTTTTTTATTTTTTTTAAAGAAACTATTATAGATATGGTCATGCTAAGTTTGTCTATGCTGTTTATTGGTATGTTTCAGGTAACATCATACAAAAATTGAAGGACAACGAGTATGAATACACATGGGGAAATGTAACTGTCAAACTTGCAGAATCATATGGTTTTTGCTGGGGTGTCGAGCGAGCTGTCCAAATTGCTTATGAGGCCAGAAAACAATTTCCGACAGAGAGGATATGGCTAACGAATGAAATTATTCACAARCCCACTGTTAATAAGGTTTTAATTTACACAAAAACTTGAGATTTGTATATGATCTCTTTATAGTAATTCATACCATGAGGGAGGGGGTATTTACAGTTTTTCTTTGCTGTTGCATTTTTTGTCTTTGTCAAGCATTACTTTTCAAATGTTTTCCTTGCCTTCCGTTTTGTTTTTGGTGTCAGTTCCAGCTTCAGAATGAACAATGGTAGTTACTTTTGGAACCATTTTGAACCCTGAATCATTTATTTTGATACTCATTCCCTGAGAAGTTGAGTTCAGCATATGGACTTGTTAATACAAGTATTCATGATTTGGTTCCGAGTAACTCATTCATTTTGCATAGGATATTAAAATGCAGAATCTTTGTTATGGTGAAATAGATCAACGGTCCTATAAATGGCTACTGGATATTCTTCACTCTGCAATTTGACAATAAACAGCATTATTTCGAGAAACATCTGTGTGTTGCTGTTGTGCTATGTATTAATGTTCGTGCAAGGTTTACTTTCCCATGCTAGTTGGTTAAGAATCTAGTCTTCATCACAAGAAACGTTTAAATAGAAACATGACTGATGTATGTGGTTATTTTCTGCATATCTTTTTTAACAAGATGTCCATGTTTTTAATGCTAGGATATTTGTGATTGCTGATTGCTAATTTTTTCCATTAATTCAAACTGAAAATTTTCTTTAGCCTATGTGACAATAAGATTTAGATTCAAAGATAAATTGACCTTTTGATTTAACAATAGTCTTTGTAATGCTCTATGGACCACCCATCTTTTCATCTTTCTGTAGTACTTTTTCCTTCGCCTTTTTTCCTTTCTCTTTTAACCTATTGTTCAAATGATTGTATTTGGCCAGCGGATGGAGGAAATGGAAGTTAAGGTAATCCCTGTTGAGAATGGGAAGAAACAATTTGATGTTGTGGAGAAGGATGATGTTGTAGTTTTTCCTGCTTTTGGAGCTGGTGTGGATGAGATGTTGACTCTGAGCAACAAGAATGTACAAATAGTTGACACCACTTGCCCGTGGGTATCAAAGGTACTGTTCAACCATGCAGCCTGTAAAGTTAGCATTAGTACCCTTGCATCATCATTTCCAAGACTACTTCACATTAGCTGGCGTTGTAGTTGCACATTTTTCCCCCCTGCTTATAAATATATGTGCAATTGTTAAGTTGTTTATTTCATTATGAAGGTCTGGAATACTGTTGAAAAGCATAAGAGGGGAGAATATACATCAATTATCCACGGTAAATATAACCATGAGGAGACTATTGCTACCGCATCCTTTGCAGGAAAGTATATCATTGTGAAGAACATGAAAGAGGTATGGCTGATCTGTGGCTTTTAGGATTTAAATTTTTTCTGCTTGTCCTAGATACTCATCCGCTTAACAACGTTAAATACAAGTATTGATCATCATCCTAATTATTGAGTTTCTATTGATTCAGGCAACATATGTTTGCGATTATATACTTGGAGGTCAACTAGATGGATCTAGCTCAACCAAGGAGGCATTTATGGAGGTGCAGTCCATATGACTTATTCTATTTTCATTGATTGAAAATGCTTTCCTCCTGCTTCATCTGAAGTTGTCCCGATTCCTTGCAGAAATTTAAACATGCAGTTTCTGATGGTTTTGATCCGGATAATGATCTCATAAAACTTGGCATTGCGAACCAAACAACAATGCTGAAGGGAGAAACGGAGGAGATTGGTTAGTTATTTCTTTTCGCAGTCCTATCACTTCTCTGCAAATTGAAATCTGTGTTTCTGATATCGGTTTGGAATTTGGATATACAGGTAAATTGGTTGAGAGAACAATGATGCGCAAGTATGGAATGGAAAATGTCAATGACCACTTTTTAAGTTTCAACACTATCTGTGATGCAACTCAAGTACTTCTTTGTTCTATTTCTCTCTTTCCCTATATGCTACATTCTCTTGTTCGTGTCACATTTTGGTTAATGAGTCTAATTGATGGCTTCAGTTTTTGTTTTCATTATATTTCTGTTAATTCTCTTTTAGTGTGTTTTACCTTAGAATATAATCAGGTTGATTGCGAATAGTGTGTAGACATCCCACTTGAAAGCCTTTTAATTTTCAGACATCAGCCCATATAAGTGTTGCTTTTCTTAAGCTCATCTCGTCCTTTACAGCACGACTTAGTGGTTGAGATCTCACTTCTGAACTCCGAACAATGTTTCTTCATCAAGTACCTCATGGTATTTCATTATATAAAACATACTGCAAAGTATTACATATATGTAAAGGCTCTTTAAAGAAGTTATTTATTTTTTTTTTTTCCCATTATTACTTCACTAATGGCAGTAATTCTCAGTGACCCTTGCAGTGATTTTGAATTTTCTTTGAACCTTTGAGTAAGCATGAATTGACAAGTGTGAGAAATTGAGGCAATAATGAGTTCAATGATTGTCTTTTGCTAATATTGAAATTCTTCCCCGGATATGCTAACTAGTCGTCCTTATCCTAGGACCGACAAGATGCCATGTATAAGCTGGTTAAACAACCTTTAGATCTTATGCTAGTCATTGGAGGGTGGAACTCAAGCAACACTTCGCATCTACAAGAGATTAGTGAAGAACGTGGAATTCCGTCATATTGGATTGATAGTGATCAGAGAATAGGTCCTGGAAACAGAATATCGTACAAGCTACTGGTGCGTTAGTGTAAAGAAGTCATTATCTTAAACTATTTCCTGGTTGTATAGATATTTCTAATTCCTTTAAATGCATGACCTCATATGCAGCACGGTGAATTGGTTGAGAAAGAGAATTTTCTGCCAGAAGGTCCCATCACAGTAGGAGTAACTTCTGGTGCATCAACTCCTGATAAGGTAATATCTTTAGTACTGTTAGGTCTTGTTTCTTGCATTCAATTGTTGTTTCATATCAGGTATAATTACCTAGAATACTGTCTTCAACCTTTTTTCTTTTCTTTTTTGATCTTTGAATTCTGTGACTGTAATGATTTTCTCGTCTTCTTTTCTCTGTCATCATGTTCATCCTCTGGCCCACTATCCACATCTTAAAAATGTCTTTTTCTTATTCAACCTGTTCCCTAAAAAGAAATAGAAAGGACCTGTTTGATGATCTTTTCCAAAATCAAAAGGTGTTCTTGCGGTAAACATTGCAAAGACCAGGTTTTCTCATAAATTAGTTGCAATTTTTTAGAAGTAGCCATTCTGTGTGTACTATCTTCCAGTAGTGAAACATTTTAGTTGCAACAAATGTAAGATTGGGTATACGCTCTTTAATTGTATTAATTTTTATTCTCTTGGTACAATGAACTTGCGTAGGTTGTTGAAGATGTCCTTAACAAGGTATTTGACATCAAACGTGAAGAAGCCCTGCAACTGGCATAGATTAGGGCTGCGGTCCAAAATGCATGTAACTGTATGTTGTTAGAGGATTTATTGAGCGGAACAATCAGACTCATAATAGATTCTACACATCACAAAAAATGGCATATCTAGCAGAAACTGGGACTACATTCTGATGTATAAATAGCTCTTTTATAAACAATAATAATATATAGTGGTTTCTTTATGATGACATTTCCCTTTCTCTGGCTTGCTTGAACTGCTTAATATGATGATGATTAATGGAGAAATTGGTAACTTGAATCCTTCCTATCTCATGGTGAATGCACAACTGCTGTGTGTTGGAGCATCATGAACCTTGTTGAGTTTGTATATGGCCCCCCCATTCTCTCACACGGTCCTCAGCTTGAAGAGATTGTAAAGCATCTCTGTGTCAGCTATCAAGACTCAAAAGGGAATCACACAGCTTTTACATTTTTACATGCTTCCATTTGAGGAAATGGTAATGTGGTTCATTCTACTGTGAGTTTCTTGGAAAGTTCTTAGTTCTTACCTCTTTGAGCCAATTTGTTTGAATTATTATGATCAACAAGACAATTGTCTGAAGCAAGCTACCACCAAGCATTGCCCACACCAGATTCCCTGGACGCGGAGGTTCAACTTATAACCAAGGACAGCTCCTACCGGAAGGCCTATCCCATAATAGCATACAACATTCAGCAAGGCAACTGAGAACTGCCATCCAGCCTCAACAGCCACCCCTGTCAATTTCCAACACCATATTCCGTTCTCATTGTTCAGCTGTGATAGATTTCTGAAAGCTTTCAGGAGATTGGAAAACTTGCCCTGCAAAACTGGTTGAATGCTGCTGAGAAAAACATTTGCTGCTAGAAGATGACCCAACTCAGATGTCTTTCTCATTACTTCAGGGTTATCAGTGAAAGCATTGGGAAATTGGCTTTTCGTAGCCACTATAATTGCTGCAAATACAATTCCCAGCAACGCAGATGTCAATACGTTTATAACAATTGAGACGTTTGCAGTTTTTGGTTTTCCAGCTCCCAGTTCGTTTGATACTCTTACACTGCAAGATCGAAATTGCTTTAGAAAATGGTTTTAAAAAAAAAAAAATTCTTGAGGTTTTTGTTTCATGGTGCAATTCTCCTACCCATTCTCCGTCCCATCTATGGTGACACTTTTACGCAAAAGGGAATGCTAACCTGACTGCTGCATTGAAGCCAATGGCAACCATCAGAGTCCATAGTTGCAAATTCGTGCTGTCATATCCAAATAAGGCCAAGACCGACAAGATTTAGAGGGCAAAAATAAGGCAAAGGAAGACATTTTCTTTGTTTTCGATCATTGCAGCAGCAAAAATGGACGTAAAACTCACCAGATTGAAACAGCATCAACTGCAATTGCAGCATGCTTCAAGCCTCCTACCAAGAGAATAACTGCCGCGAAGTACCATARGTCCAAACTGCGTCAGCATATCAGCTTTTGTTAGAAAACTCGAGGGTTTTCAAGAATGCTGTCTGTTCTGAGCTGCAGAGTTTATACTGACCATAACATTATGGCAGAAGCGAGGGAAAGCTTGACAAAATTGGTCAATGACTTGAAAGCCAACCAAGAAAAACCAGTCCATGAATCCGGGAAACGCCCGGAGATCCCATAAATCAATTGGGCAATAATCAAAACCCACCATGAGATATTTCCGGCTATTGCAGCACCAAGCAAGCCTGGTTGAGCTTTATCACAAGAATCCAATTCAATAACACATGAAGTGCCAATGATACCACAGAAATAATGGTCATGACCCAAACTTTGCTTTGGGATTGAAGAAACTTTTGTATGGGAAAACTAAGGGCATAGGCATACAGTTGAGGAATCACCCACACTGCAAATTTACCAGCAAGATTGGATATGTCTTCGTTTTGGCGAAGAGCCTTAAATATTGGTGAAGTAAAGACATATATAGGTGTTAAGAACAAAGCTGTAACTCCAGTAATGATCCATGATCTCTGCATATAAATTCCAAGCATTTCGAATTGTCCAGCCCAATTGCCTGACCGCAAAGTATTTCAAGAGCGCTTCCCATCCCTAGCTATGATGCAAGAATCGGTAAAGCACCAACTTGCATCGAATCATCTATTAAAATAAGAAGCAAACGACTGTACTATCACATACCATGACCCCATGGACAAAGCCTTCGACGACATTCTGAACCTCGGAGACTGCAGCAAGCTCAACATCTCCAAGATGTCCAACATAGGCAGCTGTCACAAAGTCGACTGAGAATTGTGTAACTGCAGTGAGTATCGCTGGCAAGGCTATATCCCATGTCTTCTTTGATTCTTCCCAGCACCTCTTTCTAATCTTTCTCTAATGCATTAGCACACACACCTGTTTTCTCAGCCCGGAAAGCTTTTCCTCCATTCTGCAGGATGATTTGTTCTCTCTGCTACCTCAATTATAAACTAAACTGAATTAAACTATAATTCTTCCTGCCAAGTCATCTGCTGACTAAACTATGTCAGCAAAGAATGTCATCTGGCAAGTCTTTGTAGGTATTATCTTGAGAAATCATCATCAGTTTTAAAAACAATCAGGCAATTTTCAAACCCTGTTTGACGGAAGCAATGCGATCTTACACCTACTTTTATTTTTGTTTGCCAAGTATTATTTAATCTGCGCAAACTGGACCACCCCACRAACCATTTGGTATAAAGGTCAAAGAATAACCCGAAACGCTGAAAACAGCTCATTCCGTGGTTCATCTTTCCTTTAAGAATTCATCTATGCATCTTGATTCTTTTGGCTACAAAATTTCCACGAGCATCGTTCTCGTGGCTTCTTGCCAATTGTTTGATCGTTACACGAGCCCAAAAAAAAAAAAAAAAGCACAAATATATTACATTTGTTTCATGACACGAGTCGTCTTACATCTGTGTACGTAATGTAAGTCTTCAGAAAGATATAAATTTATTCATTACAGTACTTTGTCTTTGTTTTTGCTCTGTGTTCCAACAGGGACTGCGGCTGCTCTTGGGATTGACTTCCGGTGGTTCTGTGCGACAGTTTATATATGTTCTGCTTTTTCCACGGACATCACTCGGAGCAGTGAACAAATTGGATAAAACATGCGAAAATGTTCTTTTTAAGAAATGAATAACAAACGGTACATTTTCTTGATATTTCCTTCTTCGGAACCTAAAAAAATGATTCTATATTGTGACATTAGAATGAGGATGGCGGCATCTCCTACTGAGTTCTTCTCAGGGCTACTACTACAAAGACGGTTCCTATTGTCTGCTACTTTTCACTTACTGAATTCTAGAGAAGGCTACCCCAAGTGGTTATCATTTGGGAACCATGAAAGCATGCTGAACAGTGGAAGAAGCTAAATTAAAATTATCAATTCACAATCTGACTCCTCTTAGATGCAAGAACTGCATGCGGGATGATCAACGGTTGCGCAGCTGTTTATTCCTCTTCAAGTATCTTCTTCCCAGTCTACCCATATTTGCAGCTTTTGCATTTAGATTTTTTTTTTTTTTTTTGGGGGGGGGGGGGGGTGTGTGAAGAGAGGAGACAAAATTGCATATGGCGAAAGTAGTGTTAGCTATTCGACCCTTAATTGGTCAAAAATCATGTCTTGGCTGCAAAGCTTTACAAGCGACTATGAGGCCAGTGCAGAGTAAACCAACGTAGGCCAGGATGATGCGGCTAGCGCTGCAGGTAGCAATTGGAGTTGGATTCAGTACTTCCTCTCAGTGCTGAAGGCCGAGAGTCAATCATCTCAAGTGCTTCTTCCCCATTTTCAGGCACGGAAGCGACTGCATACGATCTTATGCGCTCCTCTGCCTGCATTACCTGGAATAGAAAAGATATCCATCAACAATTCTTGTAATCTTTTGGTGCTTCACTGATCAAATGGTATGCATTGATTATGTTCTAGACCTTCCACACTCTGTGAACCAAGAAGCTTTTGGCTAAAAATCCCCTTTTTCACCGATCAAATCAAGTTCTGAAGAGCAGTATACTTAGTCCATACCTCTTTGTTCCAGTTAGTTCGGCACAAATTCACCATTAGAACGACCGTCTGAAGAAGGCAGCCGGATAACATCCCTATCCAGATTCCTTTTACACCAAGCTTGAATTTGTAGCCCAGCAAGGCTCCTAAAGGAAGCCCAAATACATAGTAGCACAATGTGTTTATCAGTGCTACTGAATATTGCCAACCTGCACCAACAGCCACCCCTGCAATTCCAAATTTCAAGAGAAGTTCAGCTCTGTACTATTCCTCCTGTGACTCAAAAATCACACTAAAATTTTCAAGCTGCTAAGTTTTGTGATACCATGAAGCACTGGCTGGATACTGTTGACGAAAATTGTTGCTGCGAGGAAATACGTCAATTTGGAGGCCTCGCTTATCACCTCTGGTTTACTGGAGAACAATTTCGGGAAATGGCCCTTCAACGCGAGTATCAAAATGGTAAATATAACCCCGAACACAGTGGAGGTGGCGACAGCAACCACAACTGAGAATTTGGCAGCTTTTGGACGTCCAGCCCCAAGTTCATTGGCGACCCGCACACTGCAGAATAATTTATGTAAAGTTTGTCTGAAATTGATCATTTGAAGATTACGTAATATACAGATAACCTTCAGTTTCTGCTAACTTAAGATARAGATTTGAAATTTATCTAAAAAACCAAAGCAAACTATTACATTACCCTCTTTTGATTCCTCTAAAACAAGTAATATTCAGTGGGTTTGCTGTTTAATACTGGATCGCTAAAACTCTTACCTCACTGCTGCATTAAAACCCAACGTGACCATCAATGCCCAGAGCTGGAAGTTCATGCTATAAAAGAAAAAGAAAAAATAAAAGAGAAATTGTGAGAACAAACTTCAAAGGCCTACCTCCTCATCCCCAAAAATAAAGAAAAGAAGAAATTTTGAAGGGGAAAGAAGTTAAAGTCAGTAAGTGTGATGAGGGAAGATTAGGACCCAAAAGCAATTGGTCAAATTACAGAGAAAAAAACAGGTCGCTAACCAAATTGATATGGCATCTACTGCGATTTCTGGATGCTTCAACCAGCCTACCATGAGAATCAACACGGTTGTATACCATAGCTCCAAGCTGCCATCATCAGATATTATCTTTGTCATATAATGATCCCTAATTCAAACTAAATTTTCTTGATAATTGAATTCATGAACCTACCATAGCATAACTGCTGATGCAAGAGATAACTTGACAAAAGAGGTAAGGGATTTCAATGCTAGCCAAGAAAATCCAGTCCATGCTTCAGGGAAAAACCCAGCGACAACATAAAATACTTGAGCCAACACCATAAGCCACCAAGAGATATTGCCAGCTATAGCAGCACCAAGCAAGCCGTGCCCAAGCTTTGTCACAAGAATCCAATTGAATAAAGTATGGAATCCCAACATTACCAGACAAATTGTGGTCATGACCCATATTTTACTTTGAGCTTGGAGAAACTTCTGTACAGGGAAGTTCAGAGCGTAAGCATACAATTGAGGAATCACCCATATTGCATATTTCCCTGCAAGCTCCGAAATTCCTGAACTTTGACGAAGAAGTTTTAGCAATGGTGATGTGAATGTGTAAACGGGTGTCAACAGCAAGGCTGTGGCAAAAGTAATTATGCATGATCTTTGCATGTAGATTCCTAGCATCCCAAATTGCTCTGCTCCAACAGCCTGACCGCAGAGTGTCTCCAGGGCACTTCCCATCCCTAGCTAACAGACCAAGAAAAACCAACGAGTCAAGTAATATTCAACTTAAATTCAGCTTAAAAGTATCGTTGCTTGAATCTCATACACAGAGTACGGTGGCACACTGCATACCATTACTCCATATACAAAGCTTTCCAGGACATTCTGAACCACGGAGACAGCTGCAAGTTCTAGCTCTCCGACATGGCCAATAAAGGCAGAAGTGACAAACTCGAAAGAGAATTGAGCAACTGCAGTGAGTATAGCAGGGGCGGCTATCTCCCACAACTTCTTGGATTCATTCCAGGTTCTTCCATGAGTAGTTTTACCAGAAACCAGTTCACCTTCCTTCTTTTCTATCTCAAGGGCAATTGGTTCCATTGCAGAGACTTTGAGCCTCTCTAGTTCCTCCTTTTTTTCAACATATAAATACATAACTACCTGTGAGTTTAATTGATAAGAACAGCCACTTTATCCCTCCCTTAGGTAGCCCTGGAATTTGTCTTCTTCTGATTTTTCAAAGTAACACACCTCTCATACTCACCATCAAACCATTTTCCATTTCTTTCTTAAATACTTCATATTATACCTACTTCTTTTCTCGTTCAGATATATGAAGTATGCACGTCTTGTTGCCACTTAACCTGGCGGCTGGTAAAGGCTATGTAATGAAAACGTTCTCCTGGTCCGACATGCGAACGTTTTCTTGGGATTTACCGTAATGGGGAGTCAGAAACTGCTCCCGCCCCACAAATTTTTGTTTGGTGAGATAGACTCGCTCATACGGAGTCCGGGGCCAGTCATTTTCCTTTGTATTTATTTGACTCTCGCCTCGACGTATTGCCAAGTCCAAAAAAGAAGTTGGTTTGTTGAATTATACATCTGGTCAACCTACTACCATCTGGCCACACCAACTCTTTTAGAAAGGAGAGTTTTGCTACGTCGGRTCRRAGTGGGTTCCAAGAAACGCCCACGAAATTAGAGTTTGATTCTCTAAAGCAGCTTTCGTTTTATATATATATCACATGACGGGCCAGGCCAACCATCACTGATGAGATTATGGGTTTTGACATWCAKATGGATGCCAGATAAGGTAACGACTCCGATGACAGAGCAGAAATTTGCAACTCCAGCGGGATGCAGTAAGTCAAAATTTTCTCCCTCTTCGCATAAGCCACTTCCGAAGCAATTCAACCTTCTATTTGTCAGTGTCAGAATYTTTAACCTCTCAAGTTGAAAAAGTCATAGGACAAAAGATTAGGAAGAGAACTTGGTTTTATTGTTTCATTTTTGACTGGAGAGTCCATATACATCGCATTCAGAATGGACTAATTCCTCTGTCTGGCGTCCACCTACCAACTAGTAGACGAATAAAAGATCCTCAATTTTAAGATGACTGACCAACCAAAGTGCACCAAAGGCAACAAGTACAAGTTTGTTAGCTCCTGCAATCAGCTAATTGCTGAGAAAATTGTACATATATACTTTCTTTTTACTTGTCATGATGTATATGTATATGTTGTATGCAATGGTGCAATTACTTATACAAAATGAGAAATCATAACCACTGAGGCCTGCCACTGAGCATGGAACTTCATATTCGCCAGAAGTGCCACCACGGTTATAACTAAAATGTTAACTCATCTGGCAGTGTGATATATCTGCTTTTCTAATCGCCTCATCTGACAACCAAATCAGTCTGCAAGAATACCCGGATTTCTTTGGAAACGTGAGAGTCAGTGAGCTCAAGCCTGGGGCAACCATAATTTCTCAAGTAGAATCACGTTCGCAGACAATTGTATTAAGATGGCTTGCTTGTTTCCAGGTAAAGCCTTACTCAGCCACTGCTACTGGGAACATCAGACTGCTTCAAGGAAAATGTTTCAACGATCTCTGGGACTCTATCGAGTAAGAGATTCATCTCATCTGGAAATTCACCCTTTGCACGATTTGTCTTGCCCCCAACAACCACTTGTGTTCCATCTTGTAAGGCCCAGATCTTTAATAGGACATGTGAAAGCATTAAAATGTTGGTTCATATGAAGAATTTTGCAACAAATGCCTCAAAGCAAAATATTATTAAAATCTACCTGGGCATGGGATAGAAAACTGACGCATGTTGTGAGCATTAGAGCACCAAAGCCAGCATAAACAATTGGTACCCCTGGGTCAGTCTAATCAACGCATAGTTAATAGTCAATCCTAAAGTGAAAAAGAAGACAAAGCAAAKTATAAACATTCAAGTAAAGGCAATTTAGTTTTTATTTTGGAGAAGTATAMCACCTTTAAGTCAAGTCCTGTGCTACCAATTGCGTCAACTATAACAATTTTAGTACCATCAATGTCAATTGGGAGTTTCGAGTTGGGCCTTCTAACTCCAGCAAATTTCCCTTCTTTATCATAGAGGACAATTGACTGCAGATCACGAGCTAGCATTGATCTGAACGTCAAACATATTAGGAAACAAGATCAAACATCACTAGAAAGGAAAATAATTTTAACAGCTTAAAGGCTGAGGAGAGCCAAAATCCTTTTCATCCACTCAAAACAGACGTCTACTGCATCAAGCAGGAGGTTATTTAATACAGACCTGTTTCAAACTGTCATGCTTCTATCAATGGCTAATGATATTAATTAACACAACTGAACAGAAGAGAGCCAAAACATAATGAACTTTGCTAGTAAGAATATGTAGAAACAAGCTCAAAGATAAAATCATCTTTCATCATTTGGACATATTTATTATCTGTTAAAATGTAGGTATTAGTAATTGTTTTTCTTGAACTTCTAAGAGAAAAAGAAAAATAAAAACTCAATTTTAATTTTGTAGAGACAATGCAGGGAAATTAGGACAAAAATAGATTTCCAGAGAAGAAAGAAAGAAAATGTATAAACCTCCACAGTCAGATGAAGTAAGGAAAGAAACGTACATTCCCCTCACATTAGGAGAATCTGTATCCCCCACAGGCAGGAAGGTACCATAAAGCTTCTTGTCCCCATTTATTTTAAGAGGTGCCATTGCCAAATTAAAAGGTCCTTCACCATCCTTTAATATCTGTAGTGCTGAAAAACTCCAGTCTGTCTGGTATATGGTGATCCCTCCATACCTCAATGGATCATTCACGCTTATGGTTTTCCTCATTATCTCCTTCCCATTGAGATCAAGTAGTGAAAGATCAGTGTGAAATTGGGAAACCTTCAAGATAAATGAAAGAATGTAAAGTAAGACAGCTTAAGCCTGGAGAAGAAGCTTGCAAGAACTGATAAGGATATACTATTGCAGTCGTTTCACTTATAAATAGCTTTACCTCTCCGCTCTCATAGTAATCCATGTAGAATCGATTGACATGAACTTCYGTGCTGAAAGCATCTGAAGGAGTAGATAAAAACCCACTTGGTCCCAGTACATCTCCCACAACAAAATTCAGACCCTGTGGAACMGTAACTGACCCTCTAAAACTTCCAACAGCACTGATAGTTGCTCCACCCATTATCAGCAATAAAGCTAAATGTACTCCAATTGGAGCAAAACGACCAGCCAACCCCTTAAAGGCATACAAAGATGGTCCTTTTAAGAATACCTGGAGAGCAGATTGTCGAAACTAGCTTAGTACTTATGCTGGAATAGAGCAAACCTCAAACATTTCCAAACTAGCAGTGCACAGAGGGAAAACTGCAAAGTTGTTCATGAAAATGCCAGAGGATACAAAATATTCATGTATATCATTATCATTTTTTCCAAGACTACATAAAAAATCTAAATTGTTCAGCATTTCACCTTTTTTCACTAAAAGTACAAGAAGAGGATAGATGTTTCTTCTTTCTTTCAAAATTTTCTGTCAGTTTTTGGCAACAAAGGATTCTAGGCTTGAGATAGCATGTACAGCGACCTAAGCCCCTCCATTCATTCTCCCCGCTCAATTAATGTTTGTTCATCCACTACAACTAAAATGTTGAGAAAATAAGTGTAGAAAGAAAAGTTGCTGAAAAGAACATTATACCTCATACCCAGCTCCCATAAGGACAATGCCCAAATCCTTAATTGATGCTTGAGGTAGAGTGTCAGAGTATTCTTGCTTCCGGATTGCCTCAGCCGAGTATAGGAAAGACCATCTGAAAGCCATAATAGTTAAATTCAGCACTCCTGCTGCTTAGTAAATAGGAAGAAAATAAGCAAATGCAACTGAAACTTTTCAATTTGTCTGGTTGAACTGAAAAATAGAGGAAAAAGGTTACTAGATGTAAGACCGATTCTTGAACTTGGTGTCCCCTTTATCCTTTTGTTTCTAGTGAAAATAAGAAAATTTAGGAGAGTTTTCTGTGTCTCTTCCTACACCAAATTAGTTAAAGAGAAGCCATTTCCTTGGAGGACTCCACAAAGAAAAGAGATGACAAAAGTTATTTGACATAAAATCAGACCTTCTTGCTACCTTCACTAAGGGGATCTGTGTTGTGTACGTGCAGGCCATGAGGGAAGCTCCCAAGAGAGCCAAGGTTACTAGGAAAACAGGAGATGAGTACATGTGGTCGAAACCAAGGGTGAGAACCCATCTCCATGTGAAGAATCCTAAGACAGGATCATCTTCTGGGTACTTTTGAAAGTAAAAATCTGGAGCCTCGCCTTGATCAATGACGGTTCCTGCATAGGCAACAAATAGAAATTATAGTGTTTATTAGTTTCATTATATGGTTTAGAATTACTAGAGATAACCTCAAATAAAAAATTCAGATTCAAAACGAAAATAACATCATTGTGTAGAAGGCTCTTAACACCGACACTCAGGTAAATCTGCTCACTGATGACTCTTAAGCAAGTCAATGGAAATGAACTTAAACAAAATAAAGTTCTAAGTATGCTGTGGTGTAGTATTATTTTGAGAAAAGGAATGCATCTCATTCTGATTTCTATGAAATTTTCTCGTCTCCTTATACGCCTCAAGTATAAAAATTGACCTCAAAGTAACATGCTATGTACCAAAAACATCCCATCTCACTATACTTGACATGCAAGAGACTTCACTACGATACATAGATTGCCTTTTGGGTTCCCATTGTAAATGCAAGGGCAAATGAACTAAATTACAATGCATTGCCGCGAGAGTTAACTGAGAAGGCCATAAATCAGTACTTAGTTGCAGAGTTTCATAAAAGATCATGCAAGTAAAATGCTCCTTTGGAATGCCAATGTATCAACCACCACCAGGAACATATGGTCAAAGCAAATCACAAGAAAAAGTCAAGCAAAAAACACTCTTGCACTGAAACAGAAATGAAAACGATAGGCAGTAATTTAAGGAGCAGAACAAACCGCATTCTAGCACAGGCTATTAGATAAGGTAGTAATAATTCAAGATTGCCAACAGTGCATCCTCGCTGAAATAACTTTTAAGCACAGATGGTACAGCTACATATAACAATACTTTTAGGATCTTGATTTCTATCAAACAAAAGGAGGAAGCTTTAATGGAATATTTCGTATGGAGGATCGGTTTTTGTTGATTATAATGATAAAGATAAAAATATTGCAAGATTGAGACATATGTACGTGGACGCACAGAGAATCCGAGAGAAAAAGAGGGAGGTTTGTACCCAAAGCCATTAAGGAAGCGACAGCAANAGCACAGGCTATTAGATAAGGTAGTAATAATTCAAGATTGCCAACAGTGCATCCTCGCTGAAATAACTTTTAAGCACAGATGGTACAGCTACATATAATAATACTTTTAGGYTCTTGATTTCTATCAAACAAAAGGAGGAAGCTTTAATGGAAWYTTTCGTATGSAGGATCMYTTTTTGTTGATRATAATGATAAAGARAAAAATATTGCAAGKTTGAGACYTATGTACGTGGACGCACAGAGAATCCGAGAGAAAAAGAGGGAGGTTTGTACCCAAAGCCATTAAGGAAGCGACAGCAAACATCTCCGCCAAAGCCAAAGGCAAATTAGAAAGAATCGACAAAACCCTTTTCGAGAACCTCTTCYTAAGCCCCAACTGGACAGCTCTTTTCCTCTGGGGTTGCTGCTGCTTCTCCGTGGTGCCATTATTTACCTTGGCGCCCTCTTCGGAAAGAGGCGGGGCTCCATTTGAGTCCGGCACCACGACCCTCGGTTTAGGCCCGCTCAGACTAAAATCCTTCTTCCTCTTCTTCTTGCTCTGCCTTTCATCTTTCGGAGTGTCGAGCTTACAAGACAACCTGAGGCCATTGGAACTGAATAAACTGTAAGTTCGGGAACTGCCGAGAAAGAAGCGAGCTTTAAGATAAGAGGGATATATATGGGGTGCTAGACTGGATGATGCCATTGGAGGCCTACTGGTGAAGTTAAGCATCATCATTTGTGATTGACGAATGAAAAGGGAAACGTAACGACCTAACAACAGCTTTGGTTATTTATTATCCACACGGAGAWTTCCGTGCGTTCTTGTTTTTGTTAAAAGAAAGATCTTTCCCTTGCGTCTAGGCTTGTTTGGATAAAACAATCCATGGCAGAAAAGAAGATGACAGTTCAATTTAAAATATTTTTTTCCTCATATATTATATTTATATTCGCGTTAAAAAAAAAAAAAAATACCCCAACAGAGTCATTAAATATTTGTTTGTATCCTCATTCTTATTTAATTTGAAATTAATATTCTTATTATWTTTTCATGCAACTCATTATTTAAATAAAAATGAACATTTTAATAATAATTTTCAACCAATTTATCATTTCATTGTGAGATACTTTAAAAGATAAAAAATGTATTTATTTTCTTCTTGCATTTCTGCAAAGAAGATTTCTTTTTTTTAATAACAAAAATGATATTTCAATTATCTGCTATTCTATCTTGTCTCCCTCTCAATAGGATCCATGATAGATCAGCATTTGTTATCTTAACTTGCGAGTGCTTAAAAGCATAAGACCAGCCAAACTCGGACTTAGAATAAACCAATAGAAGAATTGATTTCTCATTTCTGCATTTGCACTCCTGTGCACTACTGACCAGTACAAATGGGTATAATCACAATAAATGGGGCAGGTACAATATTGGAAAGTAATACTAGTATTTGTGGTAACACCTGTCTTACAGGTGCATCAACTCAAAACTATCGGCAATCCTTCATCCTTTTCTTCAAAAGGGTACAAGAGTTGGCGCATAGAACAATAAGCAACCCATGCAATTCATGGAATAAGCTAAAAGCAATACAGTCTCATCACAGCTCAAAGCATTTTTCACATAAAACCTTTGAGCACCCAACCAGTACAAGCATGTTAAAGGTTCGGAAGGATGAGAGTTAGGACCTAAGACATCATGCCTAGATATTAAACGGCACGAAGCAAAGTTAAGACCCCTACTGGCATTATATGTTGCTATCACACTACTTATGACAAGATGAGTAAGGTCAGACGACCAAATTTACGAGGGATCAATCCAAGRGCATGAGATCAGATATACAATTTAATGAAATGACTGGGAATTGTAGGAAATGAGGGAGATGAAGAGTTCGTCTCGAGAGAAAGGACACCTACCATAATACAAGGTATCCGACTGTGCACATACCAAGAAATAAGAAAAACATCGCCATACAGAACTGTTTACCATCTAAATGAGCCGAATGATGATGAAAACCATGAGCATAACCCCCGTGAAAGGAACTAGAAAACAAGTGGGGAACCCCAGTTGTTGTCCCATATACAGTTGCATCATGGATTCCATGCGCCTGAAAGTTAAATATGGTTGGGAGAACATTAAAAATTGCAGACAGCGTTAGGTTCCCAAACCTCGCAGATGCCACTGTATCCAGCTCATCTTGTCGAAAATAGTTTACATCAATGGGTGGAGCTGTTTGTGGTCTCTGCCCAACCGGCCGATTTGGAACATTAATTCCCCGAACATATTGATTTCTTTGATCTGAYCTTCCTTTTCCCCTTCCATATATAGGAACTAATTTTTCCTCCTGTATGAGGGCCTTACATACAGGACATTCATGGGAATATGAATGAACTTGCAGCCATTGGTAAAGACAAGGCCAACAGTAAAGGTGACCACAGAGTGTCACAATAGGATCTTCAGCTAATTCAAAACAGATGTTGCATTCAAAATCACCAGTGTCACAATTTTCATCAGCAGCATAAGAGGCTACCTTTGTTTGACCGGTGCTGCACTCCATATCCACAGCCATGGAACCAAAAGACCTGCTATGCCCACAAATCAGAAACAACCTTATGGAGCTTTCTAAATAAATTCCAACTTAGAGAGGAAGAGCAGCAAACAAGAGACCRTAGCAGCAGCAGTGCAACAAACATGACTCATCTCAACTAATGAGTTATCATCCCATGACTTGCTCCGAAACAATGTATATGTATATATATTTGACTAAGACAGACATTCCTACACCAGATATGTTAAAGATACACAACTAATGCAAACAAGACAAGGGCAGAGCCTAAAGCAACCCKCTCATTCAGATCCAGAAGAGCATCAGAATTTGAGGTCTTGAKCAGTTATTTCTTAATCGATTCCAAACTGTTCCCTCACAATTTGTACTGGGAGACAGAGTAGAAAAAGAGATAAGAGAAGATGAAGAGTGCCAGAACACAACAAATACTGTGGGATAACTATGATACAGATATAGAAAACTGGCCAAGCAAAACCATATGAAAAGATCTCAACTTTGAATAGTAAGCTATATGATAATAAAATGATGCTATAAGGCTTCAGGGTTGCAGTCACTCGCGTCTTCTCTTTTCATCCAATHTATCCAATTCCTACTCATTCTCAAACCCCTACTCCTTTTGTTTCTTTTGGGGTGCGACCAACAAAGGTACGTCACCATCAAACAGATTATTCTAATCATCTGTGATTGCGATCCRCAGTTAGCCTTACGGGATACAACTAACAGTAAATGCAAGACATAGCTGTTCAACCTAAAGCACGTTCTAGCCTCGAGCAAAAACAAAAAGCAGAATACAGTGCATCATTATCCCAAACCCGAGTCAATTTCAATGCGCTGCTTGATCGTAATAATAAGTAAAAGATATAGAAAACAACGAGGAAAAGAAAATCGGAACAAGATAAAGTTAGAGGCTTTGCATTATCAATCTTCAAATTCATACTCGACCCAATGAAAGGTGAATTAACTACACATAAGCAACAACACAACAAAACCATCTRCGACTGCACCACCATGCAAGGAAGATTTCACACAATCTAGAATTCCGATCAATCCCAAGTCAAACCCTAGATAATAACGAGACGGATTGCGTTCAGAAAAGAAAAAAACTTTAGAAACCCAAAATCAAAGAACTTACCGGAAATCCAGACAGATATCAAATGTAAACCCAAACCCAGCGCCCAAGTATTTTGAGGTTAAAAAATCCAAAGACGGAACAACCTGAAATAGGAAAGTTGATTGAAACAACAGATATTTTCGAGAGGATTAAAGTAGGAAAAGCCGCTTGGCTCTATATTGCGGTAGGGACCGGAACTGGGAAAGGAATCAGAATCGTATTAATTTACTTTAGAAAAAAAAAAACAAGAAATTCCATTAACTGGGGGAATTGTTTTGTCGGTAGCCGATGCACTTACCCGTTACAACGGGTGTTTCGTTTTTTTAAGTACACTTTTAACATAAAATCTTTTAATATCATTTTCTATAATTATATGGATTATTCTGTCAATAAATAATTTTTATTACAATTTATGTTTCTTTTATAATATGTTATTATTATTATTCTTATCACTCAATATGATTAAAAATCTTCTAATATTACGATATCATATCATATTTTAATTGAGATAATAAGATATTTGAATAAAAAAATATAGTATAAGATTCAAAATCATTCAAAATTATTAACCCCAAAGATGATTTTTTATATATTAAAAAACTCTAATAATTATTTATTTGATTTTGAGTTTTTAACCCAAAACATTTTCATAATTTTCGGATCCTAATTAATAAAAGATAATTAGAGAAAACTTAAGATTATWGTACTATCTAAACTTTTTAATAATTAAATTTAATTCTTGAAGATGAAGGTAGCTTACTTTTGACAAATGCCACTAAAGAAAATTGTGACCTGAAAATGAGGGCACGCCTCCACATGGAGCAAAATTCCTGGTTACTACATCAAAGTAACAATATGAATAAAGATTGTAGTACCTTTCAAAATGTTACTATTTGAAATAAATGCCAACAAAATAAATATGCATTTCTTTTTTCGTCAACTGACTCCAKAAAAAAAAAAAAAAAAATCCAGAATACAAGGGGGAGGTTTGTCCAGCGCAATTTGTGTTTTCTTCACCTGCCTATATGACWATGAGCACAACAAAGGGACATYAGGAACAGCCCCACGTCGATGTCGATATGAGTACAAAAGGCCTTGCCCACCCAAGCACGGCAACCGACCAATCGTGCAGTACTCTGGAGATGTGACCAAATAAAGCAACATCTTGAATGTCAACTATGATGGAATCAAGACAACTGCTGCTAAACCAAACCTATAGAAAATAATAAAGCAGAATGAGGTCAACATCCAAAAGATATTTGGAGATAGGCCAAGATGGAGAGGGGGAGACATTATTGCATTACCAGGACAAACCTAATCAGCTCTACTTAGTCATCTGTTCGATGTCAGCTCCAACTTCAGCAATCTTGGTATCTTTGGATGCTTTTGCACTTTTGGCAATATTTGCAACATCAAAGTCCACTGCAATTCTCCTAACAAGACCTTCAAGCATCTGTATTTTGTACAAGCAAAATATCATTAGTACTTCTATCCATATGGCTTTATAATTCTTAYTATCTTTCTCTCACAATGCTTCATTTGGTGACCGTAATCGGCTTTTCGTATGTCCAGTATCATACTTAATGGGTTTATTAGAGGAAAATCATTTTAAAGCATTCAAAATATGATACGTCTGGGTGAACTAGACTGATAAAATAAACCAAAAGAGAAAGGGATTCAATACCAATGATCCAATTGCAACCAAAGCCCGGAATTTTGCATCAACTTCAAGATTTTCCTCTTCTGCAATCTTCAGAAGAAAGGAGAGTCGATGGATAAAAACATATTACAATTGAAACGAAAAATCCTAWCAAGTACCACTCAAAAGTAGGGTTGATTTCCTTCTATTTCCCCCAATTCCGTTATTTCAAAATTTAACCTTTGTTCATCAGATCAAAGATACCTCAAGTGCAGCAGAAAGAGCTTGAGATTGGCCTTCTTCATCCTTTTTCTCAATCAATAAGACAGCATAACTGAGCAACAACAGAATAAAAGCTCAGAACATAATTGATCAGGTATGAAAGGAAGGGGTAACAATGGTTAAGACGGAAAAAGAAATACATGCAGAAGCAAATTGTTTTAGTAAGAACAAGAAATAAGCTACCGGACTCCTTTAAACCTTGGATTTTGTCAAGGAGTCCTTAATTCTTCAATGAGTTATACATAAATAATGAGTTAATGAGCTGCCAAAACTAGATCACGAATTGGCATAGTCGTACGAGTACTCATTGAAAAACCACAAGAAATGTAAGACTTAAGGACTAATGAAATTTTCAGTACTTCGTGAAGAAAATAAGCATGGCACAATGTTTAGCAAAAGAGGCTACAGAGCATGATGCTCAGTAAGTAATAAGCATGGGACAAAGTTTAGTAAAAGAGGCTAAGGAGCACAATGTGGCAATACATGATTGAAAACATCTGCTAAATTACTTACTTGAGTACCAATGTTGAATAAGCCACTTGCACATTTTTATTTGAAGACGAGTAACTACTTGAGAAGGCATCTAATATCTACAATATTATTGAATTAGCAAATCAGAATACCAAACTTCAGTTGGATATGCCAATAAAAAAGGTAATATAGATGCACAAGAATTTAAAGTGCATAATGAATTATAAACTAACAGTAGTTCAACTGCAATTGAATGAGATTMGCTAATTCAAACAAACATCACCGAGCAAATGAACCAGATACAACAACCTACACAGAACAGAAATAGGACAAAATTGAAATAATTGTTTACAAGCAAACTACAAAAACTTCTCATTAGGGCTCTTGGTATCGTGAACCAGTCCTAACATGGCAAATCCACACAGACATAGAATCAGCTATCTTCTTGTCCCTCCTGCCAAATAATCCACAGGCTCCAAACAAGAAGATAAGCACCAACCAGATGAAAATGCAAAGATCATTTCCAGTAATATTACAAAACAAATCTATAATCAGGGACTTCCACAGCCATATAAATCTAGTAGAAGAAAGGAAATGGACATATTTCCGCCAAAACCAAAAGAAACAAGCAATAGACAGAAATGCAGGAAACATGGAACATGTCACATCAGAAACTTCCGTAGAACATGCAAGTTWAAAGAGAAATGAATGCAGGAATATTTCCTAAGATAGATATCAAGTATTAACCTCAGCACGATGTTTCTGTAACCAGTCATGGTAGATTGAATTCTTGAAGAGATTAGTCACAGCACGCATGCTGGTCAGAAGATTTGCAGGAAGAGGAGAGCCTGTTGTAACCTTCTTGATCAAAGTCAACAGCACATCTGGTAAAATCAAGGCAAAGATTAGTGAATGGACCTTTTCTCTGGAGAGATCAGATGTGAAATTTTGTACATCTTCTACATGCTGACTTTTCTTTCATGAAATATTTACTTTAATTTATTAAAAGAAGGAAAGTTGAACATCGTAAAAGCACAATCCAAAGCTAGACACAAAAATACAACAGTGTATGACGTTCCTCCTGCCTTCAAAGGTATGCACAGATGAAAGGCAAAATCAGGGATGGTAAAGTTCGTTGCAAGTTTAACTAACATCGTGCCAGATATACTCCAGAAAGTTACTGCATTGTGGCCTTGTTAATTGATTCACTTTTTACTAAAATCAGAAGCAATTTCACCAACATAAACAKGCAGAAAGCAAAATAGCAGGCTATACCGTTTCCAGTGCCGACATGTTTGTAAAGTACACTCGCTCCAACAGGATGTAGTATAATCATCCTTAGAAGATCAATAACTGCAATACATGAAATTGAAGTTAATGAAGTTTTTTCTAAGTACACGTTAATCACATATAAAGGAAGAACAAATGCAAAATTATTGTAATTAGGACCTCTATATAGGCACCAAGTTAATTCTGATACACCTTACCATGAGTTGGATCTTATCCAGTAAATTTCCTTCTATATTTAGACCAGGAGGTTTACTACCAATTTTACGACCACAAGTATGTAGTAATGGTACGTCAGAATAAACTACAAGTTTAATACCAATCTAGAAAATCCAGGCTGGAAATCTAGTCTAGAACCCCCCCAAAAAAAAATTATAGTTTATACCTCTGCTAAAAAGAAAATCCATACCCCAGAAACAGAACTGGGTACTCCTTTTGCACTGATGCATCAGCCCAAAAAATGATGGAATTTGTGAATTATGATAAGTGATGTCCTCAAAGTTTCAGTAGAAATTACATTCACATGAGCCAAAACAGTATTATTCCCTGCCAAATGAAATATTATGTGCTAAAGTTTCTTTGCTCCATAAACATATTTGACAAACTTACGAGCTACTAAAGATTCAAACATAAATAATCAACCACATGTATTACTGTACGGTCCAAATATCTGATTCTCTAAATAAACTGCTGGAATGCTATTAACACACAACCAACACGATCTCACAATTCGACAGCCATACTCCAACTCTAAATGATATAGATCGCAATGAATTCAAACCATATTCCTAATCAGGCCCTGCTACCCTATAACTTGAAACATGATAAAGATGCAAGTACCATGAAGTCTTACAAAAGCATTCAGCATAAGAAAGCATAATTACCAGGAAATAGCATTCCAATTTCCCAAGCTTTTAATAACTTTAGCGCCAAAACAACATCATCATCTGAAAGTCTGCTACTGTGATAATGTGATGTATCCTTCAAAATTTTAACAATGGCTCCCAGTCTTGACACATCAACCTCATTCATGGACAAATGTTGGTTTTCCTTCAAAAAGGAGAGAAGAGAATAAAAAATCAAAACACGGTGTAAAGTAAGATATGCACCCAAAAACAAAGAAGTCTTTCAATCCTTTGGTTCAAAGCCTTCAAAGACAGTGAGTTTRAGAGAACAGTAGGTACTGGAAAAATTAAAGAAAGAGTAATTTACAGATTAGAAAACTCAAGCTTGTCAAATCTTGATAAATGGAAGGTTGAGAAAAACAGTATTAAATAAGTGGTGAAGATTGCAAGAGGTCACGCTGTTTAAGCAAAAACATTACTGGGTTAGATATAAGTGTATTGTTGAACTCTGAAATTTTCTTCAGGATCCCATCAAACTGAGCCGTATCAAAGACAAGCATTCCTCTCTGGAGAAAACAAGATCATTACAATTATCAGTACTTAAAAATTTAGGAATATCTCAAAATAAAGCTTACCACACATGAGCAGAACATATATAATTGCCTCTACCTATTCCAAGTTCTGGAATCAGGAAGCCATACATGCAATCACAAGGAGATCATGCCTTAATCCAAGGCAAAGAAACCAAAATATTGTTCTACAACCATCATTTAGACTCTGATTTCATATCATGGACCATATACTTTCAATATGGTCAAAGGTAGCCAATTTCACAATATCATCTTGACAGCAGCAGTGCATCAAAAAAGACTGATAGTACAATTCCAGATAGTTTTCACTTGAGTTGTCAAATTGCAAAAATTGCATGACATTACCATACAAAGAATAGAACACCTTTCTGCTTCCACTATTTCATCAAAATAAAATCATCAAACAGAGGTGGTCTTGTGGCAGCATCACTAGACTGCTTGGTAAGCATTCATTACGTCATAAACGGTGGCAGACAAAGCTTTACGTACATTGCATAAATTATCAAAAAGTGTAATRAAGCTTTGCATARTTCTCAAAAATTGTTTAACAAAAGTAAACATTCAGCTTAATTATCAAGCAATTTCATCAAGTGCAACGATATGCGACTGGTTGCATAACATGTACAAGTCAAAGATCTGACCTTAGGAATATGCTTAAAAGTAAGCTTTGCCACCAGATCTGTCATTTAAGCAACAAGAATTGACTCAAGCTTTCAGCAAGTGAATAAGACTTGGAATAAGAACTACTAAAGGCAAAATATAAACAGTCGCAAACCACAAAACGTACCATCTGATTTTGAAGGTTGTCCAGGGATGTAAGCACTGGCTGAAACAATATAATGGCAAAGATGAAAAAGAAGCAAAAATAGGACAGGAAAGGAGAAAAAAGAAGGGAAAAAGAGAGAGAGAGAGAGAGAGAGAGAAGGACAAAGTAATTATTCCAATAGCAATAAAAGAAAAATCCATCCAGCATTCAGGATCTGAAATCAACTTACGAGCTGATAAGAAAAAGTAAAATATGATACTTACACCCAGTGTAGGGGTCACAGAAGGATGGATCCAGAGAAAAGTCCTTCTGCCCAGTATTTTGTAGTATGAACTCCACAATTTGTTGACGGTAAGCAAGGGGAAGATTCTCCTTGAGCAGCCACTTATCAGCAGAGTCATATGGATTATCTATAAATTAATGAAAGAAAATAAATATTATTGATTTACTATTTATATATAGACATTCCAACAAATCTAGATGACAAATGACATTGCCACAGCCAAAATGATACTCCAAAGACACACTATAACATCAAATGACTCCCAATTGAGCACTACATTTTGAAATCAACAAACATAAATAGAAGCCGTATGGTATGCACAAATGCTTCCTATTTTAAGGATTAAAATCTCCAACTTAATGGAWGTCAATAAAGAATATGTTGGGGGCAACAAATATCAGTTGAAAAACTAAAAAGGAAGAACTGGCAATGGAAGAGAACGAGAAAATAATTAGAAGAATAATCATTTTCAGGAACCAAGAATGATCATTGAAATGTCAGATGAATATTCCTCAGTCTGGAGATGCTCTGGCAACAATTATTTTGCCAACCATTACCATTTGCATTACCAAACCTTGATGACAACCAAGAGAGCAGCGAGGTCAGGGCAGAGTTGGACCAAGACAATTTTATTTGAATTAAATTTACCCACCTCTTATCCTGCTTTATTTGCAAGCAGCAGTTTACCACACTTGGTAATGGTAATGCAATTAAGAATAGATCAACCCAAAACCAAATTTCCGTGAAGAATTTTATCTGACAATATTTGCTATGGAAAAGATTCTCGAGGAAAGACTAGAGTTTAGAAAAAGAATTATTATATATATATATATATATATATATGTGAGTGTGTGTGTATACTTGCCACCCCCCTCTAACCAACACCTAGCATGTAGAACTCGGCACATATGAAGAAACATKGTATGTGTTTTACAGTATTATATTCCTTCCACTCCATCCAAGYAATAGGAGCGAACTAGAACGTATTGCGTATCTCAGAAATCTTTGACAAAATACAGGGAAGAAAAGTATACAATTCCAAATATACCCCTAAAAGAATCGGAATTGGAATAGGAAATGGATACATTTCGATCATATAGCAATTATTTCGTATATTATGAATTAGCATTGTACAGCCAAAACAGGAGATCAAAAACCAAGCTTACCAGAGCGATTGTAGGGCAACTTCCGAATAGGCTCTCCATCTCCAATATCAACATCAAACACTGAATAGTATCATAGAATATTGTCAATGAATAAGAAACAAAAAAAGTTCCATGTAAATTAGAAAGGCAAATGACAGAAAGAAAATCCTACCATAATCATATTGTACCCCATCAAGGACAGGTCGGGACGTGCTATCATCAGGACCATCAACGACTTCACCAATCTATAATGAAAACACAAAAAAGAAAAATCAAGTACAAAATTAATAACAACCTCTTTCTATATAGTCAAAATTAGTCGTAACTTTTATTTACATGTAAAAAATAGATGATTTACATAAAACTCAGTATTACTTTATCCCATGTGTGTTCCCTCATATTCCATGAGTATGCCACACCATTGTCCCCTTCTCGAACGACTTTTGTCTGRCCCTCYGTGGTTCCTGATGATCACACATTTCAGACAATCACAGAGAAAGGACTTCTCTAACATAAACTAATCCATGTACTGAGTTGTTAAGAGAACCCTTTCACTATATATCTTGTAATGCATGTTTTCCTGGTGTTTTTATTATGTCATCAAAATTATGTTTATTGGTATTAAATAATAAAACTGCAGTGATAATATCTTTTCTAGGATTTAAGGCACTGATCATTATTTTTGGATAAAGGTATCAAGCAACTTCATAATATCCACGGAGACCACAACTAAGAAAACTACATCAATACACAAAATTATGACCAAACCTGGAGTCTGTAACGCCTCAAGGCCTGGTAAATCTTCCAATTTGAGTCCCCCAACTCTTTTCCTAGAATACATGACAAAAAGATAAACAATCAGTAACTTCATGATACAGAATGTTAAGAGTTCAAGGAAACTATTTCTTCATAGTTTCTACTAGCAGCTCCAGTAGTCCGCTCGCACTTCTAATTCAATTCATATTACAGGTAACATGGATGCAAACAGTCATATTAACGTCAACTCCTTGCTGAAAAAGAAAATCATTTCCTTCCCTTCTCTTCCAAACCGAAAATAGAAAAACCAAGATGTTTTAATACAGACACACAGAGAGATAAGAGCTGCTCAAGATGTTAATACATTTATTCTGCTACTATAAAAACCAGTTTAGATAGGAAGATGCACCAAAGTGGTGGTCAACCTATTTGTAAGCACCGAAAATCAAATGACAATAAGGATAAGATGTTGCTCATTAGAGCTTAAAAGGACTCAAAGAGACTTGATGCTATGATTATGTAAAATGATACCCTTTAGAGTGTAGCAAAACAATGAATTTGAAGCAGAAGAAGTTATACCGACTGACTTTGTACTGAGAAAGTTGAGAAGCATATGATTCTAGTTCYAGCGAGTCAGCTATCTTATCTGAATGCACTGTCCAAATCCGGACAACACCATCGGAACATGCCGTCACAATGTCCCCATTTTCCAAGAATTTGGCATCCCAGACACAGCCAGGATGCTCTATGCTCTGAATACATACTCCATCTGTAACACAACAGGATATTGCATGTAATGGAGGGAGAAAGTAAAAGTTCAATTAAACAAGACAAGAAAATCAAGAGCAGTCAAATATATGTATTCAGAATTGATACCCCCAAAATCAGTTTTCCAAACCCAGTAATTGCATATCATTAGTTCAATTCAAAAAAGAAATAGATACGCAAAAAATAAAAAGGAGGGGACCAGGTATTCTAGTTATCAAAAGAAYCTTTCATCCACATTCCCCYGTAACAGTTCCTCTAGCTTCAGATAATTATTCTCATTGAAGGCAAGTTCAATATCTAAAGCCAACTTAGAGCAAATAGGGCATGATCTGCAACTACMGCTTCTCSAAACTGGAAATTAATCAGAACAAAGCGTAACAGCTAGCACAGAATATAACAACCACAAATACTGCATAAAAAAGCTAAAAAGGGTCATTAGAAACTAATGCAAAGGATACAAATCAAGGAACCATGCTGGATGAGAATTAGATGCAAACACAAGTCAAGGAAAAGTTGCATATAAACAAGAAACAAGTTGGAAAAAGTTAAGATGCAAAACGAGAACAGTTACCTTTCCATATCTTAGCAGAACAGTCCTCACTACCACTCACAATAAGCCCAGAAACATGGGCATCTATTGAATAGACAAGTGATGTGTGGCCAACCATCTCCATTAGAAGCTGACCACTAAATGCCCACAGCCTGATGGAACTGCCATGAGAAAACAATAATAGACAAGATGAACAAAATTAAGGAGGAAAAAGAATTCAAAGTAATGAAGTGACAGTTTATTGGAAGACAAACCAGACTAAATGATTGTACCATGATGCACTAGAATATATAAAACTTGACTAAGTTAACTTCAAGATCCCACAGTAACAATGTTGCATCAATATCAAAAAGGCAAATGTTAGACGAATACAATTRTTCAACCAAGCATTGATGGAAACAATCCTCGGATAGGAAGCCTCCAAGGATAGTTAAGAGGAGATATAAGGAACCCCATTCAACAATCAATACTGAAACATAAGCAACACCGGACTATAGCGAAAATTTTGCAACAAGGCCAGATTCTAGTAGCAGGAAGCAAAAAATAGACTCCAACTTCTGCATGCTCAACTGTATAGCTCTTTATTAGATAAAGAAAAGGTTTGATTTTAGTGAAAAAGGAACAAGTAAGAAGCAGGACCGAAAAGCAACTGAGAAGTTGCAAGACAGCTGTCCTCCAATTCCTCTGCCAATATAGCAGTGCAATCTCTATTGCAATAATGCGCAATGCCACAAGTTATTTAAAGGAAAAAGATTTCTATCTTAAACATGCCAAAAAACATAAGTGTGCAATCTTTAAAATCCAATTCTCTCCGCTTTCTATACCGCCCAAAAGATTGCAACCAAGCACAACAGGCTCAGAAATCCAAGACCTGAACTAGAAACCTTGATCATGAAATCCGTAAATTCCCTCTCGAGAGTGATTCACCCTTCCTGAATGTAGCCATACATCATTACTAAATCTCATATATGAGTAAGCTTTAACCAAAGAGAACCTTAGCCTTTCATATGATTTATCCAAGAGAACTGGAAATTAGTCTCACTCAACTACAWACCTTTCTCCCTTTTGTACTCGTATTAGTTTCAAGGTTTTGTCTTTTAACTGAATATTTTGTTTTTATTTCTTTTCCCTCCGTCAACTCCACCCTCTTCTCTTGCTGTGACAACAAATAGATGCATCTAACGAAAAGGACATAACAAACCACATGTAGACCCTAACTTTTCAGAATCAAGGCATACGAATTTTGTAAAAAGTAAGAATTAAAAAAAGAACAGCAAAAATCTTACCCATCATGTGATGCTGAAAGAATTCCTAATTCTGGCATCAAAGCCAAACCTCGAACAGTATCTGCAGATTGATAAGGTAACTGAGCACAATTAAACAACCCAAATGACAYAAAGAATAATCAAGTTAATCAATTTGTTTGTACTCATCAAAAATAGGCATATTAGAGGTTGGACATGTATAACAACCCTTAGGGAAAAAGTAAKACCAGCCAATACTTAGAACAATGCCAAAGACAGGGCTCTTACCTTCCCCGGCATAATAAGAGAARGTAAAAACAGAAAGGCATTGACAAAATACTTGGAACAAATCAAATCCTGTTTTATTTACTACATTTACCTTAAGACAACAAAATGGATTTCACGACATTCATAAAGGCTTAGCACCAAGTGCTGAACCTCTCATCCCTCTCCCCCCAATCCCACCCCAACTAAATAAAAAAAAAAAAGAAGAAAAAAGAGTGTGACAGCACATCTACAAGGCAACAATAGAAATAGCAAAAGGAACACCTGGGATTTCCTATCTTCCTATCTCCAAAGGAACCATAGAGCTTGAAAAACTAATGGTGAGATACATGACAAGCAAAGAGAAAAAGAATTCTGCAGCTCAAGACATCTAACAGGAACGTCCATGGAGTAAATCAGTAAGGAGAGGGGAAAACAGCAAGAACATAATTAACAAACCTGTATGCCCYACAAACGTATGTATGCAAGTCCTTCCTTTCCAAAGCTTCAAGGTCATGTCACTAGAACCTGATTACAAACACAAACAACAATAATTGTTTTGCATCTAAGCAAGGGAAGGGCCTTACAGCTTCAATGGTTAAAAGCATTAATATTATGGTTAACCCATGCAAAAATATAATCATCCAAAACGGAAAAGCAGCAAAACTAGCTGGTAAGAAAAGAAATTTCAATTTAAAAAAATGCAACTAAGTATGAGCTGCAGGCTACACCTGTGACAAGTTCACCTGACGGCAGCTTAATAACAGCTTGAACTGCTACTTTATGTGCTTCCCAAGCCTRGACAACTTGACCTTTCCTCCATCTTATTAATTTGCTGCGAGAAATAATGACAGGAAATGAGCATCACACTTTCTGCAATTATCTCTTCGTCATCATAGAGATTTAAGAACACTGTTCTTCACAGCATTGATCCATTAAAGTTTTGCTCCTAGACTTTTGGTTAGTCTAAAACAAAGCCCTTTCCTCAAGAATATTCTAAAAAATAGCACTCATGTGAAGTAAAGAATGTACAATGTCCACAAAAGCATATATATTTGATCAAGGAGACTCCAAAAGCTTCTAAGTCCTCTTAAGAGAATGAGTACTATATTTCACTAACTAATACACCACAGTCACATGTTTGCTCTTTCATTTGATCATTTTGAACAATTGAAAGACATTGCTTACATACACAGACCAATATTTAATGTGAGGAAATACCCCAAAAGTGGTTTAAATYAACCATATGACATGAATTAGCGATGGTAAAAGCCTCAACGGTATGCATGGCGTACCCGTCAACAGATGAGGACACAATGTCTGACCCGTCCAAAGCAACGGCAGTCACTTGCAGTGAATGCCCTTTCAGTGTCTGGGCTCTCTCTCCAGTGGCCAAATTCCAAACCAGAACAAGTGTATCCATCCCACCGGACACAATCCCCCCCTCTGGAAACTCATCACTTGGCGGAATCCAGGCCAATGGCCCCACGAAACTAGTATGCCCTAGTAGAATCTTCGAGATAGCATAATCACGTTTATTTGATTGATCTAAAGTCCAAAATCTAACTGTTTTATCCCTCGATGAAGTCGCAATGCCAACATTGTCACATATGCATATTCCACGAGCCTAACCAAAACGAGTTTAGCAAATAAGTTCAGAAAGTAAATACAAAAAAACTCCTTACTTTTAGTTTAAGCATTATGTACCATCATCTGCATTATTATTTCCACATAAAAGCAAATTCCACAAAAGAAAAGTTCCCTTCTTGATCAACAGAAGTATATTGTGTGAGTCTATTATACAGGGAGAGAACGGTGAAAACATACGTCATCTTCGTGGCCCTGTAGCTGGCAACTTAACTTGTACTCTGCCAAATCGATATCCATGAGAATTTATCTCGATGAATTTCTTGAAAGAGAAAGTCTGGGGTTTATGCCGAAGCTTGAACGAGGGTTTTACAGCAGAGGTGCCGTTGGGAACGTGGTGCAAGTAAATAACTTGTGAATCTGTAACTTATGTGCTCGACGAAGGTAAACGAGCCGTTGCCGCTACCGGGATCGCTTGCTCTCCACGTTTGTCTTGTTAAGAAGGTTGGCACCTTGCAGTGAGACTACAAATTTGATGATTCAGGGATCCGAATTACGACGTGGGGGTTTAAAACCGAACCGGATTCTTACTCGGGTCGAATCCACTTTCAGAGAAAAAAATTAATTTATTATTAGATGTTTCCTTTCTAGAAATTCTATTGGATTAGCCGTCTGCTTTTACTGGTCCGTGGTGATGAGTCAATTGGTCAGCGCGTGGTGATTGGTAGCGTAATATTTCCCAAATAGACAGCGCGTTGCAATTTCCCCTTCTTCAGCATCACTTTGCTTTGCAGCTCGCTCTGTAACATAGTATTCAAGAGACTTCAAGACTAGCTCAACGGAATCTAAAGAAAAAGTTCCATTTGGACCTCAAACTCCTAAGCACGAAAGACGCCCTTTCGGCCGTTATATATATGTAAGCTGAGGTGATTGATCTCATCCCATTTGGATTAGTACTGTTTATTCAGTCATCCCAATGAAGTATGTTCATCCAGTCACTTTCTTATCTTTTTCGCTTTTGTGATTTTCGATTTCTTGATTAAGAAAGATATGTTCTCTTTTCTTTTGATGTAATCAAGATTTGACAGTTAAATTTCAAGCTTCATTTGTTTTCTTCTGCTTTCTTGTTCTATGAGGATTAGTTATGGCTGACTGGTAATCCAACCTTAAGTTACCTAATGCTGCACATTTACTGACCGTTGTGAGCGAGGTTTAGTCAGAAAACTGAAATGCGAGTAAAACGGCTGTTGTCTGAGTTACAGGGTCTTAAATTTTAATTAGCACGAAAGAAGTATTAATTAGCCAGTCAGTTCTCAAGCTCTCCTGTCTATTCTGTTCGTTTTTTTAGTTTTCTTGGAAGCTGGTTTTGTGAGGTTGATGGGAGGCTAATTGTAGTAGCAATTTCTTTAAAAATAAAATTACAAAAATTCTTGAATTAAATCGGTGGAATCCCTTGTAATTTTGAGTTTGCTGGGGTCTGGGCCTGGTTGAGAGTGTGTTTATCTTTCGCTTGACACTGTCTGTGTTGAGAGTTCTTACATCTAAAGTAATTATATGTCATTCACTAGCTAGTTAAGATGGGGGCCTCATATAGCTGTGGAGTGTCAACAGTTTCTTGAGTCTTTTTATTTGTAAGGGTTAGCATATGAATCAGCCTATATCTTGAAGTATGTGTTTGAAAGGTTAACAGCAGCATGTAACTAGTAGTTGGGAATTGCTAGTTTATTATCTTCCTTTTAGTTTTGGGAACAGAGGACCTCGTAGAGTGTGGTTTTTGTGGCAAGCTAATGCTGTTTTCTTTGTTCAGTTGGATTAGAATGATGCAATACTAATGACCTTATTCTGTTTTTTGCAGATTGAATATGTGGCTTACTGATTTCCTTCAGTATGACAAGTTAGTTTCTGTGGCTGGATCAATGTTTTGTTAGTACCTCTAAAACACGTGCAGTACTGGATTTTCTGTTACTATTTTAGAAAGCTGAAACTTTAATAAGGAGATCACAGCCTTCTTCCGTATGAAAATCTTTTGATGCTAAATCTGTCTGGGGCAGATTTCTATTTTAGACATCTTGATTAGAAGTTAAAGATAAGTGTTTTGTGGTGCCTAGCTACAGGAAACCTATTGATAATAAGTCTTGTTTGCGCCAGATTGCTTTTCTGAGCATCTTTGCTGGAAACTGCATTTCGTGATCTTCAAATCAGATGGAAATTCATACATCTGTCAGTTCCAGGAATGGACCTAGGCACCGCCCTTTGACTCCTTTGAGAGTATTAAGGGGAATTTTGTGTTTAGTAGTGTTGCTTTTGACAGCTTTTATGGTGTTAGTGTATTGTGGTTTTTGGACCGCTGTTGTGTTGAGATTTTCCAGTGTACATTACAGCAGGGTGGCAACATCCTTCTTTTTTGGAAGCTGGATTGCTTTGTGGCCTTTTCTCTTTGAAAAGATAAACAAGACTAAAGTGGTCTTCTCTGGAGATTCTGTTCCAGCAAGGGAACGTGTTTTGCTTATGGCTAACCATAGGACTGAAGTTGACTGGATGTACTTGTGGGACCTTGCCCTGCGGAAGGGGTGTGTGGGTTGTATTAAATATATCCTGAAGAGCAGTCTGATGAAATTGCCAGTATTTGGTTGGGTTTTTCATATTATGGAGTTCATTCCAGTTGAGAGAAAATGGGAAGCTGATGAATCAACAATGCGTAATATGCTTTCAACCTTCAAAGATACTCGAGATCCTCTCTGGCTTGCTGTTTTTCCTGAAGGGACTGATTTCACGTACTAATTCATTGCCTCTTTCTGTAGAATGAGACTGGACCTAGTTTTCTGTTGATTTTCATCATTCAGGCAATTGATTTGCAGTAACTTCTTGACTTTTAACCTAATTAAATATTAAATGCCGAAATTTGAATAGGTGTGGGTTGAAGTGACATTCATGGGCACTATATTTTACAATGAAGTTATTTTATCAACAAATGGCTTTGAGTAGGACAAATGGGAGGCTGGAAGGGTACCCAATATTGTAGTTCTATCCAATAAGCTTTGACATATAATTCCATYTTGCAATAGTCTTGGTCGTGTGTGGTACATCATAAAGTTTGCCTCTTAAGATGCCGCYCTATTTCTGATCAATCAATTTCACTATTTGATTTATTGCAGAGAACAGAAGTGCCACCGTAGTCAAAAATATGCTGCTGAAAATGGACTGCCTATCCTGAAAAATGTTCTGCTTCCGAAAATAAAGGGTTTTCATGCCTGCTTAAATTATTTAGGAGGCTCTTTGGATGCAGGTTGTTTTTCTCCTTTCCATTCATCTTTCTTTTCAMCAGTTTTTCATTTGGTTCTGCGATTTTCCTATTTTCTGCTCTCAAAGTATGAAATTCTATTTAACTTGATCATCAAGTCTCAAAACAAATTAGTTGCTTTAACTTCTGCATGGCTGGTAGGGAAAATATAGTTTGAAGCCATGCACTTTGAACGCCTCTTTTCCTAATGGAAAACTTGGGTTTCATTGTAGTATTATATCCAATTTTCCACAGTTTTGCTGATTGCTATCCTCTTGTTTCTCTAAAGGGTAGTGCCTTGATGCTGCAATGCACACACATGGTGTCTAAGTAAGCGTATGTGATGAACATTCATCTAGAAAGTCCCACAACTTGGTTTTAAAGTTTGCTTTGGGGCAAAAATSTGCATGTTCTTCACCCTCTTGGTGATGTTTTTTAAGTTCAATTGCTAGGCACTAATCTGACTAGTATGATGAGTTTGTAGCTCTGATTTCTAAAATMTWGTGAACAACAAATCGATCTCTTTCTCAGAGAACTGATGGAAGTTCTATAAGAGGCTTCAGATCTTGTCTTCAGACTGAGAATAGTGTCATCGATGTAACTACAATAATGAGAGGAAATAAGCATTTTTTCCTTGCTCAAGGGTGGTAACAGTTTACTCACATGAACAAGTTGGGCTGCAAGCTTTAAACAGTACGCACTTCCTTTTCAAGGAAAGACAAATCCATGCTTTGGAATTTGTTGCTTCTTCTATTCTTTAATATCTTGTACAAAAAGAATTCCTAAATCCACCATCAGTCAACTTATGGTTTTTAAGTTTGGGGGTTATTTCTCTTTTCTTTTGTAGTTATCTCTCCATTATTGACATTCCACTTACCTCGTCTATGATATGTGCAGTTTATGACATAACAATAGGCTACAAGCATCGTTGTCCATCTTTCTTGGATAATGCCTTTGGCGTCGACCCTGCTGAAGTTCACATTCATGTCCAGCGAATTGCTGTTAATGACATCCCACTAACCGAAGACCAGGCAGCTTCATGGTTGATGGATAGATTCTCCCGCAAGGATCAATTGCTTTCCAACTTCTATTCAGAAGGCCATTTCCCCCATGAAGGGATAGAAGGAGACCTTTCAACATTTAAGTGTCTAGTGAATTGTCTGTTTGTACTTCTCTTGACGAGCATTTGTACATTCTTCACCCTTTTTTCATCCATTTGGTTCAAAATATATGTTTCTTTAGTCTGCGCATATCTAGTATCTGCAACATACTTCAATATTCGACCCATGCCCATCGTGGCATTGTAAGCTTTTCTCTCATTCCAGGTCTCCATTTCGTAAAGAAAAATGATAAGACAGTATATCGAGCTCCCTATTTGAATCATTCTATGTTATTCATGGCTCATGAATGTATTTTCGTTTTTCATAATCCGATYACGGATTGCCAGAGCTTTAAGGCATGCTGATGTGGGATTTTATAGAGTTTCAGAAATCGCTGCTGACCATGAATAAGAGAAGGAAAGAAAAGCAGGGAAGGGCCAATGGAATCTTTATTCAATTTGTAGAAAAGGAGTCTACTATGTAAATGTTCAAAGGAACTAGTYGAAAAAGAGACGCCAATCCTTTGAAAAAGATTGGTATTTGATTAGGACACTCACTTTGACGAAAGGTCGTGCTATCCAGCTAAACACTGAACCGGAAATGGAAAAAGAGCCATTGCGTCATTGTTGGCGACTTAGACCCAACACAAGTTGAAGCATCCATGAGGTTCTATTGCTAAGAAATTCAACCGTGATATCTACACAACCCTTTCTAGTTAGAARATTAATTGACAAGGATCCAACATCGACCAAGAATAGTTCCACAAAATGATCTCCATGCGCATGGCTTTTGCAAGGACCTCGTCAACGTCTGTTCTGAACGCGTACTCAACATCATAACAGCGTTAAATTTCTTTATATTTCAATGCTTCACAATAATACATAAAGATTTTGTTGGCATGAAGGATGCAGGTAGGCATGTAATTGCAGCAGAAAACCAATCTATGAACTAAAGAATGAAAAGACGAAAAGCATATCAAGACTGTCGTTTCTTGTCTGCTTGACAGTGATTAGGTTAACTTCAAAATGCAAAAGAGAAAAGAAATAAAGCCATGTTATATCTGAAACTGTAATTACATAAAGAATGAACATATTTGAGATTAACATAATAAATGAATGAATCACTGGCCATTATTTATCCTGCATAATAGTGTATATAAATCCTATTTGACCAGGTAAAAGTTTAACTTCAMACATAAGCACTTGATGCATCTTCTTCAAGCGGAAGAGCAGTTGCTGACTGAGAGACTACTGATGAAAACTTGGCCTTCTGTTTCAATGGTTGGGATGTTTGATGATCCTCTGTAGAACAACAGTCCTGGCCCTGCGAATATCTCGGCTGCAAACATCAGCTTGCACCCCTAAATCCTCGACATTCTTCATAAACACATCCAGCTTCTTCTTGATCTCCACTACACCAAGTTTCACAGCATTCTCGTTTATTGCAAAATCAACATTTTMCAAAAGCAAATCAATTTCAATCTCCAGTCGATCGATCAACACCCGTATGTTGTCTAAGTCTTTAATGGTGACATAAGTGCCTACATGCATAGAATTGATCACCTCCTTCTGGCCTTTGACAGCATTTTCATAGTTCTTGAGAAGAGAATCAATCCACTTTCCCATTGAACCCAAGGGGATTGAAGTCGCAGCAGCAAGGGCAGCAGCGACAGGAGGGGCAGCCATGGCAGCAGCCACGACTGAGCATATGAGAACAGAAGCAAATGTGGCAACAAAAATGATACTTGACACCTTCCTCCAAGCATGAATATACCTAAGCTTCTTATCAAGCTTGTTCTTTCGCATTTGCAGCTTTTCAAGCATCATAATTTGCTGTCTGTACACGGACTGAAAGTTTTGGAAGAATTCTTCAGTGAAGGGATCACCTGCAGTTTTAAAATTCTTCAACTCGTCCAATGTCCTAGAGTACCTGGTCCCTTCAACTCCATCCTCCTCTTCAAATTGCTGAAGAGCTACCATAATAAGCAATTGGCTATCGCGGGCTCGCTTCAGGCACTTCTCCAATGCAGCACAGAAATCCAGAGTCTTGAGGCTGTTCTCAAAGTATTCCTCAACGAGCTCAAACAATTCTTGATTCTTCCATATGTCTTTCTTGCACTCTAAGATTACCTTAACAACCTCCTGATTCATCTCCAGAAGGCATTCCGTTACTTCCTTCAAAGAGTCAAATGAAAGAGCCCTAACTTCAACCCCAGCAGCAAGAGTATTGATAACGTGATTGGTTCGGGCTTGGAGAGTTGTATCGAAGGACTGCAAATCCTCGTCCAGCTTGCAGGCGGCTTCATAAGAATTAAGCTCAGTGGTGTATTCCAACTCGTTTATTGCACCAGAAGTCTCACCAGGTTTCTTGCTCAAGTGGCTTCCCATGGTCGCAACAATTCAGATCTAAGTACAAGCAAAGAGAACAAACCAAATTCAATTTTACTCGATTCTCAAGCTMCAATCTTAGCACCAAAAGAAACCCAAAGATGCTTTAACGATTACTTCTTGTTCTCAAGGAATAGACTTTTTTGCAAATATCAGTATATGAGAACTCAAAAACAGCTAATGCAGACTGCAAATTAACCAAATCCGAACAAACCCAAATTGTAGTATATAGCTCAGATGAGTAGAGAACTAGGTAGCCTGAAGCAAATCAGCAACAAGGTATGAACAAGATTGGGCTTTTATGGAAGAAGTAACAATAATCTAAAAAATGAAAGCTCTAACAGTATATAAAACGGATGAGAAGTTCAATGTATAACTGAAACGAAACAAGGTATGAACAAGATTGGGCTTTTATGGAAAATCTGTACAGTACTATTTGATAGGTTTCTTAGAGAAGCTGAAGGAAGGAAATTCAAGGGACCTTTTTGAGTTGATTAGAAATGAGATTTAAATGCTATTGAAGAACATGAGAAGCAGAAGAGAGACAACAAATCTTGAATGGATAATTTGATGATCTACTTGATGGGGTCTTATTTTAACTTTATAGAGAGCAAGAAAACGAAAGAAAAGAGGAAAGTGAAACGCGAAAAGGAAGGTCAAGGGTGAGGAGAAAGATAAAGATAGAGGCTGATGAGGAATGAAGAAGCTTAGAGAGAATTAAAACCGTTAAGGACCAAGAAAAATAATGTGGTGAGAACTGAGAAGATTGATGAGATTACAAGAATAGCTTGCACGCATGAGTTAATTGAGATTGCAGATGGAAAACGCGGGAAGCAATGTCTACCTCGAAGATCTATTCTATTCTATTCATCCATGATTCATCTTTTCTCTCCTTCTTCATATCTTTCCTCCATAAATCTAGAACCAGATTTCTAGGAAAAGCTGTGCAAATTCTTCCTCTCTCTCTCTCTCTCTCTCTCTCTCTGTATTTTCCACTGCAACAGAAACTCAAACAGTTGTAACGCGCAAAGGGAGGGTAATTGGTAACCAAGTAACAAGTAAAAGAAAGCAGAAGCTTCAGCGCAAAGAAAGGCGTAGCAGCAGTCAACAGAGGAAGAAGAGAAGGGACAAAGGTCTCTCTTCCTTCTTTCCTTCCTCTACACTCTCATCTAGTGCGCATTGAAATGCCTAAAAAAAAAAAAAAAAAAAAAAGGGCGGTCTCTGGTGGATCTTCGGAAAGCACCATTATAAAGCTACATGTCTCATTACAAATTGACCAAATTGCCCCTACAAAATATTTTCGTCCCATAATATATAAATAAATTATATCGCATAATATAAATTATTTTACAAATATCAATAATTTTTTCAATATTATACATATTTCTTCATATCATTTTATCATTATCAATCTTGAATTTTTGAATTGCTTTTATGCTCTTGAAAGAAATAGAGGGAGATAAGATGAAAAAAAGAAGATTATGTAAACCTTAGCATAATAAGAAAAGAAAGAAGGGAAGAGAAATCAATTTTAAGAATTTTGGTAAAAAAGTAATTTAAATTCAAAACTCTTATATACAAAAATCTANATATCGCATAATATAAATTATTTTACAAATATCAATAATTTTTTCAATATTATACATATTTCTTCATATCATTTTGTCATTATCAATCTTGAATTTTTGAATTGCTTTTATCCTTTTGAAAGAAATAGAGGGAGATAAGATGAAAAAAAGAAGATTATGTAAACCTTAGCATAATAACAAAAGAAAGAACGGAAGAGAAATCAATTTTAAGAATTTTGGTAAAAAAGTAATTTAAATTCAAAACTCTTATATACAAAAATCTATAATATGAAAATAAAATGGTAACTTTAGCCAATTATGAATATGAAAAATAAATTAAGATTAGCTCTTGCATGTAATTAGAAATTTTCTTTATTATAGTTAAAAAAATCGATAATATAGATTTTAATAAATTTAAAGTTATTTTAAATGGAATTATATAATTTGAAAAAGAAAATATTTCTTTTCCGAAGGATGCGAACGAATGATGGTTAAAGTSTGATTGAGGAAATTGCTAMGCACCTTAAAGGGGAGAGTGAGCATTTTGGTAATATTTGAGAAAGATGAGGGGCTGTCAGGGAAAGGAGAGACTGGACGGAGCCCAAGTAGTGGGAGAAAATGAAGAAGCAAAGCAAAGCCGTTATCCTAAGAGGTCCTCCGCGTGCTCGGCCCCGTTTTTTAACTGGCTTCGATATGACACGTCATGTGGTAAATACGTGTCGCCTCAATACTGGTTGCCGCCTTTGAGTTTCGTTCAAAATGTTTCCACGCTACGTCAACAGATTCTATAATCACGTGCTTCGCAACGCTATTCTCGTGTCGTTGCCAGAGCTTCTTTCTATATTTATCTTAATATTTCATTTTATTTTCTTTTCTTTTATTTTCTTTCTCTCCGTGAGTTCAAAGTGACGTCGCCGTTAGCAACGTTTATAGAAGGGTGGGCTATAAAGATATGGGCCCTAACAATTAATAGCGCAATAAAGGCTAATAAGGGCCGATTATATAGATAAAGAAAGCCCACGTTAATCATTGAAAGAGGAGTCGGCTTCAAGGAAGCTTAAGGTGAATGCGGGTATTTATCCATTTTATTTTATTTTTTTAAAAAAAGCTTCGTTAGATGGTTTTGTTTTTAAAGGTTGTATATTTTTTTGTTTATCTGAATAATGCATTTTCCTTACGTGTTATTTATTTTATATGATTATCTCTTTATCTATTCAGTACGTAAATTATCTATTTTTTATACTTATTTCCATAGATAATATAGTCAAAAAATATATTATTAAATTTGATGCTCAATTTTCAAGTAATTTTAATTAAATCTTTACGAATTTTATCTACACATCACTCTCGATCTTTTAGAATTTTTTTATTCTCTTTTCAAGTAATTTAACTAAAACGTATACTCGCTTTTGAGGGACGGATATAAAAGATTATTAAGGTGGCTACCAACCCTATCCCTAGWTTTATCACTGCAACCTATTTTGCCTGGAAAAAAATGCATTAGCATTAGACTAAATTTGTAGCTAATCATGTGATTTGATGCTCATGATCTTCCCATATAAATAAAGAATGCCTCATTTGATAGCTTGGTCGGTGACTAGGCTCACGGATTCTTCTTAAAATGCACAAAAGGACCACTGGAAATCGTTAAAATTAAAAAATCCATGAGAAAGAAATTGATAAGACTGATTCCTGAATTTCTTATCTCAAAAAATTATGAATTACTAAATCAGTTAATTATTTTTTTAATATAATTTCTATGTGTTCTTCTCGTATATTTTTATCGGTCATAAAATCAATTTTAGTAAGTATCGTCTGAATCAAATTCGAAACTTTTTTATATGGTGATTTGTTACTTTTAGCTTACTTTTGTAGGTTTCAAGAGGAAGGAGAAGAAGGCCGACATATATTACTATCTTGAAATAATGAAATAAAAGAAAGAACGAGAAGAAGATAATATTTAAAGATTTTGAACATTTAAAACTATATGTATTACGAAATAAAACTACTCATAAACAATGGCAATAGTAATAACCTGCATCAAAACTATAAATATTCCTTAGAAACAAGATATTTTTATTTTGCCATTATCCAAAGCAAGCCCGTGATCAGTAAAGCCAAGATTGCAAACCTTTTAGTTTGGATCACGAGATGGCTTTTCACAACTTGATTTGTTATCCTGAAGCCAGTTTCTTCCCAGTGATCACTTCCTAAGCAACAAGCTAAACCTAACCTTATCAGTCTTCATTTCCTATATAAACCCTCCTCCACCATACAATGTAAAACACCTGTCATTCACAGTTATCTAATCAGAAGTAAGAATAATAATCATCATCAACTGATCAAAAAAGAAATGGAAAAAGCAGTGGCTAAGCTTGTCATCATGGCTTTGGTGGCCATTGCAGCCATCGGGAGTGTCCCCAAGATGGTCAATGCAGACATCTGTGGGATAACCATTGATCAGCTAATGACTTGCAAACCTGCTGTTCAAGCTCCTGATTCTCTTCCGCCATCAGAATGTTGCTCAGCTCTCAAGAAAATCAAGCAGCCATCTTGCCTTTGCCAATACCAGAGTTACTTGCCTGCTCTTGGAATTGATGAACAAGCTGCCATGCAGCTCCCAAAAAGATGCAAACTTGAGAATGCCAAGTCGTTCGTCTGCCCATAAGCTAAAAGGGTGTCCGAGCTATATAAGCATGGTTGATGATGATGGTCCGACCAGCTTAGTTGATCTTCTGGTTACTGCCAAGAAATGCTATGCATGTTGTTGGTTTCTTCCCTTCTCCATGGTTCGCACCTGTGTTGAATTCTTTGTGTATTTCTGTTTCTCTTTCTTGGGTTTCCTTGCATTAATTAAGAGTTATTTGGTGTAATTTTGCTGAAATAATTTGCAAGTATTGATTTTGTTCTTATCAGCGGCAGATGCAAGTAGAACTTCCCTACTTATATTTTCCAGATTCGCCTCRGCTCTGCATTAGGAAGCTCCTACTCGTAACGTTGGTAATCTTTATAGAAATAGGGACAACAAAGTAAAAATGAAAATTAAACTTTTTTCTAAAAAAGCCCTTGAAGGGATAAATTTAAAAAACATAAAAAAATGAAAATGAAAATGAAACGGTCTCAGATTAACCTAAGGAACATTGCCTTTTTCTCTTTTTAAGATAAGAATATATAAGATATAATTTAATTCGGTGAAAAATGTTAATTAGAAAAAACTTATTCTTTTTTTATATATCGAAAAATAATAATATAATTCATTAAGTAGAGAGATATTTGAAACTGATAGACTAATGATTTCAATTATATGTCTAGGATGAAGTCTCAAAATAATTAATGGGGAATTTATTTTTTTAAGAGAATAGTATAAAATTATAAGAAAGTTGGAGTCAACCTAGTCCCCATTAATATATATATATATATATTGAGTAAGCCTTTCTTGATGTAGTACCACTTTATTTATCCGTTCTAAATTGTTAATAGAGGACTAGCCTCAAGACGATATGTCGGGGCAGGGGAAGGACGGAGCTGTAGCCCCAACATTTTARATGTAAAATTACCGTTTAAAGAGGAATATAAAGGTKGATGACATTATTAAATTAAGAAGAGTTGTATTTTTAAGAGAAAAAAAATTATCTTACTAGTATGAATCARGGATGAACAATAATTTTGTTAACATTTGAATTTTCAAACTAATTATCCATAGTGCCAGAATAGAAAGAGAACAGATTAAGATTAAACGAAGTGGAATAAGACCTATAGGATTAAGAATCGAGGACTGAAGTGAAATAAACAACAAATGAGGGCATAGTTTGGGATTCCCAAATTGCAGAGGGCTTTAGTGTGAAAAGCCCCAAATTTAACACCCGAAAAAAATACCCAAAAGTCTCCGGTAGGGTTTTGTTGCCTAACCCTTATATAAAGGAAAAACATCCGAACAGAGCCACCAAACACCACTTTAGAATCCTCACCAGATCTCAAGAGAGAAGGCTTAGTAGGAACTTCATTGTTTATAGCTAGGTTTGGGATTGAATTTCCCCTATTTCTGATGTGAATCGAATTGAATATGTTACATTGGTGCCTTCATAATCCCAGGTAAGCTGAGACATTGTGCTTGTCTGATTCATGGGAGGCCAAAATCAATCCATGGAAGTTTCGCTGATAGCGCCATTTTTTCTTTCTTTTTCAACGAAAGGCGTTTACTAGTAGCTTCTCATACATTCATTCCCGGACACATGCTTCTTCTTCTTCGTTTTCTTCTTCTTCTCTTCTTTTCATTCAGTTCCGTTTCACGGATGATTCTTCGTCTTTCTTTCGTCTGTGTCAATTTGGTTGAGAAAAAGAGATTAATGCACATTTTCAGTTTAGGGTTTCAAAGGCAACGTTTTGAGAATCATGTTTTGCGTATTGATAATCTAAAACTAGATCCCCCAGATTTCTGTAGATGAGTCTAAACCCATTTTTTAGTTTTTGTTATTTGCAAATACTTTAAATAAGTAGATACAGAACAATGGAAGAAGTACTGCGTGGAGGATTGATCTACTTTTCATCACTAATTTGATTCAATAGATAGTGACTTCGATCAGTTTGGCCATTTTGTTCGCTAATGCATCAACCAGTGCAATTTCTTTTCCGTCAATCCAACCCGACCCGCATCTTGTATCGTTGGCGATTGAGATTTCCATCTATTTAACCCTTTAAAAAGTAATTTTTAATTTTCAATTTTAATATCCATGGTATGAACAACTAGCGTAGCGTTAAATGTTGAAAGATATTTCGAAAATGAAATTGATAATTGTATTGTAGAGTTTGTGAAATTTATGATAATGTTGAAGTTAGGGGAGCTGAAATTTTAAAAAATTTAAAATTATGAAACATTAAATTACTAGCGATCAAAATATAAAATAAAAATGACTAAGATTGATAAGAACCCATTGTGACTTTTGAAATTGAGAAGGCYATAAAATGARATTACTTGTCACTCGTGATTTTCTAAAAGCGTCTATTTTYTTCTTTTATTTTGTTAATTTTGCTAAATGATAAGTGAACTGTTGGATTGACWATTTTACTCTTACATAGTATCCAAAGGATTGGGGTTAGGTCATTCTCTTCTTTGATGACGCTCAAATCATTTCCAAGTTAAAATGGTTATTTTTATTTAACMATTTGGCCCAGAAATGTAAATTTGATGAAATGCAAAGATATCCGAATAGCTGAAGCAGAAATAAGTAAATACACGAGCAAAATTTTAATTTAGCACCCACATCAAGTCTTAGTCCCTCTGCAAAATTTTGAGAAAACTCTTCAAATACAGACTGAGGCGGTGAGAAAATGTATTTGTCACAGAGGTGCCTTTACATTGCAATTGCTCACTCTAGCCTTGCTAAGTACGGTAAAATTTCGTGGGGGATTGGAAGTGATACTAGTACTTGGTAGTTTCCGTTTCAGTCTTGGAGCTTTTCTAGTTATTTGTTGTACAGGTACACAATGGTGAATACAAGGAAACCCGTCATCTGCAACATAGGAAAACACAAGTAAGTCGAAAATTTTTTTTTGGGATAAATAAATAAACAATAAAGCAATTTGTTCTTTTGGTGTTTGTGCGAAGAGTGTCGGGGGGAATGTGGGGGTGCTATGTTAGAAAGTGAAAGAAATACCATAGAGAATGATGCTCCATAGTAAGGAAACGCAGTTGTTATGAATCTTTCATATTCATTATGTCTGAAGGGTCGAACTGGTATCTGCAACCAAAGAATTAAATCAGTGCGCTGCGGACTACTTGTAACGATAAAAGCCCAATGCTTTGACGAACCAGTAGGAAAAACAAGAAGTAATGAGGTTCCCCCTCTCAAATTGCCCTTAGATCATCATATATATTCCCAGTATCTTGCTGCTATTGTCCACTATTCAAAATCTCTAWCATTACCACACAAAACTGGATTAACCCATACCAGAGAAGAGTATTTGACCAGAAATTCTGCATGGGAATATGGAGAAACTCCGTGGAAAATATTAGAACAAATGACCGGTAACATGCCATATCATGCACTCTACAATACCGGGAAAACAGAAATGGATGGGTTACCACACACGCTTCAAAAAAAAAAAAAAAAAAAAAATGAAATACCGCTTAGTGTCAACAAAGACAAAAAGAACTCCAAAGTATCAGCAGCGAGCTAAAAGTAGCAGGAGGTAGGAACATTATCTTATATTCAACCAATCAAAGCTTTCCATGATTTGTGATCCAATTTAAAATGCCATGTCCCAGAAGCAAGATTTGTGCTTTCGTCAAAAGAGAGATCATTAATTTGCATGCCAAAATAGAGTTCAGTATATTGAGCTACAAATTTTCTAGGAGAATTCCACTACAAATTTCATAAGTACACTAGAATGCATCCGAAGGTGCAGAAAGGTAAATTTGTTCTATTTTTAAAGAGAATACCAAGGAAAAAGTTTCAGAGGGGCTATTCACCAAATTCTTTTATAACAGTCAAGTCTGAATATATATACTTTTAAGCTTTAATTGTTCAATTTCTRGTAAAGTTGACTTACTGTCATCCAAGCAGCCCTTAGTAAATACCTAAAATGAATTAACAACAAACGTTTAAAACCAATGAGTTATCCAACATAAATCAAGATTGCCTTCACTTTTCCTTTCCCTACCTTGCTCCTCCATACAAATAAAAACCCCACCACCCCCAAAAAATTTAAAAAAAGATCAAAATGGAAAGAAATAGAAGATAACATCAACTGCAGCAAACAAGTATTTCATGCAGGAGAAAATCATCTGCCTTTTTACCATCACTCAAATGACAAACAAAGGTAAAGAAAGAGAAGGTCAAACTACCTGCTTTGACAGGGTCAAGCTGGTGTATCCAAGCCTCTCGTACTCAATCTTAAACTGGAACACACCGTAAACATCTGGTACCTTGAAAGAGGTATGGTAAACGCCCTGTAGAGGAAGTGATTTGACAAATGTAGTCATTCTGCATCAATTACGTCGTAAACAACTTATCTTTATGCTACGACGAAATACCTTATTGTTGGTTGACAACGTTTTCAAAACATAGGGACTCATCATGTAAAACTGCACTTGAACATCATCTGCTACATATGGTTCCCAACTTGCTCCAGACCACTCATAGATCTCAACAGAYTACTCCTTCAGCCATATTTAACTATCAGTAAAGGTACTTAAAAAGCAGGCTCAGATTCTGTAAGTGAGCATGCCCAACTTTGATATAGAAAATTACCAGATTATCATTAATCCTATACATGGAAGGTTCATCGACCTCCCCGACTTTGTGATGTCTTACATTGACAGCCTACATAGCACATAAAGAAGAAGAAAAGACCATTACTAAAAGAATGAAATTAACAAAAGTAAGATTTCAAATTTTGATATCTGAAATGAAATCATACAAYTAGCTACCGGCAGGTCATCTTAAGAGAATTATAATAAGCAAATTCAGTTTGGAATGAAATATGGAAATGTCAAAGCTGCAAAAGTATATTGTTAGTGATACATCACCTTCAGATGACCTCTTTCATGGAAAACCCACTTGCTAATTTCAGTCAAAAACTGTTCATTTCCCGATTTCTCATGTCTATTATCAAAAGAAAATGTTGTCAGTAAGAGCTATTAAAAAGCCACTTCATTACTTCTTCACAATTGTAAACACTCAACTTTTTATCTTAAAGATTTGTATCCACATTTCTTTTTAAAGAAGGGGGTTGTTTGGGGGGGAGGAATAAAAAGGAATACAGATAATTAGTAAAAAGGACACAGATCACACACCAAGTAAAAGTAAGGTTTCTGATTGAATCCTATAAAAGATATTAGAGTGACGAAGTTGATGAAGGAAATTATTGAAATTCACAAGTAACAAGGAACACATCAAACCCCACAACACCTGTCATATTTTACATTATTTTATTTGTTAGGAAGTTTTTTAACCAATACAATATCTCAGTCCTTGGGGAATTCTTCATGAATCTTGCTAAATGAAGCTTTGCTGGGAACATGTTCAGGCTTCTGAGCAAATCAACGTTCTTACCAACAAATAATTCATTCTCAATTGAGAATTGAAAGAAATTACTCCATCTATCATATGTTCCAAACAACACATCTTGAAATTTAGCTCCATCGTGTTGAAAAATGTCAAGCAAAGTGGAAAACAGATCAAACAGCATACTGATTGATACAGGACAAACTCACCAAAACAACTCCACAAGACTACACTAGATTCTGCTAAGTTTTAAGTAGGGCAACTAAARAGAAGATAGTGATTAAATTGCAGGAATTTCTTTCTASTAGAACAAAGCACAGAATTCAATAGGATTTTAATGTGGAAGCTAGGTTATGAGTATTGATTGAATAACAACAACATTAAATAAATAGAATAGGAGAGAGAAATCTAGTGTTGCACCAAGAGGGAGGGATAAACCCTACGAATCCCACCTAGGAACATAAGGTTTTGCACCTTAGGCTTGATTCGCACAACCACAATTACAGCGAACATTCTGTAGATTCTTTATTGATATGCTAGTATCTAAATATGATTCTATATTTCAKGAGTCAAATCAGGAACAGCTATAGTGATGATGAACAGCGAGACACTTTATGCATAAACCAAAAACTACAGATGTAGTTCGATGCTATGGAATAAGGAACACTTTCACTCACTTGGTTGGACTTCCAGCTTTCTGCACTCCAGATCTGAAGAATCTGAAGGAAAAAGAGAAAGTGGTCATCTACCATATTTAGTAAATAGTAGGGATACGAAAGGCAAACAGAATAAATACTTACCGGTTGCTGAACATCCGTAATGAGCCCGAGATCAGAATCCGAGCATTATTTCTAGCCTGCAACGTTAGAGAACCTTGAGAAAATCATAATAGTCGAAGATCAAGCACAGAATAATATATTATTTTCCTGTACACCTAAATGCATTCTGTTCATTTGTGGTTACAGGAATCCTGCAACTATGCAAAATTCCAATTCTTGAAAAATGTCTTTCTTTGCATCTTTTTCTTTCTTTTTTTTTTTTTTCTTTGTTTTGTTTGTTTGCATTGGGGGGGGGGGGGGAGGAGGGGTATTGTGCAAGTATTCTTAATCTGTATGCATTTTTGCCAAGTTGACTTGGAATTGATTCRCAATATCCTATTTGTTATTATAAAAAACAATTTGGAGAAACTTTTACATATAGAAAAACTATAACCTCCCTATTAAGAATAGGAACAACATTTAACTCGGGATTTTCCTATATGGATAATATCTAAGGCACTTCTTTTATTTGATGTCTCCATATGGCCATTGGCCTAATAGAGTTRTGTCATATTTRTGCTGTGACTTCGGCAAGCAAAACAGTCTTCTTATTATAGATAAGTCGCTAACTAAAAGAGCTAGGCATTATTAGGAAAAAATGCCCAGATTGTTAAATCTCGTGGAGTGTGATTTGAAGACTTTGGCCATAAATAGACCACAAATGATAAGTGAATATGGTATCGAGGGAAAATGGAGCATGCCATGTGGTACTAGTAAACTAAGAAGCAACTAAATACATTTGGAGTCTTTTGAATGCTCCCAGAAAAGCGAAAATGAATGATTATTTCAGTTACTACAGAAGTGGCAGGAGGAAGCAAGCAGATGTCAGTTTTATGGGGAAAAGGTAAGAAATATCTGCTGGAGATGAGTAGTTTTACACCAGATGACACATGGAATAGGACAAAACAAAACCATCTGGATGCAAGCAGCTACAGCATGACTGAAAAAGTGATAGGTATGGGTTCAGGATTATAGATTATAATGATGTAGAGATGCAAGTACAGCATCTGGGAACAAGCAGATAGCACATGGGACCAAAATTGTGGGTAACTAGACAAAGTCCAGAATAAGAGCACAGAGAGGTACAGATTAAATTTAAATTTAACACTATGACATTAATTTTAGATTAAAACGAATCTATAGCAGTGTTTCAAAGAAGAAAAAGAGGTTCTGAAATGCTATCACTTGCATCCATATTTAAGAGGGTTATTTTGGTGTACACAATTGCAACTGCAACTGCAACATTTTTTAAGAGACTTCATTTACAAATGATTCTATTGCAAATCATAAAGAAAGGAAAAGAAACTATATTCCAGTGCTAAAAGCTTCATCTTCAGGGACACTATTGCCAATTTATACCAAAATCACGTATATCCAACATCGAGTTGTTTTAGATTTCTGCCCTATCAAACTGATCTTGGCTTCCAGCATAACTTGTGATGCAATCGTTACTTAGTAAATTGCAGCATTCACAGACCAAATATATGTAGAGACCAGTTTCTCAGTATCCTCCCAAAGAGAAAAGTAAAGTTAAAAAGATCAAGAAAGTTAGTTGGTTCTTACCTGCGAAATTGAAACTAAGGAAATTGCAGATCCAAGGATTGATGGGGGATTTGATAACTTGGATTTTGGATTTGCTGAATATGCTGCAGGAGATGCTGAAAGAACCTTCAACACCTGAAGACACAGATACAGGTTTTACTTTCAATGAGCTTTTGGATTGCATGAGCTCACAATTCATGTTTCTTTGAACTTTTCAATTCATGGGGAGCAGCAACTTACCAAGTTGTTAGTAGGACTGACTGAATGGCCAATTCCCTGGAAAAGAATGGGGGCCTGTGGTAGATTTAGGAACCAAGAAACAGTTAGCATAGTATGAAGGGTGGTCTATTAARTGATCACTGTAAYTCCKTTACCCATGATCCCAACAATCATTGACTACATGCATAAGCAACATAACGACTCCAATTTGAGAAGGGGGGGGGGGGACAATCTGGACAGAATTTCAGGTCCATGCACCAAAGAAGATATCTGATTTAAAGTTTCCAATTAGACACAAGATTTTAAACCTTARGTTGACCTGGCCAGCATCAATTGATACTTACACAACACATTTCCAGGTATAGCAACACAGTTTTATGAAGTTAAGAAATGATATTATGCCCTCCAAATAAACACCGTATAGAAAAACTCAGTTACACAGAATCAAACAATAGCGCTACTTTGCATGCATGATTATTACAACTAAATCACAACATAAATCAAGGGGAATCTTAGGCTTTCACCTCAATCGGCTTGCTTCCCAAAATGATATCAGATTTGATTAAATCATCAGCAGCAACTAATGTGTGATCTCCATCTGTATCTGAAACTGCATAGCTTGTGTGATCAATAACTACTGCTGCTGGATCCTATCATCCAAAAAGAAAAATAAATGCCGCAACCGTATTGATCAATTTTCAGTTGTAAGAGAGAAGATATTGACCCATTAGGGATCTAAACTGGATTTTTAAGACTTTGAAGAGATACATGAAACTGAGTAAGCAAACTGCATAACAAAATTGATAGCAGCATTCACCTCATCAAAATCAACTCCACACTCAGCCGCAATCTCCCGAATCAAGTCAGATGCAGATTCATCAGCCGCAAGAATCAAATCATGACCAGCATCAACAAACTCCATTATTGAAGCTGCATTAAGTGATCCTCCAAAGCCTGACCCAAATAAACAAATTTATTCTACTTTTTCACAAAGGAATTGGAGGGGACCAAAATTATCAGTCAATGTATATCGGTAATTCACGCATAAGCTCAAATAATCAATTTACAGGACAACAATCAATCTATTTACAGCGCCCAAGTAGACACACAATGACACAGAAGTCCGTAGAATCATTGAGAATACAAAAATTTATGCAATTCCCGTGGTACAAAGCAAAGGAATGAATATCCCTAAAGCATGTTGTATGTCAACCGATGACGTATCAATTTCCTTTTTCCTCACTAAGGGGGGTAAAAAAACCAAAAAAAAAAAAAAGAACTCTAGCAAGGCCCATTACCGTACATATTGATATCCATAAACACAGATCAATAATCTCTCTCCCCTCACGGAAATAAAGCTTAATTGTGGTAATGCTATACAGAATCACTACAAGGCAAAAAGGATCCCTGACATGTTTAGCAAAGTTAATCCGAAACTGAAATCGAAATCCATACAAACAAGTGAATGTATACACCAGGACCATAGACAGATAACCGAAATGGAGAAGCAGCATAAAATTCGAGAATTATAAAGACGAGGCAGCGTGTGCAAACATACGATCGATGGAAGGAGAGAAAAGGATCAAGGCGTCGTATAAGTACTGGCCGTATCTATGCAAAGCGATCTTGGGGTCATCAGCGAGTTTGAAGTCGAGTTCAAATCCTCGGCTCTCGAGAGACTTGAAGTAGAGAGAGTGGGAAGATTTAATAGCGAAGTCATCCAACAAAACCAAAACTCGGCGATCTGTGGGGTGTTCCGGAGAGAATGAATTGCATAGAATTCCCAGGAACTGAATCGTGCCTCCGAGGAGAACTAAGAATCGGAAAATGCTCGACATTTTTTGAGGGTTTATCAAAGACTTCACTCAACTGCTGTGGCTGACTCTGAGCATCATCGGTCTGCTAGAGTTCCTCTGGTCTGCTTCCCCGAAAGGTTAAACAGCGTCTTCTGTCTTCTGGGCCCAACCCATTTTCTCTAAAACGCCTTTACTAGGCCTCGCGTTGAATCTGATGCCTTACCCAAATCAACGCAGTCCAATTTTAGCCTAAATTGCGAGTATATTTACTATACAGTCCCCGATCAAGGGGACAGAACTAGTACACGGCTCGTATATGTTATTTTTTTCACTTGATTTATTACAAAATTATTAAACATAACCCGTTAAATTATAAAAACGGGAAACCTTTTAAATAATGCACATATTATATTTTAATGAAATTACCTATCTAGGTATCCTCTCTAACCTCTACTCCTCCTTGCTAACATCTCGATCGATATTTTCTAAATATTTAATTATTATGATATGCGACGAGATTTAAAACAGAATTAACTGATTTAAATTTTTYAAATATAATTTTTTRCTGTAGCATTATAATTAATTACTAAATTTTCATCTATTTATAATTTAATAGGCTAAAAATTCACTACTAATAAGAATATCATTTATCTCTGATTTAAAAGGATAACAGTTTTACTATATCAACGGCGAATATAGAGTTATAAAACAATAAAAATGAATCTTATAAAGCTATTTTCGAAAGAAATGAACATTTGAAAATGAATCAAATTTCTTTTTATAGGTAATCTTCCTAATATGTAAATCAAGACATGATATGTATAAATCTTAACTATTAAATTTGAGGACAATAAGATACTAGAGACTATAATATATACACATTATACTTTAATTAATGGATAAAAATAGAAAATGAAATATGTTAACATATTAAAAAAATATATTAAAAGATGCATAATCTTTACACTGTTAGGAACCATTCACCCTATGTACATGCATGAAGTCTGCACAAAGTTAATCAATATATAGTTAGCCCTTTTTCTTGATCTTCAATGCAAAGAAAACAATAAGTGAATATGCAGACACAATAGAAAAGGAGAAAGAAAAAGGTAAAAGAACATCATATTTATTGTAACTGGTACATCGACTCTTAGGTCCACACCATGTACAATTCCAGCAAACCACAATGCGCATCCTAGAATTGAGTCCAACCAATAAACTAAAGAAAGGTTTTGAATACATTAAATACAAACGAGACACATATATCCAGTGAACAAAGAATGGAAAAAGAAAAAAGAAGGTAATAGTAATTACTTCTAAAATGGCTAGCTACTGCTATGATCATTTGGGATTGAATGAGGCTGGGTGAGCCTCTTGACTATCATTGCCATATATTTGCCCTGGTGCTCTGCAAGTGCAAGCTCTGTTTCACTTGGTTCTCTTGTGCCATCTCCTGAGAAGACTCCAGCCCCATAAGGGGAACCTCCTCTGATGGAATCCATTTTGAACATCCCTGCTCCAAAGGTGTATCCAATTGGAACATAGAGCATGCCATGGTGTGCTAACTGGGTAATCGCTGTCCAGCTGTAGGAGATACAGAAAGAGTTTTTACTCTCATCAATACTTGCGAATGGCAAATTATAGTATAGAGATGTACACGCGGATAAAAAGAGAGCAAGATTTGGAGCAACTCAAAGGGAGAAGGGAAATTATAAAGAAAAAAGAAACTAATAGTTGGCAGAGCACAAACATTCTCATGACTGCACTATACTACCCGAACACAAGGATTCAGCTTTTTAGCACTATTTTTCTGTTTCCCACCCTAAATGCAGAGAAGTTGAAAAAACTCTACCAGGACTAGGATTAGCAATATAATAATGCTCAGGCCAGTGAAAGGTCAGTCAACTTTCTACCAAGTAACACCAATTAAACTGATACAACTCCATAAGGAGACTGACTATCTTTACTCTTCTTGCTAACAGGCAATTAAGAAATCCACAATCACAATAAAATTTAATTGAAGCTGCCTAAACAAAAAAGACAAAACATGGTAAAAGATTACTTCGACCTCAAAACCTGCTCCATGTTAGCTACTCCCGACAATGTAGTACATCATCAAATAGGTAAAGATAAAAGATAGTCATAATTACAATGAGGACATGTAGATGCAATCACAAAAAACTTGAGGATCTAAGTTCGTTGAAACTTTAGAGATACTCCATGACTCTATATGATCTACACAACACTTACCTGCCATTCACTTTGAAAGGCAACTAGGAACTCATCATCTAACATCATTGGAGTCAACACCTTGGAAGAGCATCATGATTCTAGTCAAAGAGGTGATAGGTTGGTGCAAGGAAGAGAGATGCAAGCTGGATTTGTAAATTCTGGATCAGGGCCTCTGAGTGCATTTAAGTGGGTATGCAAGCACATTCATCACTAGTTTCATGGTTGTACTTACTTATACAAAGACTTTGGAACAGCTGATGGCAATGCATGGTGGACCAACATTAGAGACAAACAGTTGGTAGCTGAGAAGCTATGTTCCTCATTCTTTGTAGTTTGAAGGAACCAGCAATCTGAACTTCAAGCATACCATATGCATAGTTACGGGTAGTATGGAATTCTATTGGTAGGTTGAACACATGACACAGAAATTTTTATTTGTGAAATTATCCTAGATAATTAATGGAGAGATGAAGGTGACATCTAAATAAAAATCCTAACGGATTACATGATATTTACTGGAAGATGAAGAGAGAAAGAGTTCCACTGATATTATGCATTTAGTTCTTCACAAGTCTGATCAACATCAGAAATCATAGACTTGAAGATAAGAATATCCTGTAATATAAGTAATCTCTTTTGCAAATGCTGCTGATATGGCTTCATTACAGCTCAAGCTTAAGCTTACCATTCAAACCCAAGGGACCTTTTAGCCATTAAGCTGCAGGTCAAACAGGATGGCACAACAACTAATGCTAAGCAATCATTACTGCCCACGGAGTATTAGGAAACTGTGCAGCTAAGGCTCAAGAGCACTAGAACTTAATGGCTCATAGAACAACCATATAAAAACTCAGAAATCATGCTTATGCATGCTGAAGATATTAGATGCATGTCCAGGATCAAAACGATATCTTTAGGACCAATATTGATCTGCAGCATTATTCAGATATATGGTTTCAGCAACTCGAGGACAATAAAAGCAGTTGTGACAGCCTTTATCCTAATTGAGCAGTTATTTGCAAAGCAAGAGGCAATAGTATGGATTTGAGTAATGAAATATGGATGCTACATACAAGCATATGATAAAGTGAATAAATAATTGACACCAAAACTCCAAATCTTCAGATGGATCTAATGAAAAGCAAAAACAAATGTGGCTTCATTAGTGATAAGAGTTGTTGATTTGTTGAGTTGCACATTGCCACAATTCAAGCATAGATTGCAATAGCAAGGGGAATCTAAGTACTGGTATAAATAACACTATTCATCAAAATTATTTAAATGATCTTCAAGTTTGGACTTCCAAAGTTTCAATCACTAGAAAATGAGATGTTTTCTCAATTATTGCAAACATTTGCAATTCATATTTCAATTGTAACATAGCAAATTTGTTTTTCATTTTACCACATCCATGCCATGGCAGCTCATAACAATGATGTACTAATATACAGAGTACTAACGAGGCACTGGATTGCAGAAATATTTATATCAGAAGACATTGGGGAAATTAATAGAGGTCATATATCCCACAGGGAAAGCCAGTAAAGTATGACGCTAACTAAAACCTATATACAACCTCTTCTGCATCTTTCAAACAGCTTAAAGAGACCCAAATTTTGACATCAGAATTTGCTAAGGTGTCCTTGATTTCCAAATAACCATCTTTTACTATGAGGATCTCAGCTTAATTAAAATCCAGCTGCACGCGATCACGGCTATGTCTGCCCTCAAAATGACACCACTAATAAGAAAGAGGAACCAAAGTGGACTTACGCTGTAGTCTCCTGCCCACCACCTTGGGTACCAGTGCTCACAAAGAAACCAGCAGGTACCCCTGCAAGTTTTTGCTCTCCCCACAACTTGCCTGTTGAGTCGAAAAATGCTTTCATTTGTGCTGCCATGCATCCATACCTCGTCGGAAAACCAAACAACAAACCATCGGCCTCAACCAGCTCTTCGGCTGATATAACTGGAATCTGATCATCTTTATGTGGCACTCTCATCTGCTCCAAGACCTGTGTCTCCAAGGTTTCAGGAACTCTATACAGCACTCCTTCAACACCCTCAATTCCATCAACCCCTTTCTTCATCCTCCTTGCTAAACTTTCCACATGTCCATACATTGAATAAAACACTATAAAGATTCTCAATTTCCTGGTAATTCTTCGCAAAGCCCCATCTCGTAATAGGGCCGCTGCATCACTGCTGGAAATTTGCTCCTCAACATGGATTGACTCATTACTCACTGGGTTCGGTGCATCATTCACAGATGCAACTGAAGGTAACCTATTCTTGCTCGGTATGCATCCTCCTCCCTTACCCATATATGCCTATGTCAAGAACAACTGAATTTCAAGCCCTTAATCTAATTTTAGTCAATACAAGAATTCTGAAATGTGCCCAAGATCAAATTTTTGCAACCAATATGAATTCCCTACTACTGTATATATAATTGGCAAAACTGAATTGACTGTGGCAAAAAGTCGAACAGGTTTTGTATGGAATTCAAATAGGATCAGTATTCAGATAATGATTGTCGGGTGAAAGTGGGGACTTTGTTAGATGCCAGCAGTGTAGCCAWGTCGTGTTAACATCTGAGCTGTCATGAAATTCTCTGCGAGAGACTATATGAGGATCCGAATCTTCCATAAGGAACTTTGCTGGCAGTTTCGGTCAAGTCAAGCTCAAAGAGCATCCTCCTTTTTGTCTAGTATTGATGATCGGAGAAAGCCTTTCCTTTTTCCTTTTCCTTTTATTTTTATTATTTTAATATAATTGGGAGCCCACATATCCAGATACAATTTTTTTTTCTTTTCTTTTTTGGAGGAAGACGTTAAATCTGAAATTTGGCTTTAGTAAAAGTATGACATCAGCAAATTATGCAGATGGAGATGGAACAAGGCATTTACTTGATATTTCTTTTTCCTTTTTCTGGTAAAATATGACTCCCTTTTTCCATAATGGTAAAGAATACTAGTTTTGCAAAAGAATAAACTGAGATTTTCTTTTTTAGATTATGCATTATTTTATTAACGACGAAGGGCAAAATAGTAAATTTTCAGGAAAAAAGAATGATGTTTATATTACAGCATGGATATTCAAGACTTTGGCCTTAACCTCGAAATTCAGAAAAAAAATAATAATAATAAATCAGGATGATGAGATATCACTAACCAATTAAGTAATCCACAAAGATTGAGTTTACTTATAATTTTCATATGCGATAGCATAATAACTCATGGAGCTATGTTTCAATGCTGAACAGGAAAATACAAAACTCTACTGTTACAAATGTGCATATCAAAACCATCTTTAATTGGACTATTCAAACGTTTCTCTAATATATCTTGCAAGTTACATAAAAAGTAAAGCACTGCTGCACTAATCAAATGCAAACTCCAATAGCTTCATGGTGCTCCAGTGGCCAAATTTACATGCACAGAATGTGTATAGTTCCAAATATCTATTTGCCATAGCAGAACCATTGATAAATTGTTCTGATGGACTACCAGTTGGTACAAGTGAACCATTGGATCAACAACCAAAACTACATCTGGAAAAACACAGGCATCCATGGTAAACACATTCAGTGCACTGTCCAATATCAGAAAGACTCTTAACAACAAGGTAAAGATACCCAGTTGAGGGACTGCAATGCATCACCAGAAAGAAACGAGCCAAAACCAAAGAACAGAGAACAACCACTGAGATGAGAAGCTTGCCAAAAAAAAAAAAAATTACCCTTATGATGGGAGTTGATTGAAGGGAGGACTCACTAGTCACAAATAAGAGTTCTGGATGTGGGAATACTATCCTTCCTTTACTGAGTTGGATCTAGAACTTTTCAACTCCCACGGAGGTAAGCAGCCTTTGTAGTGGGAGTGCAAGAACAATGAGGATATTGATACTTCCTTCTCCCTCTGACGCATTGATATTGATGACAGACAGCTGAAAGAGCTCTTTAGTCTCTTCTTCTCACTCTCGCAGCCTTCGAATTTTGCACCATGACCAACGGTGGATGTTTTCAGGGCCTCTGGCAGTATGCAATTGCAGATTGAGCCTGTGGGGAGAGGAACATTAGATGGAAAAATGGGGGACCTTTTTTCAGATATCTCAGAGCACAAAAATGCATTTTTTGAGGTTCACATTAAACATTTGAAGTGTCTAGTACCTTAGCTAGCATTTGAATAGCTTCTCAAGGCAGAAATGTTGAGGTGGTTCACCCTATTTATTCAGTGCAAATGATATGATAATAGATGATAATCGGTTGTGTATGTGACGTCAATTCTAGGTACCTTACTAGATGTGAGATGGATTAAGATATGTAGATGGGAAGGCAATTCTTTACTGGAATAACTCTCACGGTAGATGAGATTCAATTACTAAAGGCCGTGGAGTTGCACGATACAAATTGCTCTTTAGATTCTGTTTCAGCAATAACCTAATAAATTTAAAAAATCTCTGAGTTCGATATAAAATCATTTGGTGCTATGTAAACCAAGGAAGAATGAAAGTTTGTTAAGAGTATCCAGAAAGTAAGATTAAAGGACCTATTCTTGCAAGCCGATTCACCCATTTTGGGATCCGGTTCCCTGTCAATCTGTAACACATATCCTCACAGAAATGATTGCAATTCTTCATAACCAAGTGATAAGTATCACCACGATAGTATGCAGATTGCCGCTCCATGAATTCTCTAACCTGAATAGGAATCATATCTGTTGTTCCTATGAAAATAGACCTTCTAAACTTAAAACCAGGGCATTGCCGAGGTTCAATCTCAAAGACGCCACTCGATGGGTAGTCATGGGCTCCAAAAGCGTATTCAATACCATGCACTGGCAAAAGAACAAAAAATCAGACGATCTTTTTCATGCATTGAATCTTGTGTCATGCAATAATTTGAAAATGACAAACGAACTGAACACGATTCACTTTAGGACTCCAAATAGCCCCAATCTATTCCATCCTAGCACTCAAACAGAGACAAGGAACAAACATAAAAGAACAAGACAAAGGAAAATCTTGAGAATCCTTGTGTAATTTATCTCTTTCGGAACCTCAAGAATGATAGTGACAATAAAGTCTCTGGATAAGAACTCGTGTTAGATTCCTTTTCTAATTTTACTACTGGAAATAACTATAGCAACTCTGTTTTTATCTGATAGAGGGGATAAGTTCTTCTCGATAATAATGTTGGCATGTTGCTACCTACTTCCTCTGTCTAGTGGGTTAGCTGCAAAACCATTATTCAGTTCACCAAGTTTTTTATGTACTAGCACCCTAGCCATGAATTTTGTCCAAAAACAATGATGAGCAACTGAAAATATTAATGATTATGCTTATCCAGTTCACTATTTATTAATTTCTTTGGCAGCAACATGGTTTCCATTTTCATCTCTCAATGGTAAGTATCTAGCCACTCAGTAGTCCAACCACATAACTGTGAACAGTCATTGAAGCATTGCACAGTATATTAGGTGGTTGGACAGTGAACACTGTGTATTTGATCTTTCCTGCCATGCAATCTTTAATTAGAACATAACTATATTAAGCAATAGTTTGAAATCCTGAACAGCGTGTACCAGAATCAAGCATTACAGTAACACGAACATGTTACAGAATCAAGAATTACACTAACCTTCAACCCCACTGTGGAAGACACCAATGCCTGCCCAATACAGATAACCATTGACAGAAGTCAAGTCGTAAACGTTAAGATAAACAGGTGTATTGCCTGGACTATAGCATGCTGGCTCCATAGTAGGAAAGATACAAAAACGCGCTGCTGATTTCCCTTGCATATGGATGGACATGATTGAACGCCAGCCATTATTCAATTTTGCCTTCATGTTGCGAGGGCGAAACTAGGCTTGGTCTGGGACCTAGTTCCAACCTGAAAATGCAAAGTTATTACCATAAAATTCACAAAAAGAAACTAATATGAGATGCACATGTCAGTACGATGTATGCAATATATAATGATTGGAGGGAAATAAATGTGTGTAAGTGAGGTAACTTCTGTGCTATCCCATTCTGCTTGTTTCTAGATGTGATATCAATGTTCAGCTACTAATTAGCAGATAGAGGACTGTTGATAAAAGAGTTATTACTCTTAAATGCCGTGGAATATTGCCCCCACCTCCCAACAGGGAAGTTAGAGTTGGAGCTTCAAGAGCCTAACCAGCAGAATAAAAAACCAATCATCTTTAATAACTTAGAACAAGGAAGAAAACTTTACAAATACCAAATGCAAAATGTACGAATAGAATGAAAGTAAAAAACTCTTCAACCCCTCATCAATATATGCCTAATTGAAATTTTCCAATTTTTCAGTGCTCTAGATCTGTATTTTCTGGATGGTGTGTGTATGCGGTTGCCACTTGTTAATGGAATTAAGAAAAGTATATTTTATAGGAGAAGTGTAGATACAGCATTCCAGAAGACATAAATGAATATTTGTTTATCCACCACGAAGCAAAGTATCAAAAGCATTCCAAAGGACACTGCTAGATATAGAAATCAACAGAATAATCAGAAGTGGACCTTTAATTAATCTTTACAAAAGAAGGCACCAGCCAGAAGAGACAGAAGATTCTGACCCTAAGTCAAGGCATACAAGACAGTAGATTTACAAATTATTGAGCAATGGCAAACTATAGATTCGTCGCAGAATTTGATTTAAACGAAAATGTGAAACTAATTTTCACACTCCAATCTTCATTTACCTTCAAAAACTATGCTTTCAAGCAGCTCTAGAAAGTCCACGTTAGTACATCCTTCCCCCGCACACAACCCATACGTAAGTAATTCCTTTTGCAAATATGCGATAGAGTTGTCAAGAATATTCTGGAGAAGTATGAAGGAGAAAAATTAAAGAAGGAAATTTTATCAGCGTATGCAAGAACTGGACACGGAAGCCTTGGACCTGAACAAATTACCATCTTCATCTATGGAGATGGCTTAGGTTAGGGCAGAGAGAGCACAATCTTATGTTGGTGGGGTGAGTTTCCTCCACCGGTCACTCTTCAGGAGACGAAAGAAACGAATCGCCTCTTAAAGAAACGGAACAAAGAGCTAACATAATGAAGATATTGCACAATGATAAGGAAATGGATCTGAAAATCTGAACAGAATAGAAGCTAGACAAACATTAGCTGCTATTTGCTTCGAAATGTACGAAAATAGTAGCCTCATCTGGATGAAAGTCTCAAGAAGATTTGCTGTAGCATTCACAATATAGCTCCGATAAGGAAATCAAGAAATGCAGCTAGTAAACCCACCAAAAAATGATCTAACTATGGAATTTGTACGGGAAAAATAAAAGAAACCCATGAAAGAAAATGCCGAAATAGAGAAACCCACGAAAGAAATCTAGAATATAGAGAAAGCCCTTTACCTTATCTCAAGGAAACACTCATCAGATCAATGAAATGAGTGTCTCTTCACCAGCAAAAGCATCCATCTTCACAGCAAAAAAAGCACCTGAGGGTGGAATCTTTGTAACTGAAACAAATACATTGTTGAGATGGCAAATACAGGCAAAGCTGCCAGACTGAGAGTACGGCATACAGATACACACGATACAGTGATCACCGTCCCTTTTATATGTAGGCCTGTTAAAAGCAATAAAGGTGAAAGATAAAAGCAGAATCCGATATCTCAAGAGTCAAGGCTGAAACTTGAAGGGAAATCTGCATACTGACAATTGATTTTGGTCTTCTTACTCCGAATCCTTCAGTACATTGGAAAAAAAAAAAAAAAAATTCGAGCACGATCCAATGTTTGGAATCTTCCGAGATAGTCAAGTCCCGCTCCATGACAGCTCCTCGGAAAAGATTCTACTCCCAAGTAGTAAAATAAAACAAACAACTGTTCGCCAAGAACCAGCTCGTAGGTTTCTTTGACACCAAATATAACTTCTCTAGATGTTCTTTACGGATTCTACACAATTTCACATAAGGAATTAATGGCCACTATCCAGATTTTATTTTCCATTTGAAAGAGAAAGCACGTATCAAGGGTGTAAAAGTATTTTTCAAAATATGTGAGGAAGTTGAAAGATTTTACCCACAGTGAATTCTTGGGGCCAAATTATATATAGAAATTCATAAAATATCATAATTTTAATTTTTTATCAATTAATGACTAATGTTGATATTGAGGAAGATTTTTAATTTAAAACAATAATAAATCAATAAAGTATTCATTAATAGCATTAATTACTTTCTTAACCCTCTAGAATGACAATAAAAAAATTGAAGATAGATAAAAAATTGAATAGAGTATTTTCAATCATGAGTTAAATTATATATTTGATTTTAAATATATTTCTATATTGACCGTAAAAAATAAATTTTTGTAAAATTTTCAAAATTTTTGGGACGTCATGGTCCCACTTCCATGTGGATCCTCCGCTGTTTATAGGGATGGCATTTTTGTCATAGTCTTGACCCAAAAGTTGAAAACTTTTTAAATGGATAATAATTCATTTGTGAAGAGAATGATGGATCATGAACAGGCATGAAGAGATAATCATATTCTATTCGTTAAAGAAAATTCAATAGTATGTGGCAGATTAATTATTGTAAATATTCATTATTGGCATGGGTGTTATAACAGAGGACAATAGAAAGAGTTTATAAAAAAAAAAAAGTTAATAGTTATAAATCATTGAATTTATAAATATATATRYAGTAAACGTGAAATTAATTTCGWAATATAATTATTTCTATGTACAAGAAAAGTTAAGAAAAGTGATAAAGTTGGTCTCGATTTGCCTTGATGGTACCCCTCTCGATGARAARGCATATTTAGTCGTATTGGTATGACCCTGCTATCATGRTAAAAATAAAAGATTTCACACGAGTTTCACATCTGATATCAYTTTGCTTCCTCCAKTGTACATATACGATTAAACAAAATATGTAACGACAACAACAAGACTGAAAGAAAAATTTTAAAAAATATAATAATATATATTATTGACCTTATATTAAGTATGTAAATAAGATCGACCAATATATATTTACAAGAAAAAATATAATTAAATATTATATTTTTCTATTCTTTCCATGACTTTGTATTGTGTTTCTATTTATGGTATTTGGATTGATGGGAGAAACTAATATATTTTTTGGTGGATTATATAACTTATTTTTGCAGTTTAATGTTAAGCAAACAAACTAAATCCAATATCGGCGAAGTGGAGTTGAGTATGGATATATAAAGAATAAACATATTATCCTTTCATACGAGACATTTTGGATAAATTTTCATTCAATAAAAGATATATTAAAATATATCGAGAATTTTAATAAGAAAATTTAGGTAAAAAATATAATAGTGAGCTGTTTGAATTATCTTTGAATAATTTTTTAGTCAAAAAAGAAATAAAATTCACAATGACAATCGATATAACTCGCATTCAATTCCTGTGCCATCAAATAAATATYCTTAGCAGGCCTTTCTTAATTAAAATTCGACATGTTTATTAATTTTTCTATCATAAATTTTATTTTTTATCTAACATGCGAGGCCAGTGAAAATAAAAATTGAAACATTTTCACTTTGAAAATCAATTCAAGTAATTTCTAAAAATAATCTCGAAGAATTAAGAGAGAGGACTGGGAGGAAGATATYAGGCCCACGAGGCCCACGTGCATTACTGGACCAACACTGTGGTCGATGATCCACGTAATCAACTAGATCGGCAAAGGCTGGTTGCACATATAGAATCTCAATCGTTCATCTGAAACCATGTAAATATCAGCCATTGATCTTCCGTATCTTTGTCGCTTCCCATTTAAAGTTGGATTTCGAATTAAACCCTTCTACGTTTATTTTTGGCGCGCCAATTTCAGCTATCGTTTTCTCTTCAAAACCCTTTCCCGGTTTTGCATTTGGAAGTTCCTTCTTCATTGCCGCTCATACACAACCAGCAATCCGGTAATGTTTATTGAGTATTGAGAAGTCAATTTATATCTAAAATTCATCGAAGCAGCACAAGATTTGCTGATAACGTTTTAATTTTTTATTTTTGTGGCATTTTTTGTTTACTGCAACTAATGCTCAATTCATTTATTTGATTTTGTTTTCAAATTTTTGATTCTTCTTTACTGTCGTGTATTTCTTTATGTTATATAGGATTTATTGGTTTTTTCCTTTGGGGATTTGTAATTAATCCAGTTTTCTGTATTTTTCATTTTGATTTTCCTCGGACTTCTTGGCCCTGAACAATTGAAGCCGAAGCGAGAGCGTGCTTTATTCGCGGGATCTTAGTAGTTACTGTAATAACAGAGAGAAGATTCTGAGGTTGAGAAGATTTAATATTCTGAAAGTTTCAATCGCTGCTGCACAATTTTATTTAAAAAAAGATTGTCAAGATTTCTTCGAGTCCTTTCGAAGCTGATGAAAATCACTACGTGACATTATTTCTTAGTTGATATTGATGCAAAAGGCATCATTTGAATTAAAATGTATTTTCTGTTTGAGTGCATTTATGTTTATTTTCTTTTAGATATTCTTGTGAATACAAATCCTCAATTATATTAAATGATTCCATCAAAGCATTTGAAGTTAATTCACTATTTATTTGTGAGAATTGTGGTGTTTTGGGCTGAGTATCATTAAGACAGATTCTTGCGGATTATTGTTGATTTCCTACATGCAGGCAGTAAATGCTGAGTGTTTGCTAGCAATTTCTTCTTGCATAAGACTAATTAATGATTCAAAGTGCAGCTTATTGCTAACTTCAGCTTCACTTTTACATGTCTTATCAGTTTGCATCCATAAGAAAAGAAGGCTTCTAGGTTTCTTCTCTCTGGAGCTAAATGGAGACTGGGAATATCAATGCAACTACAAAGCCTCATAAAATATCAGGGCGTCGGAAACAGTTAAAACCTGTAAGTCTTCGAACAGTTTGGTTTAGCTAAGGTCCTCTTCTCTCTRCAACAGGGTGAATTTTGAAATTATTACMTAGAGAACTAATAATAGAAATGAAGGTTTAGTGATGCGTCTTGGGTAAAATGCTAGACTATCTTCAACATTCGTGATTTCTGAGACCGCTGATTTTAATGTCCTCTTCATTACCTTTCCCTCCAGCTCGTTTTTCAGCTTAACAAGAAACAATGAATAACCATACATGGAATGTGCTGAARTGCTAATTTGATCCTACTGATCTATTACTTCAGAATTGCCCTAAATGTTGCTCTTAATTCTGGTTGTAGCTCATCGGTTATATGAGAAYCCATAAAGCACCCCATGCTTTTCTAACATTACATAATAAGAAACTTATTTTTCTACTGTTTTTTTCTGTATATTGTATAATAACAARGCTGTTATGCATATAATATATGTACTTATTACAACAAGAGTGGGTCGTGATCTTATTTTCAGCATATCTTTAATAAACTRTTGCTTCCAAATTTCAATATTGACCATTCTACTACACATAAACATCTCATTCTTCTGTATTGGAAAAAGAAAACAAAAAACTGCAAACATTACCTGCAGCGATGTTAAATTTTAGGATGAACTTGCTTGGTTGTATACAACTCTTTACTTATAACTTTGCCCTTAATYTATGGCAGTCATGGTCCTCCKGGACAAAAYTAGAATCTGTGCCAGAAAAGTTGCTCAACAATGTTGGGGATACAGYGCAAAATTGCTTGAGAAATTCCGAAAATGTAAAATCCGACAAATTTTCAGGAAAATATGGTAAGACGGATTGGATTCCCTGAGAAGTACACTTTTCTCAACTGCTTTAGAGTTCAGTACTCACTTATTTCTAATGCATTCAGTAATTTTTGTGCTAGAATTATCTTTGCCGTCATAGTTTTTGGTTCTTTCCTTTTCGCTGCTTGTTTGCTTATTTTAATACAAATTTTATTTTCTTCCATTTCCTTCATTTTCTTGCTTTTCGGTGTGTGTTGGACTTGCTGCTGGTTTGGACTTTGATAGATGGCATAGAATGTGTTCATCAATTTCTTAATTCTAAATTTCAGGATCCCCCTTACCGTGGAAGGGGCTCTGCGTGAAAAAAGAAATAAAAAGAGTAGGTTATTCCCATTTATCGCCCCTATATGTGCTTAAATTATTTTATAAATCTAAGCCATTCCAAAGTAAATTGAGTAAAGCTGGGTTTAAAGGGAGAACTTCTGTCTTTTGCTGTTTAACTTGCCTCAGCATTTTTGTGCTATGTTCGAATCTGGTCAGTATATTACAGGATGATAAAATTTTCTCATCCTCAGTTTATTATCAAGCCTCACCAGATCTCAGTGCTGTATGAATTTGTGCAGAACAAACGGCACAGTTCAATGCCACTCGGTTTGAGAACCAACAGGCTACGGAAGATGAAGAGGGACCTGCACCTCTTGCCATAGCTGCAAATGCATCAGCCGAAGATGAAGAGGATATTTATGTAGCAGRGATTAAGGTAAACTACTAAACGGCTCTTCTTATGGTACTTTTTGCGTTTGTCGAGGTTTAAGCTCCTAAGGTGTAATAAGACCTTGGACCAAATGTTGGTCTCCTTCTGAATCCTTGGCATTTTAGTCTTTCTTATTTATTTTATTTTTGCACTTTTGGCTTTGAGGTTTTACCAGATTAATATCAGAACGAATTTGTTCGTCTGTGAAGTAGTCCTTTGACTCTTTCATTTCCTTCTCTTTTTTTGGTTGGGGAGTTTCCTTCTCGTTCACATTCCACTGCTTCTCCATCTTCGCTTCGATATATGCAGCTTAATAGTGCATCTTTATGTCCTTTTCCAGATAGCAGTTCGTTCTCACGTGGGAGCTTAACTAGAATTATTTTTCCCTTCTGTCTTTGTTTTGGCAGAAAATACATAACCACTGTAGTTTAATGTTCACRTTTCCTTGAGAGTTGTCTCAAAGTTACTGTTAAATTTGTGAGTTTCCCCGGGGAGGGGGGGTGCGGGGGCGGAGAAGAAGAAAAGAAAGAAAGAAAAAAGTTCATATATTTGCTGACAACGTTTGTCTAGACAGGATGAACAAGAACCGACCAAACAGAGATTCAACTCAGGAAATCGAGCCCACAGGTCAAGAATTTGTGAGCAGGTATTTGTACTACTCTGATCGATCAGTATTTTATAGTTCAGGCGACATTGTGGAAACATGGATAGCGGCATTGTGCTTTACATGCTGATGCAYTTAGGCCCAGTTAAAACGGCAATCCATATTAGAATAACTTTACATTGGAATCAAATTATATTAAGTAGATTAGGGAAATTTTGTATGTTTGTAGCTTTATAATACTAAAGCATTTCTATTTTCTGTTTTCCTTCTCCAGGAAACCTGTGCTCAACTTGAAGCCAAGATAAAGAAATTGAAGAATGAGAATTCCATGAGCCGCCAGAGCATGCAAGAGATTTCAGTGTCCTGTTGGCACCTTAGGAAAAAGAATCGCCGCATACTGGTTCTCCCGCTACACTCTAATCCATCTTATTCGGCAGTTTTTGACTTGTTTATTCTATATTTGTGCATTGCCCTCAACTCCAGTATACTAATCTAAACTCGAAATGGCAATCCTTGAAGTCGTTTTAGATCAAAACATAGATCTTTCTATTGCACAAACACAACTATCCACAGAGACAWGAAAAAAGAGGTTCTAAGACAGTGATTTCAGTTTCCAATTAAGTAGWCTGTTCCACTCATAAAGTAATGAACTAATGAGAGTAATAACCATCATTATCTATGAATTTTATATACTAATAACAATAGTCATGGATATCATTTTCATTCATAAATTTGTTTGCATGCGAATAATAGTCAAATTCATCAAATATCAACAAATGCTTAATGTCAACTCATTATGCACTTCTACTGATTTATTTGATTTGATGATGATGAAACAGAAGAAGCTAAAGAAGGTCTGCCCACCGGATACAATAGCTTATCTTGAAGCGAGAAATCCAGAGAAGAAAGTGGAGAACCCGGGATCAACCCAGTAACAATTGATCACAATGTAGATATACCAAGCTTCTATTAAGATGTTGGAGCAAATTAGACTGAATTGAGACTGTAGGCTGTTGCGTTTTCTTTATCCAGTACATATCAAAGTTTTTGAATAAGAGAATGTTTCTGTTAGTCTGCTTCTAGGTAAAATCAGACAGAAGGTCAGCCTGCCTATAGACAACAAATAAGTTGTCTGAGGATATAGTTTTTTGCCAAAAAAAATTAAAAAATTAAAAAAATTAAAAAAAATGGAAGGACAGACTTGGGAGGTGTTGGGGAGAGTAGCTATCAGATTTCAAGAAGCATAAAGGATGAAAAATGTCAAATGAGTGATGTTCAAATTAAAATGGCAGTCAATAATTACATGTGGACTAAGAAGTTTCTCAACTAATAGAGGCATATCTTTAATGTTATGAGAATTGAAAAGGAACCCTCATGCACAACATGTGAATGAAAGYAGGACAAAAARTATGGAGTAAATCTGTAAGGTATCAAAATAACTTCTGGTATTGTATCGACAAAATAAAATTTACCAGTCTGAACCATCAGGAAAGGATTCTAAAGCATCTTGCTTCCCARTCACATAATACTCCACTACTGCTTTCATCCTTGGCAGTTTATCAGGATGATAATTTATATGAACTATTACTGGTTTAAGCTTACCCAGGTTAGCATTTTTCCTAACAGTCTTYAAGAGGACCTTGCTGTTCATAAAAAGATAGAAATCCAGAGTTCTTCTTGAAGCATGAAGCCCATCATACCCAGGATAGGAAGGGAAAAACAGCTCCTCATTGAAGACGGCTTGATCCCAAGATTTAGGCTCACGAGAGAGTCGACCAGCAACACGATCCAAAAGCTCAATTGAAGGGATTGTTGGTCGTATGTAAAAGAAGCCAGAGTTGTAAACCCATATCCTCATTGTATGAGCATAGCGAGCCCAACCCATGGCTGGTTCATCATAGACGTCATCATACCCATAGGCTGTCCTGTTATTGTGACCATCAGTCATGGACTCTACATCTGAGTCACGATACAAATGTTCAAAAGGGTTTTGCAAGTAAACTATGTCAACATCTGATAGAAGAACACTATAACCTAGCTGCAAAAACTCCCTCAAGATCCGAAATTTCAATCCTGAGACAGCATGATTTCCTCCTGTCCTTGCAATCGAGTCAATCCCTTCATCTGGGTCTCTCTCATACACAGGAACATCATTTTTCTTGCAGAAGTTGGCAATTTCCTCATCCAAGGCAACTACTAGGTAATTCTGTACCCCAACTCTCTTTATGCTGGTGAACCATACCTCCAACATATCCTTAACATTTGAATTTGCAAGAGCAACAATAACCTCGCGCTTAACAGCAATTTTTTCCAGTATCTTGGCTAATCTTGGGTTGACAGATTCATCAGGTAAAACAGCGGGGTTAGTTCTTAAACCCTTAACAGTGCCAAAAGGACCAGCTTTATGTTGTTTGCCCAAAACTAACACCTGTTTCTGTGCCTGATATTTTCCTTGCTCAGCTGACTGCAGATTTGCAGTCAATTTGCTGATCTCCTTTTTCAACTTGGCATTTTCCTCAGTAGCTGCTACAAACTCCGACTTCAACATATTGAGCCGTTCAGATGACTCACATGAGGACGAGACAACCTAACAAATGCATGGACAGAAAGCAATTAAGGTCAAGCAACATATAACCACAATTAAACAAATATAGCCACATCAGCAAGTAATCAATGATCCTTTTTTTGGTTGTATCACATAGCACTCGTCATTGTTCTTAGTTGCTAAAGTACTTACTTTTCTGAGAAACTACTAATGCCGAATCACAAATGGTTGGTTCAATGGGTTATGTAAGACATCAAGTTGGTTCATTAAAACTGTTCAGTGTTGAAAAGTTTGATCTTGTTTCACCAAAGCCTTCCAAATTCTGATCTGAAACATGGCAAAACCTATTGCAAGACATCAAGTTGGTACATTTCTAGCTAGAACCCTCAAAAAGACGTCTGAAACATGGCAAGAAACTCCAAAGTCTTGTTCAGAACCATAATTGCAAGAAAAGCTATTGAACATAATCAATCAACCACCGAATTGAATCAGTACGGTAACACTGATTCAGGAAAATGCCAAATATTCTAATCCCATGCTGTCTTAAATCATTGCAGCTGTCAAAATTCTCAAGCTAGCAGATAATCTAAAATCCAAAGTTTAGAATCTAGATCACAAAAAGTAAACATACGTCCAGCAAAGTCATTGACTGCCACGCCGTGAATACTTTGAAGCAACAAATGAACAAAGAAAGATCTTGACTTTAACTATWGACAAAGTAGATCTTAAGCTAACATGACTAAAACTACATCATRTCAGGATCAATGAATTCAATGAGATTTTTTCTTTCTTTAAATGATAATAAATAAAAGCACAAGATTTCCATTCATCCCCTGAAGTCTCCATTAAGCAACAGAGACAACAACAAAAGGCTAAAAATAAAATAAATAAACCAAAACTGTCAATTAGGTTCACAAATAAGAATTGAAATACAAAACCAATGAAAAGTATTTATTCAAAACAAAATTACAAATTCAACAAAAAGATACCAACCTGTACATTCGATTTAGTATTGACGGAGTGAACTGAAGAAGAGGAGTAAAAGAGGCCATCAGGAAAGAAGAAGGCCAAGACGCATCCTATAGAAATTCCAATTGCTATAGCTACTGCYATCCTGGAACCTCGCTGCGATAAAGGTCCACTCCCACTGTTTCTCATCAATGGGCCGTCTCGACGACCCCCRATCATCTTTCCACTCGATCCAACTTACAAGAAGTGCTAATTTCGACTTTCTACTCCACAAATTCAAACCAAAACCGAAACAGAGACCCCGTTTCTGCTTGCAAGAAATCAAAATGAAATGCTATTTTCTCTTCAAAACGAAGATAGATACCAACAAGCAAAACCTAGAATGGGAATCTTCTGGCAATAGCAACGAAGTGGACTTTCCTTTCCCTTCCCTTTCTATAAAGAAGAAGAGAGTAGGAGTCGGAAGGTGGCTACTTGCTTGGTCCTTTCGTGGTTGGTTTATTGAATTATGGTAATGCCCATTTGGTACCAGTCAAGGGAAGGCAGAGACGATACTGTGCCTATAGAAATTTCCGAATTACTCCTGGACCACATTACTTATTTAGCCCGGCTAGATGCCGCAACTCTCAAGAAATGTCAATTGTTGTTACAATTCTCTGCTCAAATTCTTTTACTCCAAAGAGGGATCTTTATTAACAAAAAGAATAAGATAAGGTTCAATTTGATAAAATTAAAATGTAATTAATAAATAAAATTTTGAATCATTCAAATTTACTTTGTAAGTTTGAATGTGAATATTAAATTTGATATATTTGATTTTCAACATTGAATTTAATGATTTAAATTGTAATCTTTAAATAAGATTATTAATTCTTTAATTTATTTCTTTCGATACATTCTGAAAATGTACGAATCGAAGTATAATTTTAAAAAAATATGCCGATTGGGAACTTTGCCGAGAAGGGAAATTCTTTGAAAAAAATGAATTATAGAATGCTCACATTTTATAAAAGGAATTAAAAAAACTCTTAACATAGTAAAATGTTACAAAATTAGATACCAAAATTAGGAAGTACTATTAACTTAATTAGCAACACCTTAAGTGGAATTCCGCATGAGGAGGAAAATCATGAGCATTTAACAAAGGTTTGAGATATTCTTTTTAATCTAATCAAAGGTAATTAAAGTATTTCTTTAGACCAATAATTATTGATTCAAGTAGAGACAAATTTAATATTCCTTAAATAAATTTTAAAGTTCAAATAGTGTGAATGATAAATAAAGTTGGAAGATTTAGAAGACCAACTATCGAAACCAAYAGTTCTTAATATTAATATTCCAAGAAAAATAAAAATAAAAAAGGAATACATTCCACTAAAAATTCTGTGTTCTATTGGAAATTTGAGGTTTCAAATTTGTATCTGAAAATGGCAAATCCAAGCCTCCAAGGCCGGCTTGTTTCTTTAACTTTCTTATTTTGATTTTCTTTTTCTTTCTTTTGTGAATACACTTTCTTATTTTGAGTAGGTGATATAGTTAAAATATAATTGTGGCACCCTAGACTTTCACCTACCCAGCCAAAAGCCAACAGAAAAAGCTGTCAGCTACAGCTTCATTACAAGATAATCATGTTAAAAAGTCAACTTCATCTAGCATCGGTATCAGTATACATCTCTCTATATAAATACTGCTAATATATATATGCTTAGTTGGCTGAATCATGCTCTTCCCCACCACGACAATCACGAAAAAGGCCTATTTACAAAGCAAAAGAATTAGATCCCTCTTCCCCATGGCAAGTCATAACATATTGCTCTGCCTCCACCAAAACTTAGTTAAAAGGAAGTGCGTTAAAGGGCACGTCTATCTAACCATAAGGTAAAATCATAAAGAATTGTAATACTACCCCGGGAGATTGCAAAGTGGGATTGTTTGGAGATGAAACAATGCTTCTTCTTCATTCATCATCTTCTGATTCTGAAGTCTCTTCTATTCCGCCTGGACCTTCAGTTGCACCACCACCTTGTCGTCGCCCAGGGTTAATGACATTGCAAACTGATTCAAGCAGAAATGGGATTTAAAATAGTATCCGTCACAAGACTTGCATAACATAGAATAACCAATTGTGTTCCTTGAGAGTTTCCATATCACTCACAAAAATCACCCAGATTAAAACCAAGTAGGATTAGTCATGGCACCAAACCATGAGTATGCCTATCGATAATTACTTTGTTACCTGCTAAGAAAGCTCTTGTAAGAATCATCTTTGCCAATTGGAATTCTGCTTGATGAGTGCTGGCAAATTTACCCTGCAGCTCCAGAAAATAATTWTAGTCGGTTAATGAACTTTTCTGATAATTGACGAAAGGACCCYTGAACTATCTAGCCCTCCTCTTCTAAAAATTTGACATACATAAATTCTCAGGAAGAGGGGAACAATAAAGAAGAACATCACCARGCTTTCCTCCCTAGWTATTTAGTATTCAGAACTTATAAAACTATGCATCTTTGTACCAAATGGCAAGATGCATGTACATAATCGAGTCCCATACAAAATAGAAGAGGTTTTCAGTTGTTACCATTACACTGTATAACATTCCTACGATTTGATCYAATCTAGCTTGATGCTTCACAAGCAAAGGGCGTAGATGGTGTGTGTACAATTGCCTTGCCCCCTTTCAAACAGAAGAAAGAAGTGTATAAGCATTTCTGAGATCTTGATCTAATATATTGCTCAAACTTCAAATATCAAAACCAAAGAAAAAATGTAATAGAACACAAAAGCATAACACACCTATTCTTGCCATTTTTACTTTTATTAAAAAAAGGAAAAAAGAGGTTCATAAAGATGCAGTAGAGTTGTTACAAACATTTATTAGCAGCATTTCTACCCTATATGAACTTGAATACTATCTTTTCAGACTTGTATTATTAATAAAAGAATACCATACAAATTTTGAAGTAATCAGAAAAATTATCCTGACAAGTTATCCAGCATTATCAACTGAATGACATTACATCACAGAGATCAGAATAAAGAAATGAAGCACAAGGATACTGTAAAGACCTAAAATGTAGTGTGATTCTCTAAGCGATCCAGAGTTGGAGAACACAAATAAACAACAAAATAATGAAGCWGTAGCATATCTGAATAAGCTTACATCAGCAGAAGGTAGTTGAAGCCAAACTAGAAATGCAAACTTCACTTGATAGTAGAGAGGAAACCTGCCAAAACATGCAAAAGGAACTAACTCAGTTTCTTAGAAAGAAGAATTTCCCAAAACACAATCTGAGATAAGCAATGTCCAGASAGGAGTATAACCGTACCAGTAGAGAAATCTATCTGTGAATGTCTCAACAATACTAAAAGATCCATAAGCTGCAGGCAGCAGATTAAAAAATGTTAGTTCAGACAAGTAAAAGAGAGTAGGACTAGTCAACTAGAATATATTTGTGTATATGTACACATAGAGAATGTCTATATGTATATATACACATTGTATTTGTTTTTACAAAGAGATTCAACATAAAGATTCTCTATTCATATGTAAGAGCCTCCAGAAACAATACATTCTCCTCTGGTAGGTCTACAGAGACACAAGCARGCATGCCAATGTATTTAACTAGTTCATGAATGTAAATACACCATGTTTGTATCCATTTTCCTGTGKCTGAAAGGAAAAAGTTTAAAAACTTTTTTCCTGAACTCATAGAGGTATGTTCACATAAAACTGTTAGCATAAGTTTCAACACTACCGACAAACCTGCCCAGTACAACAGCCACTTRTGRTGGTCATCTTGATCTCTTGATTCAATTGCTTTAAATGTAGAATAGATAGGCAAAACAATTCCCACTGAACAACTGCCAGAATAGCAAAATGAATGCATTAATGATAACATACGTAGTTTGTATACTTTTTAACAAAATATATTGTACTCCATTCTGATCGGGACTGAATTCGTGGAAATTTTAGTATCACATGCTGGGAAAAATCACAGGCAATTAAATGACTTAGAAAAGATATGCAAAATAGGTTAACTCAAATGCATCAAAGCATAAATGGAGTGACTAACTAGATAGAAACCTCACCATGCTGTTCGGGTTAGAACATTGGAACCAAACGGGCAGAGYAGCAACCGTAAACCAACCTGCATTTGACAACTAGTGTCAGCTGTATTTCTCTAGCTGTATTTCTCTTAAGAATGGACAAGTTACTACCAGAAATAATTCTCAAGAATGGATTAGAAGCCATAATCTTTCTTRACTATTACAGAAAAACTTTTGCAATTCAACCTCAATTCATTGTCGTAATTGCAAAGATAATATGAAAGATCTTAATGATTGGACAAATACGAAGCAGTGCGTCCGCATCTTTGCATGCTTTCACTATATGAAGCTCGGTACTTCACAATATGGCTGTAACAAAATCGTATAGTTTACACATCATATCTCTCAAAGCAGACTTTCTTTACAGAATAGATTCCTCTACAAAGTAAAGAGCTGTATTCAAGACGATTTCAGTAAAATATTCATCCAAAAGAACTTTATTCTTAATAATATCATAACTCCTTTTCATTCCCCTCATCTTCGGATCTATGATTAATCCCAGCTTCAGCAATCCAAATATCAAGATTACCCAGAGCAAAAGCAATTCACAGCCAGCCGAGAGAGAAACAGGAAAAAGAAAAAGAAATTCATTTCGTCATGTATCCATTACATCCGCTCAGATTTTTTTAATATCTATAAATGTTTTCTTCTCTGCACAGCAAGAGTTAGCATTTGAATTCAAAAAATTTCTAAAACAAAGTCCAACAAAACAAAAGCAAAACCCTAATTAATCATCAGAGAGGAAACAAATAAATCAAAGGGCCAAAGAACCAAACATCACCTCAGTCGGCGCGTTCGATCCAAGCATAGCCCATTAACCGTTTCTGAAAAAAGCAGCGCCTCAAGGTTCAAGTGCAAAGTTCAAGCGAGAGATTGTAACAGAAAAGGGAGATTACGAAGCGCAAATATGGCAGGGAGGTGATATTCTATACGACAACGTAGAATGATGGCAGTTGCCCCTACTCCTGGAGTACTATTGGCACTTGGGAGGAACCCACACGTACACTGCCTGGATTTTCTTTATCTGCAGTGATGCCTCAACTTATCTCCTCGATATATACTTTGCCTATCATTTTTTTTTTTTTTTGGTTCTTCGGGAAATTATTAAAGTTTTTATTTAAAATATTTTTGGTTCCATCTATGATTCATTTCATATGCATTTAAATTGTACTAATTTACAATGACACCAATTGTTTTATTCGTAAGCTTTATTATATTATATATTTTTGTTCATATTATAGAGAAATATGTATTTATTTTTTTACAAAAGAAAAATTTTTTAAATTTAACAATTTCTACAAAATTTGTTAAAGTTACGTAATAAAAAATTAAAAATTTATAATTTTTAAAATTTTTTGACATTAGTAGATAATCATTAATTGTTCTGAAAATTAGATAACTTAATTTCATTAAGCATTCAACAATAAATTAAATTCAATTCAATTCGAAAGTCGAAAAAAAGTATATATTACCTAATACTTTTTAAAAAAATGATGCAATGACTAATTTTAATCATAGTAAAACTCGAGGACTGAGATAATATTCAAAGTTCACTTGAGGCTCAAATGTAAATAAAAGGTAAGGTTTTCCACAATCTAGTCTTTTCCCTTGTCACTTCCCGCCACCTTTCATTGATTTATATATACACATATGTCCATCGATTGCTTCAAGTAGATGGTTGTATGGCACTGTTTACGTTATCCATGCTGGCTTCAAAAGGGGAGCTTTCTACCCTACCACAGAATTCGGAACCACTGGAAATTTTTAACTTTCATGAACTCTGAATGCGCATGGGCAACGTAGAAGTCTATTCATACGAAAATGAGGTGTCTTATGGATTGGCTTAAATTTCATGCCAATGTCATAAAATCTGGTTTTGTACAGTCCATTGTTACCAGCAACCAACTGATTCATTTGTGTTCGAAACATGGGCTTATTAWAGAGGCTAACAACCTGTTCGATGAAATGCCTGAGKGAAATGTCTATWCTTGGAACGCGATTATCAATGCCRATATGAAAGCRCAGAACTTTTCAAAAGCACAAKACCTTTTTGACATTGCCCCATGCAAAGATTCTGTGACATACAATTCTATGATATCTGGGTATGCAAATGGTGAKGGGTATGAAAATCTAGCTGTTAAATTATTTCTTCAAATGCAGCATGAAGGGGACAACMCWCGATTTGACGAATTTACTATGACTACAATGCTTAACTTGGTGGCCAAGTTAAGCTTTTTGTCGTGGGGAAGGCAGCTTCATGCATTGATGGTGAAGACGGATAATAATCAGAGTAGGTTTGCTGTGAGTTCTCTCATTGATATGTATTCCAAATGTCGGAGATTCCATGATGCGTGGAGAGTGTTTGATGGTTCTTATTCGGTTGCTGACCTGGTTTCAAAAAATGCAATGGTGGCGGCATGTTGTAGAGAAGGTGAGCTGGAAATGGCACAAAAGATTTTCTGGCATAAACCAGAGGTCAATGATGCTGTATCTTGGAACACAGTGATCGCAGGTTTTGTGCAGAATGGGCATGAGGAGGCTGCACTGGAGATGTTTAAATGTATGGCAGAGGAGGGATTTATATGGAATGAACACACATTGGCTAGCATTTTGAGTGCTTGTTGTGGCTTGAAGAGTTTGAAGATGGGAAAGCAAGTTCATTCTTTGGTTCTGAAAGAAGCGCTTATTAAGAATCCGTTCATAAGCASRGGTGTTGTTGACCTTTATATCAAATGTGGAGATATGAAGTATGCTGAATCTGCATATGCCGAAATTATGCCCGATAACTCCTTTGCGACTATTTCAATGATTGTTGGTTATTCAGAAAAGGGTTACATGATAGAYGCTAGAAGGCTTTTTGATGCGATGATAGAGAAGAATTACGTTGTCTGGACGGCTCTGATTTCTGGCTATGTGAAATCAAATCAATGCGAGGAGGCTTTTGAGCTTTTCATCAAGTACATGGAAAAGGATGCTGAAACTCTTGATGCTCTACTGTTCATCAATCTGCTTGGTGCCTGCACTATACAGGCCAATGTAGATCCTGGAAAGCAAATTCATGCCTACATGTCGAGAATTGGAATTGAGATGGACGAGCTGATGGTAACTGCATTGGTTGATATGTATTCAAAATGCGGCCATATTAAGTATGCAAAAGAAGTTTTCCAAAGAGCGACCTCCAGAGATCTTGTCCTTTACAATGTTATGATAGCTGGTTATGCTCACCATGGGCATGAATATGAAGCTATCCAGCTTTTTGAAGAAATGATGGAAAGAGGGCTTCAACCAGATGCTGTTACTTTTGTTGCAATTTTATCTGCTTGCCGACACTGTGGTTTGGTAGAAGCAGGTGAAAAGTACTACTCTTCCATGACCGAAAACTATGCAATATCACCTCAAAGTGATCATTACGCATGCATGATTGACTTGTTTGGAAGAGCTAATCAACTTGAGAAGGCAATCACATTTATGGAAGAGATCCCCGTCCAACCAGATGCTGTAATACTGGGTTCATTCCTAAATGCATGTAAAATGAATGGAAATGTAGAACTTGCCAAAGCTGCTGAAGATAAGCTCCTAAAACTTGAACGAAATAATGGAGCTCGATATGTGCAATTGGCTAGTGTTTATGCCTCAGAAGGGAAGTGGGACGAGAAGGGAAGAATAATGAAGAAGATGAGAAGTAAAGAAGTAAGGAAGCTTGCCGGTTGCAGCTGGGTGCATGTAGGTAATAGGCAACATACTTTTATTTCTGGTGACAGATCTCATTTGGAAACAGAGGCTCTGTATGCTACTTTAAAATGCTTGATTCAAGAATTACAGGGAAAGATGCCAATTGAAATAGAGTTCTCCTAGTAATCTATTTGAACTTTAGGCTTCAACAATTGCATGTGCACATCCCTTATGGTATCATGCTTAAATAGATACTTTGAAACAAAGAACATTTTACCAAAGTTTTTCTTCATGTTTTTGAGTTGGAAATGCTTTTTCATACCGCATTTAAGGCAAAAAAGGATACAAATATGGCCAACATGTACAACTGTGGACACGGTGTAAGCTAATGTCAGCACAAGAACGAAACCAACAGATAGAAACAGTAAAACTGGTGCGGATTACCCCACCCCGTCTAGCTCCACTAGCCTCACCCTTAATAGATGAGGCTGATTACTCGGACCATCTACATTGCATCTGTCACCTTTAACAGATGAGATTTACAATCCGTATATAATTTACAACTTTGAGGAGCATAGAACAAACCTTGCACCAGAATAGACAACTCTTGCATCATCTGCAGGTGAGCAAATCCAGGTCAGTGAAAGCTTAGAAACTTTTGCTGTAGAAATTAAAATTTCACAAGAATAAATGAAAGGCAATCACAGTATTTTCCGAAGACCACATTATCTATTACTAATGATGAATGCAAATATTAACCAAGCTCGTGAGCAGCAACGAGTGAGGGATGAAAAATGGGAGAGTTATATGACTAGAGACCATAGATAGAATCCACCAGGAAAAGAGAGAGCGAATAATCCAAAAGAGGACTTCAGTCATGATAAAATGTAATTGACACAAGGACCATGAGAATTTAGTCACAGCGCGTCTGAGATGCTAAGGGGCATCAATTCACTTTCTTGTTAATTTGTATTGGGGTGACAGGATTATTAATCTCTTCTTATACAGAAACCTGGCGGATGATTCAAACCAACCAGGCTGGTTAATTTGGGCTTTGAAGAAGACTACCAAATATGATATCAGAAGAGACCATCTCCTCAACATTGGAGTACGGCAAGCTGTCATTTTACTGCCAAGGGCATGTAGCTCGATTACTCCCCCACGCCCAAAAAAAAAAAAAAAAAAAAAAAAAAACTCTTCTACAAGAACCACATTGACACGAAAAGGATAAAAGTGGGAAAAAAAAAAAAAATACCAACCAATTTAGGAATCATACCTGCAATTTTGCTTAAGCAATATTCCACAGGCACATTACTTTCTGACTCAACAGAAGCCTTGGCTGCTGCAATCCCAACAGCTACACTTTGCATGACATCCAGACCCGCGCATAAAGAAGCTACTGTTCCACCTACAAGGCAATCTCCAGCCCCTGTAAGCCTTACTACTGATGCAGATACGGCTGGAAAATGCACTGCAAAAAAGTCTGCCTTGGACTTCGGAACACCAATGCAAGAGTTTTGGGGGCAGCTTGAATTTACAGTTTCATGTAACTGTCTGCTGAAAGAATGAGCGTTCTTCCTGCCAAACCTGATGTTGCTAAAGCCAAGCTCTTGTTTAGAGCACAAGAATACCCCATCTGATCCCAGAGTCACGACTACAACTTTAATACCTCTATTCAGCAAAACCCAGATTGCAGGCCTAAGCAAGTAAAATAAAGATTCTACAGAAAGTTTGATGCCAATATCTTCTCTTTTGATGGGTGAAAATACATCCTCAGAAGACAACACATTTGCCATGGCTATAAGTTCATCTTCATTTGGTGAAGCAAAAGTTACCTGTGAAAACATATGGTAGTGCCAAAACAACTTAAAGACAGATAATTTTCAATGACGAGAATCAGCAAATGCCTAGAGAAATGGTATCCCAAAGCCACAAAATCATATCTAAAAAACGGAGGAGATAAATACCATATTTGTAAAACTTGAGCGTTGCACCCCCTTCCATTCCATTTTCAAAAGTTACCTCAAGGTTCTATGTACTTTGCAAGAATGATATACATTCACCTCCTTCAACATCTTTTTGATACTAATTCAAGTTGAAAATAGGCAAACTTCCACCAAAGACAAAAACCTGAATGTAATTCATAAATTCACACAAGTTTCTAGTCTTAAAGTAAATAGCTTATGCATATACTTCTTCAGTAACATTGTAGAAAAATCATGTTTTATTCATTGCACAAGTGGTTTCTTTAATATGAATCAAGCATCAGGAGCCATTGACCTTGTGATAATGCAAGAGTCAAAGTTCCAATCTCCACTCCACCTCTTCCCAAGGATAACTTTATAATTGAAAAGGAAAAAGATGCTCAAGCATCAGTAAGGATAAGTTAAAGACTTTCTGACTTACTGTCAAATCAATGTTTGGCACACAAGAGAATCTTGAAACTCACATATTTGGCAACTGAAGCAACTCTTTTGGACTTTACAACTGAGACAGGCTCGAACCACACAGGAGTATTGCATTTCGCTGCCACTGTAAATTCTTTTCTATTAGTATTATCTCTCAAAAAATAAAAAACAATAGAAGTTTGAGAAAGAAGCACACAATGTACAATAAATGCGTCCTCCTCATAATAAATTCAGTCTACAGAAGTTTTTATACTACTTCAATGCACAACAAAAATATATAACATGTAAACAGTTAAATTAGGATGCCATGCTAAGTTTAGTTATTTAGTTATGCAGACATAGTCAATCGAGAGGTTATTGCCACTCTTTTGCCTGGCCCAAGTCTGTAGTTTGAACTCCTTGGAGTGATATTATGCACATTTCCTGGCAAGCTGGCTGCAACAAATATATGAAGGTCAAGAAGGAAACTGTAACTATGTCAAGTAATGGACGTCTTTCATTCCCTCTCACTTCCTACTGTCTGTAATTACATTTCTAGCTATAACCTTTGGTGCTTTCCTGCCTAATTTTTAGGAAAGTACAAATTCCCCGTGCATGTAGAGCACCTTACAATCTTCCATTGAATTGACAAAACCAGAAAAAATCACAATAAAGCACAGATGCAACAATATACAGGGCCTCTGCACATGCATGCAGACACACACAGAGATGGAAATTGAAGGAACAACGGTAAGAAATAGGAGCTTCACATTGACAAGCTGTTTCCAGAGATCGCAAACTTAAGTTGGCATCAATCATCAGAAGTGGAGCAGAATGTATCTTGCACTTGAACTTCTCAATCCATCCAGGTGTAAGAAACTTTTCCTGTTTCGACATTTCAAAGAAACATTTAAAAAGTTGTAATCTCAGGGAAGTATGCAACCCAACTAGTTAATTTCAGCAACAGAAACTCACAATTGCTTCCACACTAGCAACAGCAGCAGCCAATTCTCCTTTACCATCAAATATGTTGCATACAACAGCTGTCTCAATATCTTGGTGCCTTTGGATGCCTAATGCCCAGTTGCAAAAAGTTCAGATTACATGACCAGATTGCTTGTGTCATATGTGTTCTTCATATCCCAGTTACAGGAAAGAATAAAATTCCAAATTTCAAATTATCTACACGAATATATGTGGAAGAAGAGAAGACAATTTGTAAACTGTGCAGCTTCTTTTAAGATTCCAAACCTTATGTTTTCCCCCCACAACAATTGAGTGGGACATCACTAACTAGAGGTTGTATTGGCTCAAGATAGCACCATAGACAGGTGCAACTTCTTTTTTGGGTTGTGTGAATACACACAGGTGGAAGTTACTCTACTAAGGGAAAAGACATCTCTCTTTCTTACCAGTGTCACTTCACAAGTTAAATCTTTTAAAGTGACACACTACTCCAAATTCCTAATTGATAGGTTTCAGAATTTCTTATACAGTTTGGCGAATCTACAAAATACAAAATTATACAGTAAGCTACATATAAACCTCCCCCCTCCAAGGGGAAGGGGGGGGGAAAAAAGTTGCTAAAATGTTGATATTCAAGAATATAGTTCAAACCATTTTATGAATAGTCAAATATGATGCACCGAATGAGTATAGTCAGAGTAAAAGAAGCTGCCTCACGAGACACTGAGCTAGCTATACTAGAAAATAGTCATACACAATGTTGACTACTGCAGTTTGGCATTCTCAGTTGGTATGATGGAGGAGAATTGGATGGAGAAGAGTTAAACTTGGCAGAGTTGGGGGGAGGGGGAGGGTACTTTTCTGTTTGTTTTTGGTACAGTCAGAAGGAACCGAAGGATAAGAATAGTTTTCATGCAGAATCTCATGGTCACGTCATTGCAGAGTCAAAGAATGGCATTGCTTTCAGGAGGAAAGATATAGGTCCAGAATGAATATTCATCTTTTTTCTCTTTATTTTTCCAGCTGTCTCTAACCAGATTTTCCTATTCTCCTTGCACCACTTTTCCTCTAATAGAAGCTTAGCTATCAAGCAACTGTATTGGCCAAAGAATTAAACTTATTTAACCCTTGCTTACAAACTATGATTGATTAAAAACATGCAGGAGAATACCTTCTGTCGACAAATCAGCTGATTTCCATTGTTCCACTAGCAAATTTCCTATTAAAAAGCAGTGACCTTACGTCAGCTCAGGAGCAAGAAGAATCAATTGCTGGGTATGGTTAACTGCATTTGAAATGAAGAAAATCATTCTTCACCGTCTATACAAAAGGACATACATTCTAAGCATAAGCCCTATCAGCAATGCTGAAAATATTAGAAGTATAGATACAGACACTCAAAACACAACTTTCCAAGTTATAGAATATAGAGAGTTGCAACGAATTTAAACTAATGCATAATTTAATTTACTGTTTTAAACATGCATGAAATGTTGAGGAGATTATTACTCATTCCAGGTTTTCTATTGTTGTGATATTTATCCACTTTAATTCAAAAGAAATTAATGCTGTTTGTTTGATTGGTTCTCTACTTAACACGCTATATGCCAGCTTATATGAACAGAAAGCCTAATAAAGTCTTCTTGTTGTACTTTCCCGAATTCATAAGGCCATTGTTCATTCGTAGTATCTACTTCAAAAGTTTCATAGCAGAGTTGCACTTCAACTAAAGCACAGAATTGAACTTCTGGGACATGATAAGCACTTTGCTTTTTCTCAGGAAACCTCTGCACATGCAGTAGTGCTATTCAGTGTCATGCATCCTAGAAATACACCTGCCATATCAACTCCAACAGCACTTATCATGTAAGGTTTTGATCCAAGCTTAGACATGCACTCAGCAACATTTCTTCCCACACCACCAGATGCATAGAGGACCTGGATACAGAATATTGGATTCCTTAAAAGGTGTGTATATCTACAAAGAACCAGTTAATGCATCAGAGCTGACTTGACAACTCCCAAACAGGAAAGCAGCTATAGTTCAACAGATATTTGACAGTCTTGGAAGATAATTTTGTAATTAGGTTTTGCTCCAATTTGTCGAAAAATTTCGAGAAAACATTAGGGAACTGCCAAAAGTACGAAGGTTGAAAGTCTAAAAATGTACAAAATTTATTTTGCGCACAAAAAATAGGTCCTTATGAGGATTTTCTGAACCACAACAGAGAAAAGATGATGAGAATAGTTACTGAGTATGTTCTGAAAGATCTCATATACGTTGAAATCAGTGCTTTCAGAACCTCTTGGAAGGGAAATGATTTCACGAATATATTACTGCTGCTACTGATTCTATAGAGTTTGAAACCTCTAAATCCTTCTTCAGGAAAGGTTTCATGATTTAAAAAGCTTCATAAAACATAACTTAGAAATTTTCATTTCTCTCGCTTTAAGTGTCCTAATGCATTAACAAGATATTTCTTTCACGACTAATATGCCAAAATATTATGGACAACTCCTTTGAACTCTTACATAACTCTATCTAGCTACCAAGTTGGCCGGGTCTAGCAAGCAATTGAAGCAGAGAAGCTCTTACATGCCTAGTTTTGAAGATTAAGCAAAATGTCTCCTATTGCAGCCTTTCTGGTGCTATAATATTTAAGTCTCATGCCAAGAACACCCTGGCCCCTTAAGGCCCAAACCAAGAACATCAATCCTTTCATTTTCGGCTAAAGGAGTTCAGGAATTTCTCTGAAAAAGTCAGGCCATCAATTCCACCGTGATTCTTGACAACTCCAAAACATTTTTTAGCATAATACGTAAAAATCACCACAAAAAGGAGGTAATGTTCACTCACGAACAAATGTTAGGACACCAAACCCAAGTAAGTCACTGCTCAAGGTCAAAAGTTAAAGTGTATTTAAGGACTTTAGAGCTAAATCAAAGAAAAAGGACGGCCTTTAGATACATGACTGAAAATGTTCAGTACCAGTGTTGACTTGGAGCTTTTGATGTTACTCCAACAGAGAAATTCAGCTTCAACATAAAAGGTTCAGAGTTGTCCCTCATAAAATTTTCAGAGTGACATCAGACGCTCCAAGTCAACAATTCTAGAAAAGAAYGAAAATTTGTTTTCTTTAAATAAAAAACTAAGCTTAAGGTCAGAGCGCCCATTCTGGAATTCAACAAGACAGATGTTATACTGTAAGAAAACATAACTAAACTAAATCAAACACATTTTACATTCACTTGCATACCTTGCCAGGGGTGGTCGTTCTGGGTTTAGCAGGTATAGAAGGAGTCGCGTTTATGTCCAACACCATACCACCTATGACTACTGGCTCTGCTTCATCATTTTCCTCTTGCATCCTTCCAACCAAGTCCTGGAACAAACTACAACAATTTTCTCAAGTCCAAGATACCAACCCAAAACAAAAAAAAAAAAAAAAAAGGGTTATAATTTGATCAACAAAAGCGAAACATCAAATCCGAAATGGAAACGAAAAGACAATGAATACAATGATTCATGGATGCTCACCGATTCGAGACCTGAAGTAGCTTCCTATGTCGCTGATAATTGATGAGAGACAGTAAACTTTGAACTATGTTTTAGATTTTTCAACTGTGTGCGGACTCTTCCACCTCCCCCGTTCCCGACGAAGAAATTGAGCGACCTGGCGTTTGGGCCCATGTAAGCCCATAAATGTGATCGAAAATTGAAACCCACTGACGGTTTTATTGGGCCTCCATGGGAATACATAAAAGATTTGGCCAATGTATCTGGACTGGATGCTGAGTCGGCAATCTCCTTCAGAGCCCAAGTGAAAAATAATGGTTGTAAATTCAGAAACAGTAGGTATCTATTTTGGTGGGTCCATCTAGGAGAGAAAAGGATAAAGCCCGGCTTTGACGAGATTTGAGCACGCTTTTCGTTGGATATATCCAAAGAAAACGTCTTCGTTGAAGAAGTAAATTTGTTTAAGCAGTTTGAAAAATAAAAAAGATTTAACAATATATTTAAAATTCTTTTCTAAATTATAAAATTTTATTTAAAATAATAAATTGATAAAAAAATCTTAAATATAATTACAAATCTAAAACTCCTTAAAACAAACATTTTCATCTTTTCTTCTCCACTCGAAAAAAAGTTTTTACGTTTTGTTTGGAAAAAAAATTAATTACACGCTAGAATTAATACAAATACACCCATTAATACTCCAAGAAATCAAAGTGTCCTAACTTCATTAACAATTGTCATTTTCTCATAATTTTTGTATAAATTTGACGTAATAAATTAAAATTACAAAACGTTAAATATTATTTTCATTTTGAAATAGCAGTTTAAATCAGTACAAAAATAATGACAACTTTATCATTCAGATTCGTTGTTTAAGAAGTCAACACACTTTGATTGATCAAATAGKAAAATAATTTTCTTTTTACTTATTTTTCCTCTATTTTGCTCTTAATTTTTACTAGTGAAGTACATAATTTATTTTATAAAAAGAAATCAAGATTTGAGATAAAAAGGTCGTTGAATTCAAAGTTGTATGTTTTTCTTCACATTAGTTAAAGGTTACCAAAACTTAAAAGAGCACCTACCTATCTCTTTCGTTAAAACTACATACAGTGCGTTCTTTTATAAGTATTACGAATATTAATTTTTTTTATTTTTTTATACATATCAATATAAAAAATTAAAAAAGTCAGAATTTAATTCTTTGACTCCTAATTTATTTTTCTAATACAGTGATATTAATTTTTATTTTTCATTTTCTCACAAATTAAAATGAATTTTCATCTAACTTTTTTTTAATTTATAAAGACTTTTCACGTGCCATATAAAAATTTAAAAATATAATAAAAATTATAATAATCAAATTAATTCTCTTTTAAATTAATATTTTTTCAATTACAATACGCATAAAGGAAGTGAGGAATTACGTCATATTATTGCAGCAACTTTGAACTTATTAACTATACTTAAAAGGCCCCACGAGTGCTGAAGTCAATGTCCTTCCTCCACGAGTATACTTATGCCATTCGGTGGTCCAATAACTTCAGCGGCAGATCTACCAAGTTGTATAACTAAAAAACAGTAGGCAGAGACTTTGGACCCCGCGACTTAGATAATGACAGAATAATTTATTTATTGAAGGCCAAAAATTAATAGAAGCAGAAAAGTCTCGATAAATAGAGGCCAGAGGAGCTTTTTCTTCCATCTTACTTAGCCGATGTTAATGACTTTTCCCAGAATCTTTCTGGATCTTCTGCGTATGATTTTTTTTTAATTTTTTATTTTATTTATATAAACAATTGGAAAAAAAATAAAAAAAGAAACGCTGCCGACCTAATCAAGATTCTATTTGTTAACCACACTCAACTCCAATTGCCTGCTAATCGAGTTCACGTGCATTAAATATTGACTTGGGATTTACTTTTTTTTTTTTTAAACAGCAATCAATTTTAAAATGTTAGTTAAAATCAATAATTGAAATGTTTTCGTAATTTAAAATGTTTGGAGCCTTGGAGGTTTCCTTTTTATAGAATACGAAAACAGTAAGGTGAGAAAAGGAACATACGAATAGCAATTCTTACCTCTTATTTGGTCCTAGTGTCAGTAATAAATCATTTTCTATTATTGCTCATATAATTACTCTTARGACTTTATTCTAATAATCTTAAAATTAATCAAAATAAAGATCGAACYAACTAATAGTTTCAAATTAAGAGGACTAATTAGATAAATTTACGATGAAATTTAACATTTTTACCTTCTGACTATCATTTACTAGAAAAGGTTAAAACCTAATATAGAGGGCCTCCATTGCTCTCGCATAACCAAGGGCTGCTTGTACACTTCGCTTACAAATGGAACAATTGCAATTACATGCCTTTAACGGAAATCGAACTCTCGCCCTATAGCTAAGTTACAATGTTGTACCATAGCACTCTCGGCCTTTGTGTCCCAACACTATAATTCATTCGTTTGATCGAGAAGGATATTTCGATCTTCTTAAAGCTTCAATTACCTTTTAATTCACATTTAGTATGTATCAACTTAATTTAAATAACAATATTCTACGTGATTTATTAAGCTTAATTAAGAATTTACATCTGTATTTTTTTTTTTTTTTACAAGAGGTTTTGGTATATTTTAACATAAAGGGATAAAAGGATAACATTGAATGTAATATTATGTCAAGAAAAATGTAAGTATTTAAAACCACTTATATATTTATTTTTAATTTATTGTAATATTTGTCGCGGACATAGAAAGCTGTCAAAGTCACAATTCCAGAAATTGTGGGCATTAAAAAAAGCTTTTTTTTTTTTTTTTATTGGGGAAAGTGGGCATTTAAAATTGACATGATACAAGCTATAGTCATCTTCAATAATTAAAGTTGGTTGTCATATATTGGACTAAGGAAGAGAGACCGGTCATGGATTCATGGATTCATTGATGAGGGAGAGCTCGTGCATTGGACTATGTTGCATTTTGGGACAATTGCTCCCTCCAATCCGCACTAGAAAAAGACTTCTTTAACAACCTTGTCCTCCAATTGCACCATCAGTTCACTCCTAATCCTTTTTTTTTTTTTCTTTTTATCTGTAATGGCCATCGTATCACGGAATTCAATCGCTCTGATTAGAGAAAGCATCGACTGTTGTGAGTGCGACTGAAAATGTAAATCACGTAAATTACATTACAGGTAATTTTAAAATGATTTAAATTTTTGTTAAAATAATAGATCATTTCAAGAAAGACGTACGTTATATCAACTTAACGCATTTCCTTTTCAATTTACTCTTAATTTTTGCCATACCAAGATGTAAATGCCATAATGACTTTGCCTTTCTGTTTCAGGTCGAATGTAAATTTGATAATTAGAAATATTCATCGTGATTCATAATAAATTTAATAATAATACAAATTTCTCAGTAATATTCAATTTCTTTATTATTTAAGATCAATAATTGTTATATAGAACATCATTGACCCTAAGAGTAACGGTAGGGTGACTCAAAAAAAACGGCGACATCATCTTTTTGCAACTATCATGGAAAAATGTAATTACTAAAATACCACCCTTTGCAAATTGGTTGCGCATGCATCAATCAATCTCAATCGTTGAACGCCTGAATCTTTTTGACCAACCACAAATATTAACACTTAATTTCCAATTTAATATTAATAAAATAATTGCAGTGACGACTCCCCGATGTGCGAACGCAAGACGAAACTCCAACATTAGTCAAGTGAAACACGCAAAAACAAATAACATATCCGATCCAACGCTTGCTGTTCTAACCACACGACTCACGTCTTCCGTGTGGTTGCCTTCTATTCGAATCAGTTTTAAAGTGTAAAGAAAATTTAAAAAGTATTATTCTCAATTGAAATTTTAATAATTTTAAAATTTTCAGAAAAATATTATCTTATAATAACAATTTTTTTAAAAAAACAATGTTGTCCTGAATTATTAGAGCATTTTTTAATTTTTACATTAATGAATTAAGTAATACAATTTGAAATTTATTAAATATAAATATAAGTTAATTTTATATTGTATTTTGCTTCGTAACCCTGGACCAATAATACAATAATATCCCTATCAATATATATATAAATATAGATTGTGAAATAAAAATATGTTAGTAGCATCTTATCATATCGATTATAGTCATAAGATATATACATATATATAGCTTACCTCGAGTTCTCAGACGGACACGTGACTARGAGATTCTATTTGGATAGAATACAATTTTATTTGATTATAATGTGGATGTAAATGATTTTAATATTTTTAAAAATTAAAATAAATGATTAATTAAAATATAACGAGGGCACGTCTTGCAACTTATAAGGTTGTTAGAACACAGGAGAGAGTAATGTACTGTATACTCCCTGGATCAGCACATTGTTGTTGACCGTCAATCTGAGGGTCGCTGTTGAATAAGAGGAAAATGGACAAGAAAAATAAATATAAATTAATTACGATGGGGTACATTTATTTCTACCTTTTTTTGACGTGGCAAAATCGTTGACTTGCTTGACTTCCTTTATTGAATAACCTTTAATTAATTGGAATGAGAAAGGAAAAAAGTTTGAGATTAAAAGGCGAATCTCTTCTAGATTGGAGGGAAAGAAAAGAAAAGCTCCTAAGTGTGAAAAACGTTTCGGTAAATTCTACTAAAAATCTGGATCGATTGAGGAAAATATAAAATTATCGATAATTGTGATTTTTCAAAATCAAAATTGTTTGAAAATTCAGTTATCTTGGGAAAACAATCGAATATAGCTGGAAAGGAAAATTTTATTGAAAAATTTATAATTAATATGTCGAAAAATAAAATAAATATATTATTGATAAAAGTTAAAAATTTATTGAGCAAAATGAAGCATAAGACATTATCTTTTTATAAAAATTCAAATTCTTCATAAATACTTTTTGCATTGTCAAGTATGTCCGAACAAGTAATATTTACTATGATCTCATTTTCTTTTGCTTATAAATAATGGCTTTTGCCCTTTTTATTTTCTTAAGTCAAAAACTATTTTGAATTTTCTTAATTATTTTTTAAAATATTAGTTTTAAAAAATGTTTATGACAAAACAACTAATAGATATTTTTCTAAAATAAATTTTACTTATTGATGATGTGAAGAAACTAAAAATAATTTTATTTATTTTCAAATTGATTTGAAACCTAAATAAGATATGTTGCTTTTATTGAACCAAAATAAAAATGTGAAGCATTTTTCAGAAATATTTTATTTTCTTCAATTTTGGTAATTTAATAGAATGAAATTCCTTTTCGGAAAAAGAAAATTGTTATAAAATGCAATAAAAGGGTAAATAACAAGAAAGATTCTAGTCCCAGAGCACGTGCSCTSACTGCTTGGGCATTGGTCAAATGTCAATAACATCAAAATCTACCGGAAGATAGTACATTCACTTGRATAGCTTACAATGCATGCTGACCTGTACTTATTTTTGCGATTATTACCTTGCCACGTTATTTTCTTTGAAAATTAGGATAAAGTCTGATTTATTCTTAAATAATATATATATATATATATGTATTTGGCTAAACTAGACTAGGTTTAAATAATTCAACAAATTGATATAACTGATAAGCGAATCGTTAAGCGGGTATGTATTTGATTCTAGTTGTGACGTCAGAGTAAAGGAGTTACGAATAAGATATTCTTTCGAATAAAAGTCAGATCGTATAAATGCAAATTAAGCTGAATTCGAATTATTTCAAGAGTATGAAAATATCAAATCTCAAGATAATAAAATACTTAAATTATGTATTTAACTTTATTCTTTTAAATTTTGTGCTAAGCATTTTAGTAAGAAAAATAATCGAACATTTTACTATTACATACTATTTTTATTTTAAAATATAATTTTTTTTAAATCTATGCAAATATAACAATGTTGTTAAAAACAAACCAAAATTGTTTTTACATGGAATACATAATAATTATTATGTCCACGAAGAAGTGAATTCTATATTTTACCCTTTATCCTTAGGGATCCCCCCGCCATGCCACATCTATCTCTTGCTAATTAGAGACAAGCAAGAAATGATGTAATTAAGGTAACGAAATATCCCTCGGTTATCAATATGATTTATTGTCCAAATATGATCAAGACAATTGAGATTTGGAACATGAGAAATCTTAAACAAATATATAGTTTTATTCAAAAAATGATTGAAATAGATTCGATTTTCMTATTTTAATTAGAAGTATCTTAACAACGATATTTTTACTATTTCATATTCAAGACGGAAGGAATCTATAAAGGAAACAAAATTTTCTTCGTACTATTTATCACATTCATAATATTCGAATTTAAAACCTTGCAAATTTTGTAACATCCCGATTATCCAAATAGATAAGATTCAGCTAGTGCATTCCACGATTCACGTACTGAAATGAGTCCAAATCTTCACCCATAATTTCCAAGAAGGAGGAATTGTTGACCTTACACATATAATTTGCAAGATATGATGATTGATGAGGAAGAGCTCAGCTGGATATAACTAGTAGTTATTATATGAATAGCCAACTCCAAGTTGACCAGTTGCGATAGAGATTCAATCCCATCCCTACCTAGAGTGGGTGCACCCTCCTATATATATGTAGTAGTCACTTGGCCTACTACAACTGCAGACACAACCCAACACTACTCTCTCATAGTCTTTTTAGTCTCGGTGCTCAGAACAAGAAATGCCCGTTCTCATTTCAACATTTCTTGTAGCTTCTATATAGCTCCACCCCTCTCCCTATATCCTTAACCCCATCAATCCTCCCTATCAAAGATTCAAATGGCGGCGGACCAGAAGCTACAGCAGGATGGTTTCTCCGGCCAACAGCCAAAAACCATTCAAGATTTTGATCCACCCAAGAAACCAAAAAGAAACAAGTATGCTTTTGCTTGTTCCTTCCTAGCATCGATGACTTCTGTCTTGCTTGGTTATGGTAAGATTTCAACTTCCCACTTTGCCAACAAGTAAACAAGGCTCTCCATCGATCTTTCATCATCTTATCCGTATAATAATTAATAAAACAGTAGAGAAACAGACGCAGAATGGCCGTTTCTAGAAGTTACTTGACTGTTTGTTTCGGTTACCTCTCTACTTAGCAATTACATGCATGGTGCATGTTTTTAGCTAATTACTATATGTCACAGGATTGTGGTTATGGATTCTCTGTCATGCAGATATAGGAGTCATGAGTGGTGCAGCAATTTACATCAAGGAAGATCTCCATGTCAGTGATGTCCAAATTGAAGTACTAGTAGGTATCCTTAATCTCTACTCTCTCCTTGGATCAGCTGCTGCTGGCAAGACCTCCGACTGGATTGGCAGGAGGTACACTATAGTCTTTGCATCTGCTATCTTCTTCGCCGGTGCAATCCTTATGGGTTTCTCCACCAACTACGCCTTCCTCATGGTCGGGAGGTTTGTGGCCGGCATAGGAGTCGGTTATGCACTCATGATAGCTCCGGTCTACACTGCAGAGGTGTCTCCGGCGTCTTCGCGTGGTTTCCTCACTTCTTTCCCTGAAGTGTTCATCAACTTTGGTAAGCTTTCATTTGGTTTTTTCCTAGTATAGTTGATTTCATCACCAAAAATGAGCTCAACACAAGATACAAGAAACGGTCGGCTTGCAATCTTTAGCCTTCTGAGTTTAATTACGCAAAAACTTCTTTTGTCTTTTTGGTTGGTTGCATCAGTCCCTCTTGCAATCCTGACACGAAACATGTTACTCAGCCGTTGGCTTCCTAGATAACTATTCTGTATTCTATTAGACTCCATTCTTGACAACTCAGTAAGGATAATAATGTTTTTCGGCTACTACTTTTTTATAATTTTGAATACTTTTTTTATTTCCAAAAAAAAATCTACATTCTTTACATTTTTTTCTCGAGAAAATTCTTTGTATACGGGTCCACGAATCAATTGCGTCCAAGAAAATCCTCTCAATATATATATATATATATAAACTGATTCTTGATTCATGCGCTCATCGTTGACAGGCATATTACTGGGATACGTTTCCAACTATGGATTTTCAAAGCTTCCAATTCACTTGGGTTGGCGTCTTATGCTCGGAATCGGCGCAGTGCCATCAATTTTCTTAGCCTTAGGCGTCTTAGCTATGCCGGAGTCCCCGCGTTGGCTAGTCATGCAGGGCCGACTCGGCGACGCCAAGAAAGTTCTGGACAGAACTTCCGATTCCATGGAAGAAGCTAAGTTGAGATTAGCTGACATTAAGGAAGCCGCCGGCATTCCCGAACACTGCAACGACGATGTCGTTACCGTCACGAAAAGACACCATGGTGAGGGCGTGTGGAGAGAATTGCTGATCCATCCAACGCCGGCCGTCCGTCACATTCTGATATGCGGCGTAGGTATCCATCTCTTCCAGCAAGCAAGCGGCATTGACGCTGTAGTTTTATACAGTCCAAGAATATTCGACAAAGCCGGAATAACCAACACTACTGACAAGCTGCTCGCCACCATGGGTGTGGGGTTCACCAAAACCGTCTTCATTCTAGTGGCTACATTTTGGCTAGACAAGGTCGGACGGCGTCCGTTGCTCCTATCAAGCGTTGCCGGTATGATTGGTTCATTAGCTCTTCTAGCCMTAGGACTAACAGTCATTGATCACTCTGATCAGAAGCTAGTGTGGGCCATAGCACTTTGCATCACCATGGTATTAGCTTACGTGGCGTTCTTCTCTATTGGGATGGGACCCATAACTTGGGTGTACAGCTCCGAAATATTCCCCTTGCAACTACGGGCTCAGGGGTGCAGTCTTGGGGTGGCAGTAAACAGAGTAACAAGCGGGGTCATTTCCATGACTTTCTTATCATTGTCCAAAGCCATCACTATCGGCGGGGCCTTCTTCTTGTTCACCGGAATTGCAACGTTGGCGTTTGTTTTCTTCTACACTCTGCTGCCTGAAACACAAGGAAGAACCCTCGAGGAGATGGAGGCCTTGTTTGGCACTTTCTTCAGCTGGAGAACAAGAATGAGAGAGTTGAAGAAAGCCAAGGTTGAGAAGAAACCCCAGGTGCAGATGAGTTCTAACACAACTACAAATGCCACTCAGAATTAGATAATAATTTTAAGTAGTATATGTAAAAATTAATTTGGTCTAGGCTTGAGGGCTATTATGTCATTTTATCTATGAATCATAAGCCCTCTTCAGATATGTCAACATGGGGATTTGAGGAGGAGAATGGATGGAGAGACATGTCACGTTGTAATGGAGAAAGAAATGGCTAAAAAGAATAAAAAGGCAAAATTGAAAAGGGGAAAAGTTGTTTAATGATGTTGATGATCACCATAGGTTATTATTGTCCTTTGTAAGGTAGTATATGGTGGCAAGAGAATCTAAAAAATTAGAGCCAAGTGTATGACGAGCAAGGTTCCCATTTTAGCTTTGTCCTAGAGCTCTTGTGCGGATGATGTTTTTGTGATGCAAACCATGGAAATTGGACCTGAACTATTAACATCAAGAAAGCAAATTTTCGAGATCAATAATGTGTTGATGTGTCCAGAAGATGACAAAGTTGGCCCAGGATTAGCAAGCACTTCGGCTCTTCTATCCTGCCCATCTACGAATTGGTTTGCTTGTGGCCAGACATTGTTCCCTGCAAGTTATATTGAAGCTACTTTTGAGCTGCTTTCYCCTTCGGCTTACCTTTTGATGTACTCAATAATACAGGCCCAGTTCAGCCTCACTTTGCCTACTTGTGCACATTAGGCATCTGGTTTCTATCTTTATCAGAGGGTATCATGCGGCTATGATTCCAAAAGCTATAACAAGACACAGTATTACACAAGAGCATGAACTAAGAAATGAATATGGACCKACTTAGTTTGGTTCGCGTACATCTTCTCCACTTTGGAACCGAGATTTTAGCACAGGAAATCATACTTCAATTTCCTGATAACAGCCAAACAATGCATGTGCGCGTATTGCCTATCTACAAGAGCTAGGATGGCATTGTGGTAGTGACTAACATTTTCATGTGTGCTGCCATTTATTGCCAAGAAATTACTACCTATGATCAAGACACTGTATTTGTCAACTCAAGCTGGTTTTTTTTAATACAATATATCACTCCCTAGCTCGCTAGAAATGGAAGGGTCTTATTAGGTTTTTCATTCAACAGTTTTCTTTAGTATCCAGAAGTTATTTTTTGACTTTCTTGTGCAGTAAAAACTTTTCTTTACTTGATAGAGGAAAAAAGGAGGATCAAATTAGCACCATAACCAGGAAGAGAATGACGAATTTTCATTGATGGGCACGAATACACGCTAAACCTTTACAAAGTCATCGCCAAAAAATAATTACTAGACCCAGCCAACCCATTTCAAGTCCTAGAAACATACCTCAAACTACAATTCAACTAATTAATTCCCTCCCAAAAAATTAGCACCTATTTAATGTAAAGAAGATCAATTGGAAAATTACAATGTGGTCAAGAGATTTACATTTTGACAGCCACCGACCGATGCAAAGTCCTTATTTCTCAATGCCTTGCTGCAAATACTGTATCAAATCGTAACCGGCAGTTGTCCACTTGTTATACGCATCGGTACATGTCTTGATCATGAAATTGGCAGCCTCACGTTCACTCATCTCGGGGTGAAATCTCTTCTGCAGATTACCAATAGGGTCACCCCTGCTGAAGCAAGGCAGTCCACTATCCAGCATTAACATGACTGTATTAAGAATACCATCCATATATCGACGGGCAGCAAGGTAACCCTTTACACACAAGCTGCAAAAAGAGTCATCAAAGCTGGCTTAAGAATTTATACTGAGACCTGGAATGTGAAAAAAGAACGATTTTTGGCCAATTGGTGGAGGCCTTTCTCACCTTACAAACTGGTACCAAGTGTCGCTTTTCATTGAACCAGATGGATCAATTAACTGTGTCATTTCATGACTGAGCTTGAAGTGGGCACTTTCAAATCGCATATTTCCACCAGGTGAGGTTTCCAAAATAAAACCAAAATCAATATGAACAAGTCTCCCAACACTGCGAGCAAAAGATTTGCAAAGATTTAGCTCAAGAACTGCATGCACTTAAATAATGCAATAGTAGTTCCAGTCAACTCTCACCAAAGATCAAAGCCAGGAAGCTGTGGGCTAATCATAGAAGTTTCACATCCTATTAACTGCTTTATTTTTCTTGTGGTGTCAGTCGGGTTGGGGCATGGGGGCAGGGGTGGGTGTGGAGGTCAGTTGTAGGTGTTTTAAGTYAATCCTAAATGGAAAAATACACAGTTCAAGTGTACTGGCAATGAACTTTTCAATAACATCATCACTTGGATGAGAAACTACAGGACATAAAGGTGCTTACTTGTCAAACAACAGATTCCCATTATGTCTATCCTTCGGTTGAAGCAACAAGCTGGCAACTGCATAACCGGCGCTACTAATAATGAAGTTCTCACGAGCAGCTTCAAAACTGGGCGAACCAACGGGTCCATAATCCTGCTGGAAAATCTCATATAAACCACCATCAGTTGTCTCACCCATCTGACTTCTACTGCGTGTATTTGGTACAACCTGGATTTTGACAAAGAAAATATGCTGAGAAGAAAAGGTCTGACTACAACTCAACCAGGCAAAGGAATATCTTTCGAGAAGCATAAAATTAATGACGTGTTCTAGTGCAGCCTTCTCTCAGATTATTGTAGTGAAATAGTTTTTCTCTGTGARGATGCATCATCTCTTGTTTAAAGAAACCAGTAGCTCTTTTGACACCACTGGATTTGATCAAAATTACCTTGGCATGTGATAGCTGATGACTCTTCTCTCCAGATACAGAAGAAACACTAAGCACCAATCATGCTAATAAATCCTATGCGTGCTTAATTACTGATCAAGCAAATGAGAATGGGGAAGAATGCAATTGGGGAAACTATTTCCATAAACWTGAAGTTGGGCTGTTGGGGAGAATGAAAGGGAAACTAATATTCATACTGCCAAGATATTTGTCTTCTATTTCATGCCAGTAAGTAAAATCACAGTTCAACACCAATTTTGAATTTGGTATAAGTATGCACCAACTATATTTAGCAGAACAATATCAAACAATTTATTCTAATTGAAAATTTCAGCACAGCACAATAGCTCCTATTCTGGTCATGGAAGGTCAATTAACTGAAGTTGAGAAGCTATATCCACAAAGCTTGGGACAGAATATTTTGCAGTAAGCTCATCAGTTAGAGGAAAAGGATTTGGAAAACCTATGCATCCTATTTACCTGTGACAACATGCTCTGGCACAGTTAGAAATTATCCAGGTGTTGTTAGCCAAGTTCAAAGAACAAACCCAATGTAGAACACCTAAATTGAGCCTTTCAAGTCACTCTATATGCTTTCATGGCAATGGCAAGCCCCTACTTGGACACAAAACTATGCACACACATTCCATTCAGTTAATCACTGAGTGCAATAACATCCTACAAAACAAATTTAAAGAACTAGGAAAAAGGCATATTATGCAATTAGCAATCTGCCAAAGAAAATGCAAATCTAAGTAACCTCAATTTAGACAATCGTATATGCAGCAGTAGATGCACAGCCAATAATGGTAGTTGATAGGAACTCACCTCGATTATTCCTCTCTCGGGACCAGTAGGGAGAACTCCATAAGGAAATAAATACAGATTAAGCCCAACAGCCTCAAAGATGTCTTTCAGAAGTGAAATGACTTGTAAAGCAAGGACATCTTGRCGACAGTCATCTCCTACCTACATGAGAGAAAGATTGCTTTGATATGAAAAACGCAGCCAAAAGAACATGTACAGGCATTACAGAATACCATACCAAAACAAAATGAAACATCTGTTTGCATTCTGAATCAGAGGAATTAGCTGTCAAATGTCGAAACTCAAGGTGATGAATGAGACCTCACTCTTGATTACTTAAAGAAGAAAAAAAATCTAATTTTAAAACTAAGATTTTCCAAGAAGAAAAGAACAGAATTAATTGTATGTTTTTGGCCAATTGGAAAATGATCAGGGCAGGGATGATTGAAAGCCAACTCCTGCTTGTGTCCAGAGACAAGATTCTGACAATTTCTATTTCGGTTTACAGTCTCTGATGAATTTCACTGCAAGGATCACGATGGTATTACACAAGCAGTGTCACCTTGAAGATGCAAGCTTGGGGTTTTACATCCTTGAAATCCCCATCTCGATCCACCACATTAAAAGTAATCATAATAGGAACTTTTGCAGCTGATTGCAACGGAATACCACTATCAACCTGGATACCCCTCACCAGTTTATTGGTGGCGGTAGGAAGATAGAGGTCGTCTCCCTCCATTTGAATTTTCTCCAACTCTCTGTTTCCAAATAAAAAGTTAATTGCTCGGTAACCAGTTTAGAGATAGGACTATGGACATCTGTAAAAGAACAATACTCAAAATTGAAACACTGCACTAATCCATCTAAACAACAAGTACCTCCGGATGCCAGCTCGCCTTTCCTCCTTTGGAAGCGGATAGAGAACACCAGAGATAGATGTGACTTTGTCAAAGAAATCAAACTCTCTTTTGAACAAGTCAAGGGCCTTTGGAGTGAAACCATCAATAATTCTTTCCCTCACAAGAGGCAGTAATGCCTGAAATGAGCTATTCTGAAGATAATGCAAAAGAAAAATCCAACTCAGTATGCACAAACATTGTATGGTTGAAAATAATATGAAATGCAGAACCTCTTGTTAATACTCAAAACATAGCATAAGCACACAAGCCATTTGATTCTGATCTACAGAAATAGTTACTTAACCAAACAATAAAAGAAACCAGAAAAAGTTGCCCCAAATCATGTAACATGGATAAAAACGATCGAGGTCTGGTGGGTATAAAGAGTACTAGAATATTGTTAGTGGCAAAGAAAAGTAAAACCACACAAGTTGGCAAGAYAAGTACAATAAACAGCAAAGAGATACAAACTAAATCGCATCCCGCCATTTGTTTCATAAATCAATAAGTCATCTTATCACATATTAGACAAGTTTTAGTCCACAATTTTGAGCATGTATGTTCTATTAAGAATAAAGAGGAAATTGATGGAAAATCTTATTTGCAACTCTGAAGTAACTTGTTCAATGCATGTCTCAAATTTATCTGACAAAATGATCATCTTATCACATATTAGACAAGTTTTAGTCCACAATTTTAAGCATGTATGTTCTATTAAGAATAAAGAGGAAATTGATGGAAAATCTTTTTTGCAAACTCTGAAGCAACTTGTTCAATGCATGTCTCAAATATAACTGACAAAATGACAAACAAAAAGTTTGCCAGGATGTACAAAGTTCCTCCAAGAAAAATGTTGCAGTTTTTCCTATTCCTATGGTGTAGAAGGATAAAGAAAGGACAGATATACTTTTGCAGCTGCTGCATCTTTCACATCTTTTCCATCTTTACCATCTTTCCCATCTTTTGCAGTCTCTGGCACACAAGTCTCGCCCTACAGAATTTGTAAGAAAGCATGAAACCCCATGGAAGCCAAAGCATGATCATACCAAACAAGTTTACAATAATCCATCAGAACCATGTATGATTCCATGAACAAGTGATCTCTCAATTACCTGTAAATGCCATATCAGAATATGGGCAAATATGTCACTCCTTTGAGCAGCTCTAAGCAAGTATCCTTCTACTAACCTCTGCAATACCAGATACCATAAGCAACCCTCCAGTTTCTCTATAACAATGCATGAGATAGATTTGGTTGGGACAGCTTAATGAATATAAAAATTTGTGTGATAAGTGAATAACCATCAGAAAAAACCCATTAACATCATTTTCCTTCCTCTATCATTGATAACCACATGTATTAATGGTGTAATGCAGAAGCCATAATCCAACAGATTTTCCAGATGTCAAACCTCGTAGCCAAGCCCATAGCAGAGACACATCAAAACTTTATTTTCAACAAGATTTCCAGCCAGAACTAGGAAAGCATGTATTAGTACATCCAGAAACTACCTACCTCATCATCATATCTTAAAGCCTGCACCAACTGAGGCATGAAGAAGGTCACCCGCTCTGGTGGATAAGATTCCAAGACCCTGAGAACATAAGCCATAACACGTGGATGGCCGTTATAAGCAGGAGTAAGGAATTCCAAAGCCTGTGTGATTGAACAAGCAGCCCAATGTGGTAGTTGTTGCAGGAGGGGTGAGTTCTCATCTACAGCTTTTGGAGTAACAAAATAAGGAAGAGCTAGAGGTATACTACGAATCTCCAATATATGTGTCTGCAATAGCAACAAGTATAATTAAATATAATCTACAATCCATCAACATATAAATGTATGCCATTAAATGAGAATAGATCAAGATGATTCGACATACTTGAACAAGTAGGGCCAATTCTGCTTTGAGAACTGCATTAGCTGGAAATCTTGCACCCAAGCAGAAAGCAATTCGAGGATCAACAGAAAAGGCTGTCCTTGCAAACTCCATCCATTTTTCAGAACTAATTTTCATACGAGATGTGCTTTCCCTAAGTTTTTGGACAGAGTCAAAAGTAAGCATAAATCAAGTTTCCACCAGAACAAAGTGCATTCAAGAACTTCATAATTGGAAAGGAGGTTTTTTTTTTTTTTTTTTAATAAATAAAAGAAGGGATAGTCTGAGATTTTAGAATAACTACTTTGATCCCATAGGTTGAGCCCAAACTTCAAGCCTATCAGTTTCATGCTGGCATAGCATCAGAAGTAGTTGCTTTCTTTTTTCCCTTCCAGTGGCATAGTTCTCCATCCGGCCCCAAACTGGATGATGCTGTTCCTTCTGTATAAGCAGCACAGACAGCAGTATTCAGCTCCATTGTCAACAGAAGAACAAGAAAAGCAGTGAATTCATAACTTCATTAAGTAGCACCAATTGCATCAGGAAATATACAAAGACTTAGAAATTTTCATTTTAGAATTAGAAGCATCTTACAGCATCATTAGAAGAGTTCCCATTTTCAGGTAACCGTCCTTTGGAATCAAAGAGGGAAGAATCGTCCATCCGCTCAGTTAAAAGATACTGAACAAATACAGAAAGAGATTGAGCCTCACTTTGGGCAAAGGTGTTATTATTCATGTCATACCACTCTGGTTCATAAGCAAACCACCCCAAAGAAGCCCTGCATATTTACAAAGGTGTTATTAAGTTTAAGAACCCTGGAACCAAGGATTTTAGTTCAAGAAATTGAAAGAAAGAAAAAGAAGCTCATATCCACTCTCACCCGAAAAGAGAGAGAAAGAGGAAGCACTATATTTAGAAGTTTGAAATAGATATAACTGATTGGGACCAGAAGTAGGACAGAGACCCTACTCATATCATTGGACAAAATTCAATATTTTTTTTTCCTTGTATCAACCCAGAAGAAATCAAATGAGCAGAAGTTAATTTTTCACTTTCATTTTTCTAGGAAAGAAATCAGAAACCCCTTTCTTTTGCCTCAGAGGAAACATGAGAAATAAATTAATCAAATGAGAAGCACACAGAAAAATGGCCTATTTCAACTTAATGAGACACAAAGGTGGGATGCTGATGCATACGGATAATCATGGTTTCATCAAGACCACCATAGTGTAATACACCTTTTCTGGGTATGCCATCTATAGTTGAAGAAATCACAAATTCACTGATGCTTGGAACAACCAACAAAATCTTGCTGAAGTACTTAAATATGAACAAAGAAGTTGCAGAAATCAAATTACTAACTASTCATTACCGATAAATCCTATCTTCCAGCAGCTGAAGCCCTATCCTGTAATTCTGAAGATTCCGCTGTAAATAGCATGAACAGAACTTCAGTCCAAGGAGCATGACCGTAAAAAAGGTTCCAGTAGCAGCTGGATGGTGTGAGAAGTTCCAGAAATGTTTTGTGGTTCCTTGTAACATTCGACCAAGTAATAAGAGCTGGTCTGCACTATCATGTCGGACTACCTACATGTACGAAATACTTTAAGAAAAGAATAAAATGTCACCAATGAACTAGAACCAGACGATTACTAATTGAAAAAGCCTTCCCATTGTTCTAAGATGGAACCTAATAGAATARATGATACTAAACATCAAAGCTGTTGCATTCACCTCAAACCGATCAATAAAATATCCAAGCCATACTCTGTGAGCTGCTATTTGTTCAACTGGGTCCTTTTCAGGCAGCGGCTCTGGTTCCCCAGGTGCAAGGTGAGGCCTTAGTTTTGCAGCAGGTCCACAGTATCTTGTTTCCGAAGCAAAAAGACCTCGCTTGGTATCAATAGTCCACAACCATGCATCAACAAGTTCAGCAAGTACAAGAGAACCCAACTGGGGAGCAGCTGCAACCAACCATGTCCAAACAAACACACCAGTTTCCATGGCATCAGATGTGCATATGTAAGCCGGGCACCAGCAAAGAAGACGGAGAAGCTGTGAAAAGCTCTCTCCATTTGATTTTGAATCTGAACCCTGGAAATAAAATATCCTGTCATATGTCACATCCAAATAGGAAATGAAGTTTTCTGTCATGGCAAAAAGGGGGGAAAAATACAAAAGATCAAAAGTAGTTGTGAGAAAAGAAGATGCCTGACCAGATCCGAAAGAAGTAAAGCAGTAGCTTGAGAACATGTTTCACGAAATGAGGATTTGTCCACTTCCCCACCCTTTTCAGCAATAGTAACAAACTGCTGGAGAAGATGCACAAACCTGGAAAGTAATACTTCATTGAAGGAATCATTTTTGGAATGGGAATTTTGGGACATCACTCCGAATTCTGGGGACTGAGGGTCAAGACTGAGCCCTAAACCAATTGGTCTAGGCTTAGAGTCAAGGCCGCCAATACTCTCATATAACCTTCTCATACCAGCAATTTCCCCAGCATGATTACACTTTGCTGTTGCACTGACTACACCAGTACTGAGCACCTCCAATTTGAATGCCTCGGTCAATTTTAAGTTTCCACCAGATGCTGCAGCAGCTGCAGCCATGACTGCAGGAATATTGGCAGGTTTTGCACCAGTCCAACAATCATTCTTACCAGAACCAATTCTTATTTCAGTTAAGAGAGAAACCACATCAGCAGTGCACTGTGTTCTTTGCCAATTGTTTGCTTTACAGAGCTTCTCCTGCAGTCCACAATTAATACAATGTCTGAACAGATGTTCAAMAAAAAGGGACAGGACAAGTATACACATCTTTCTAAATAAGTTATTCCAATCTATTATTACAGAAAGTGGGAAAAGAAGGGCAACATAAGACCATGGAAATCAAAGTGCACAGAGAAGGAAAGAATTAGAGGAGAGACCTTGGAGGAACATCTTTAAATCAAGTCAGTAGCATCGGGAGATAAAAGTGAATCTCCAGGGAAAATGTTAAGATTTACAAGGCAAATGATCTCATTGTGGCGCAGCAACTTTTCTATTAGCCCATGTGTGGAAAAATTGAGCTCATGATATAAATTTGGAAGAAATAATTGAACAACTGTGTTCAGTTACTAAGTTACAGACCCAGGACAACTTATATGGGTTCACTCATAAACTAAAGCAATTCAGCCAGTTTAACCTAAGGCCTTCATCATATGAGTACTACAGATCTCTGGAGAATCTTTCAATATTATCTGAGGAGCTATGGATCTAAAGAAGAACAGGTGAGTAAACAAATAAAATGCTTCAAAGATGCTATGTATATAGAAGAAAAATCAACCTGAAGAAGGCCCTGAGTCGTGCATGGGGCATGTGAAAGTGAAATGATGATCCAATCCCGTACAATCTTTTGGTACAAAGAACGAACACTAGCAAGCCAAGCGGGGTCATGGACAACAGCTGAAGGTAGATCACTGTGAAATGAAAAAAGTAGGGAATCCAGACAAGAAGAATTCCACAAAATCTGCAGCATAACCACATGATAAAGTCATCTTAGCATATGAAGCAAACACAAAAGGTAGAACACATAACGTAACTGCTCAAAGTTATACCTGAGGAAACTTCTCTCTGAGTTGACTTAACAAATTTACTGAAATATCACGAACATGCTCATCCCTCTGAGACAAACTTTTTATGAGAAAACAGGCATGGACACAAAGAGCAGACTCCTTGATTTCAGATTCATTTCCTGTCTCAGTTACCCGATCATTCTGCATCCAGAAGCAAATATCAGATATTTAGTTGTGCCCCGTTTGCATAAAACAAGTTTATGGACATGTTGTAAGGTGCTTATGTCTTTTGTTTGGGTTTTAAAAGCTAAGGCTGCTTTCTGTTGGTGTTTTGTTTTTCTGATAACACTCAAAACATTTTAGATGAAAAAAGTTAGGCCTGTTCTCAGGCAATTTTCTGTTTTCCATTTTCCAAAACAGTGAAAATTTGTTCTCTTTCATATTTTTTAAAGCGCATTCTCGAAAAGAAAACTGCACTGAAAACTAAAAACAACCAAAGCAAAAAATAGCTCGAAAACAGTAAAGAAATCAAGACTTAATTTCTTTTCATTTAAAATGTTTGAAATTTAACCTTGGAGGCGCTGATTTTCAAGAACAACTTCTTCCTGTCAAAGCCCTTTGAAAGAAATTTGAAGTTACTTTTTCAATCAGTTTTTTCAGAAATTGTACTATTCCACAGCTTTAGAAAGATGAAAAGCATTCTTAAACAAGTCTTTATTTGTTTCGCTTCTTTTTTCCTTCTCAGATGGTGTTAGATAAAAGTCACCAAGTCTTTTCTTTTTAGCCAAAAAAGAATCATTACATAGCAKCAATAAAGACAGTGTCATTCACCTGGAATATAACTTCTGTACTGATAYAAGTACCGTAGKAAGAATTACAGGAAAGGTTCATCAAATGATCTATTAGCTGAGTACTCTCTCATTTGTTCCAAGAGTTAACTGACTACCAACCTCTCGAGCTCAATATTCTAACCGATCAAATGTCTATTATTTCATTGAGTAATTCACCAAAATTGACAAATTAACAGGACATAAAAGAAATCACTCCATAAATTTGTGAAATAACAACATCAAGAGTTCAACCTATTAAATGGCCTTCTTATCTTCACTTACAAAACAATTAAGTTAAGCATAGAGGCCCCAAAGGTAAGAACGGAGTCCGAATAAACACATAGGCAAAATGAATCATACCAGCCAGACTAAAGCAGTCTCAAAAGCACGATGAACAATCGCTGTCAAGCACTGAGAGACGGCTGGCATCAGATTTGGACTTTTCAAGTACTCAAAGACACAGCTGAAGGCACTTCGAGAAGTAGGTGAACTGGGGCTACCATTGAGGATACCACCATTGCTGCTGAATCTGATTATCTCTAAAAATGCTACTGCTAAGAGATAAGTTGCCTTGACACCTGAGGAATTCAAAGTAAAATGAATGAGCAAAGCCTCCAGAAATGGGTCAGAGCTTGCCATCTAGTGTACTCCAAATATGCTATCTCTAACAAACAATGGCCATACTAGATAGTAGAAAACAACAAATCTCCAAGACATAATAAAATAAAATGATATCAAGACCAATTCCTAAAACGAGCCAACCTGATATTGTGCCCATTCCTGAAACCTCTACACGCCCTCCTAGAGCAGCAGAAAGAGCCGATCTTTGGCTTACAGCAGCTTTCTCATTGCCACTTCCTCGTCGACTACCTGGATTATGAAGAGCATTAAGTTCCAACTCATCTTCGAGCCATTTCACAGAGCTGACAACCTGGATAAGAGAACGAATAGAAAGAAGGGTCATTTAAAACTGCTCTAGCTTCACAGAAAGACCTCCAAGACCTGTTATAAATTTCATTTTAGGTAGAATTAATAGTTATGTTCATAGTGACACTCTTCAATTCATACGATATTAAATACTTTGTTAGTCTCCCATCTGCTGCAAAAAGCCCAATAAATCTGGTCCCTTGTCAACATTAAATATGCATTACTTGAATCCTAGTTGTTCCAGACACGTGAATAGGTTATATTTTAACTAAACTCCCGTACTTTATTGCAGAGATTAGTTTTTGGAAAACTCTGGGGTTTCATAATACATTTGTGATCACAATTTATTTATAAAATTAAAAAAAATGTTGAATTGGGATTAGTTTTCCATGTCGTTATGATGAATTGCAATTGTAATCGTTCAATTTGACATGATTATTACAAGGTTAGGAGTCCCCTTCTTGTCTGTCTCCTCCTTTCTATCGTGCTTCTTCTCCTTCTTCCTAATTCCTATACTTATTGCTGCATTTGAATGAGTGGTAGCTTTTAATTTCCTTTAAATATCTTAAACCCTCAATAGTCACCGTTTAGATCAATAGAAGCTCTAACTAGGCCCTAGGTTCTTCTTTCTTCCATATTGTATTATTGGACAAATTAAGTCCTGTGGTTCAGTGGCACAAGGGCAATGGTCATATATCTACTCAACCTACACAAAGTATCATGATCTCACAATAAAATAGACCATGTAACAAAACTTAAGCAACTGGACGTTTGCTAATGTCCATGTCAGGCATGAAACACGATTTCATCTCAGAAACATGAAAAATACAAATTTCCCCGTTTCTCAGTTAGGATAGGTATGCAGGAAACTTTATAGATCCTACCAAAATTGGAAACAGGAAATATCACAATTTCTTCTTCTCTTATCCAAAATTCTAAATAAATACAATCACACAGCAACTCTATTATATTGAGATTTTGTTTGAGAAATATAAATCACATAGAAACCAAGCTTGATTTTAATTGATGTTTAACATGATATAAATGTAACTTTACGTATAAATATAATATAGACTTTAACATGATACAAATGTAATTTTATGAGCATATCTCTGTACATATATATCAACATGTGAATCTGCATATGTTTAATACGTAAGATCATCACATTACAAAAGAAATTGTGATACACACAAACTTTCTCTTATTTGGCAGCAGCAACTGAACAAATACAAGTTATCAAACATATAGAATGAAAATGCATATACATTCAAGCATGTGTGTACAAGATAATGAACACCGTAAAATTGGTCAAATATATCAAAGCCTGAAGCAATAGACAACTATTTGGGTTACAAACAAAGCAAACACCAAAAGAAAACTTGACAGAAAGAGCTCCACGAAGCTGAAACCCAACATTTCAGCAGACAAGTAAAACACAAAACTAATAAACTTACAAGAGGTGGAGTGCCTTGAGATATACGCTGCACAGCAGAAGACCACTGAGCATTCCACATGTATGGTCCACCCACAGCTTGTAGTGCAATTACACCCATGCTACCAACACTGTTAAGTGTAGTGGACAATGACTTTGTCGTACCCTGAGCTTTAATTATTGGAGGTGCCAAGCCAAAGAGTGCAATATAAAACCACAAGTTACGGAATAGTTTCAAGAGCGAAGGCTCCACATTTCCAGTAGGATCAAAATCTGAACATATTTCAGCTACAGCAGGAAGTAGAGGTCCAAGAAAATCTGCTCCACTCCTGAAGATGTCAAATGTTCATAGTCAGTCAGTAGTCTTCAAATGCATTCTGACAGTATCCAGTATAGAACATTTACCTTCCACTTTTAGACTCAGCAGCTAATCCTACATCTGAACACAACGATAACAATCGATAGCGATAATCTGAGCGCAATTTGTCATTAGTGAGGCCACTAGCAATCAGAAGAAATCCTGCAGGAAGAGTCTAGAATGTGATTGAACCAGTGAGCATAGCATTTAAGATAATCAAAACTCATAGCAAATTTGATGCTATAATCAATTACATTAAGAAGTAAAGAAGCATACCTCAACACGTTCTGTTGTCGACTCAGGAGCCTGGGTTCTACTTTCAGCAGAACCAACACTAGAGAGTTTATTCATGTAGCTACGAATCATTAAAACAATGCCTTCACGATAAGATTTTTCAAATCCTAAACTTGCCAGGCGAGAAACAGCATCAAGAAGCTGCAATAACACCCACCACAAAAAAAAAAAAAAGGAATAATATTTGATTTGCAAATTCTCAAATGGAGAAGAAAACCTGAATTGAAGTAAGCTAGCATGCGAATCAGACACATGGTAAATTTATACTCTACCCGTAGCCTCAATAAGCCTGGTGTAGAAGCATCACCCTCTTCTAAGCTTTCAATAAAAAGCGGCAGTATCATGTCAACCAGTTCAGGCTTGTTAACAGAGACATTCAAATCAGCCAGCAAACGAATAATGTTAAGCTGCACACGTGGAGCTGCCGGCTTWTCTCCAGGCTGCAACAATCAAAAGAAGTAACCACCCGATACAAAAAAGAATACATCTCTAATGGAAAAAGATCAGGGACAAGTTAATCAGTCATTAAGCAATCATAAGTACTTTCTTCAATAATGTGATGACTGGTTTTCTAGCTCTAAACATCTTATCAGGAGCTTGTAAAGATTTAAGACCAGCCCCCTGTCAATGCCCAAAAAAGAATAATACTGAACTTACTTTAATTACGAAGACAGTTCCAATACTTCTGAATTTTCAAAAGCTCAAAATGCCCAGTTCCAGTTCCTTTTTTCCCTCCAAACTTCTTTAATAGTATTTATGAGAAGGTAAAGCCATAAGACATGACCACTCAAGTCCAATACAAAGTTTAGAGGGAGTAAACCTAGTGCATAAGACACCTACCATTTAGGGACGTCGAAGCTACTAGTAGTAAATGTACCCTGTATTGCGTTGTTCCATAGATAAATCATGACCACTCAAGTCCCAATGGAGCAACACTTTTAACTATTTGCAGGACAAACCATTCCTCAATCACCACTCTATGCATGTCAATCGTTGCCAGAGTGATGTGTGGAGCTTTTCCTATTAGAATTCATCATAGTTAAGCAAGCACATATCAGTTACTTCCAAAATAAGGAGTAGAAATGTATTATTATTTTTGCATGTCTAGAGTTTTATCTGTATCTTCATGCTAAAGRCAATAGTCATGTATCTTGGTTGACCTCTCAGCAGTTTTCTTCTAATAAATGATAAGATGTTGGATTAAAATCTCTTAACCATCATTTAGCATTTGTCACCAAATTAATTTCTTCGCTTCCTCTAAGCCCTCAATGTTAAAACTTCAAATTTAAGTAAACACACAAGCAACTAACTACTTCCTCCAATAGACATACACGGAAAACAACTCTACTTTGCTTGATGATTCATACCTTAAGATTGAACAAAGAAAGAAAATAAGAAGAGTATTAATGAAGATGCTCAGTAGATAACATCTTAGATAACTTTCATCTTGAATACTACATATGAAAAAAGAAATTTATGCCTAAGTGGGGGGCAGCATCGAAGAAAACTTTCATCTTGAATCCTTGAACCCAAATCCCCAGATTAAGAATCTTTAACTATGCTTCTGTATCTCACTACTAGATCATCATCCTCGGCAAATATGGTCGAAGAAAATAGAATCATTAGATAGTTAGTGGAGAAAAATGTATCAAAATTCTATGTTCCATTAATTTTGACCACTATATGATTAAGAAGCACACAATGTCCATTACTTTAAACCCCCCCCCCCCCAAAAGGAAGGGGACAGGGTCATTCTCTGTTTAATGGATGACCTCAACCTCCTATGCATGCAATATCAGGCAGGCCTTACCAGGATATTTGACATCTGATTAGATCAGTGAAGAACTAGAGGAGATTTTGTTTATACTAGTTAAACAGAGGCGTCTCATGCCTTGGAACTTTGCGTCAGCCAAATAAGAAGTTCCTTGCAACCTAGTTAACGTTATGTTGTTACCGATGAGGAAATAAACTCGAGGAAAAGAAAATTTGAATCTTTGCACTCACAGCAAGAAACAGACAACTTTAATCAAGTACATAACCTGTGCATTCAAGACTCTCAAATTGAAAAGGTAACGCATCATAGGAAATATGTAGTCGCAGAAAGGCCTGGTAAACAAAGAGGAATCTTCAGCCTACTAATATCATGTATTATCCAAAAGAAAGAAGTGACAGGATATTATGATCAAGTGAATCATGAAAATCCATAATGCTTTTGAGAGCATGTATAGTCTCATGTCTAAGACTATACAAACAAAAAGTTCATGCCCAAATCTGCAGTTCGACATGGCAAGAAAACAAAATCACACTTACTTGTTCTTCATCATCATTTCTTTCACGAATACTTGCAGCTAATCCCATAATAAAAGTGTCCACAGGTGACCGGTCCTTGGTCCATCCAAATTCAATGATTTCACAGCATGTCTTCAACACACTCTCAAACATGGATCCTTGGTTGTTGCCCCAAGTGTCAGCCTGCTTGTAAAGACGTTGGTTGCAACAGTAGATTCAATACAGATGTACAATAAGGCATGACAGAAAAATCAAATCAAATACATAGCACACCTTCTCACACATGATCAGTACAAGCCGTTTGAAACGAATAAGTAGGACACGCAACAGCTGACCTCCCCGTGTAACAGCAGCTTGTGAAATCCCAGCAAGTAAAGAGCTGAATAAGTCTTCACAAATTCTCAATTTTCGCCAAATTGATAGCAAACATGCCTCAGCAGCCTCAATCAACAAAGTAAGAGTAACATGCAACAATCTTTTTGATGATTTTCCATCAAGATCAAGAGATGCAAGAGCCTTAATTTGCAACCTTGCTGCTGATTGGTAAACAGACAGCTTCGTGTTAATTTTCGCTTTCAATAACAGCCCATGTTCTGACCAGTCCCTCTTCTTTATCTGTCCAAATAAGAGACAGGAGAACCACTTAACCTCTTTAATTTATTGATCCTGTCCAGATAAGACCTAGCAACTGGATAGAAATCAACCGGCATAATTGAAAAGTTAACAAAGTTTACCTTTAGAAAAGCCAGCATTGATTGCAGTTGTTCCTTGGCTACAAGCCTCACTTGTTCCAAAAGCTTGGGATCAACTGTGGCTTTAGCCAATATATGTGTTATCAATTTAAAGGCAATTTCCTGTTTCTCAAGGCTCTCCAAAGACTCAGTCTCAAAAGAAGCAAAAGCTCCCTTTACTACCTCACCTCCTCCTCCATCATTGAATCCCAAATTTCCACCCAACAAATCCACGTTGCTTTTCCAGACAACGCTGCTTCCGTTGATAACAACACCCTTTGCTGATGACGCACTGGTAGCATCATCAGCAGCCCTTGAGGACCCACTGCCAGATGTCTGGGAGGCATTGCTAATCTCATTCCCCGGACTGGCCCTCCCATTAGACTGATACTGATAATGGTTCACGTTCAAAGGCGAACTCTGACATGAAGTCACCTCCGAAGTTGRGGAGAGGTGCTCCCTAGGGGAACTCGGAACCATGATGTCAAACCGATCAACAAGACATGAAACCAAGTTGTTCGCATCAGAGGAAAGAATTGGAGGAAAATTCGAACATAAAGCATTCAAAAAAATTCTAGCAATGCCCGAATCTCCACTCACATTGCTTATAGCTGCGGTCACAATCTCCCCTGTGTATACTGAAACGTCCGTGGAAAAGTCAGAGGCTAATTCCGTGGCTTTACACATGTAAGCCAAGTATTCATTGAAGAAGGAGGAGATCGAGTCATTTCCAAAGGATTGCGGCCAGAAGGAAGGGGTGAAGGACCAGGGAATTGCCCGGTAGAAGGCCAGGATGAGTGATTTAGGCCGTTGGTCCTCATAGTTGGGGCATTTAGAGAGGAAACGAGACACGGCAAGGACGGCATTAAGCTGAGACCTCGAAACCCTAGGAGATCCGGAAAGGAGAGATTCCGCCGAAGGGCAACGGCCGCAAATCCAGACCACCTTCTCGGTAAACTGCAAGGGGCTTTGAGCGATTAAATCGCACAGCTCGATCAATGAATCCATCATCGATTTTATTTAATTGCATCAACAAAATCGACGTAAATATTCGCTCATTAGCTCTTCCGAAATTGAATTTCCGCAGCTTGATCAACCCTCCCTCCTATTACTTTACATACCTGAAGAAAATTACCATCAACAAACATCAGAATTGGAGAATGAACACCTAAAGAAAAGAAAATACAGCTTAATTGGTGAAAAATATTACAAAACTGACAGTTAAAGAAGCTTGATCATAACTCAAATGAGGGATGCGAATTCTAAGGGGTCAAAGGAGAGAGAACGGAGAAGTGGACATACATTTACAATGTGCACTCTACATATGTAGCTTTTTTTTCACTAATGGTTGAAAGAGGAGAAAAATGAGTGTGAAATTAGGGTTTACGGAGTGGTGAGAAGAAATGGAGGAAGGTACTGGTGGTTCGTGAGGTTCGATGCGGCCTCGTAACGTCGCTGTTGTTTCTGTAATTGACGACGGGGGTGGTTTGAGGCAACGTCTCGCGCCTCTCTCAGATCCTTTTTCTTTTTCTTTTCTTTTTTTTCCTAACGGTGTGGCAGTTTCTGTGTTTTCTCTCTCGTTTCAATTTTTGGTTAATTGCTCCGTCCAACGGCCTCTACTTATCCGCAATTAGTAAATAGTACAGGCTGTTAGTGTCATATGGAAGCATGGAGCCCGATATCTGGGATATTTCGGATTCGTAACCGCATCCTTTGAGTGTCCTGCCTCTTCCTGCTCGCGCACAACTATAAAGCGCTGTCGTTCTGCTACGCTTTTTACTTCTTGAATATTCCTTTTTTTTAAAAGACAAAACATTTCAATAGTTAAGATCAATGCTTTTCCATTCTGGCAGCAAGTAATTCATCGTGAGGCCCAGAGGCAATCCAAATCACGGTCATGTCCGTCCATATTACAATTCAATTGTGCTAAAAGATGTAAATCTATTTTTTTAYATGATACGATATTCTTATATTAGGAGATTAATTTCGATCCGATCTGATTATATTCATAAAATTTAATTCTTATAAAAAAATTTAGTACGAAACTTTTTTAATATAATATTACAAATAAATATCGAACTTAACATCTTATTTAATTTAATATTTCATTTATTAGTTGTTTTAAAGTGATTGGTTGAAAAGGTATGATTTATTCCTGGAGTGAACAGAAAGCCCAAACAACTAATATCATATTCAGCCGTATATTTGATTTGACGGCCCAAAGGACAGTGATCTGGTTCTTCCATATTAAGCTTATCGACGGCGGAAGATCAGTCTGATGATATTGTCCAATTCTGTCCTCTGCAATTCCAAGGCCATTGAGCATCGCTACACTAACACTTCAGCATGTTCGGCCTTCACGACCGCATTGATAGCGGAGAAGCAGTGGCCTGGACTGACCCTGCAACCTCTTCACGCCAAGCTCCGTCAACATTTCGGTTGAATGTGGATGCCGTGGGTGGTATCCAACCAGAAACAGTGCTGCATCGGTTGCCTGTGGACACATTCGATGAAGCTAGTGCATTTCTGTATTCTTATAGATCATTAGCCGCAAAAGAGTATGTTTTTTAAAGGTCGAATGATGTGATCATGTTTAAAGAGATATTCACTCCCATCCCCGCCGTATTACCCATAGGAGGTTGGAGGAAAATCTCCTTCTGATGTAGTATTTCGTTTGAAAGGATATGACATTGATAAGTCTATACGCAGACCTTACTRCTTGAAATTAAGATTAGTGAAAAGTGATCTTAATCAAGAAATAACTCTAAGTACATCTTTATTCATAAAATATCTTTATTCATTAAGTAAAAAGGATTATTGAAAAAATTATATGAACCTATCTATTTTAAACTACATGATTTATTTGCTCGAGACATCCGAAAAGAAAAAAAGAGAGCAATATTAGAATTGACAATTTTTAGTAAGCAAACTTTTTTTTTTTTTTTTTTGCAATTGCTAGTGTTGCCTTGGTCTTATTGACTGATACAATCATATGATATTTTAGTTCAGTTTGTGAACTTTCAATTGGTCAAGGATAAATGGATGTCAATATTTAACTATAAGTACAAAAAGAAACTAGAGGCTTTTCCTTTCCTTTTCCAAAGTTTCTACTACTAGTGAATATTAACATAGAAATATTACCTTAATTAGCTTTAAAAAAAGACAAATAATTCAACTATTTTTCTCGTTTTTCTGCTCTCTGGATCCATGAGAAGCCAAGACATTACTACGCTGAATCTGGATCATCATTAGATTCTGAATTTTATGCACACTCAATACTCAGTAATATTTCCCCCGAGCAAGAAAGGCAAAACTCTTTATTTATTCAGTTTTATGCTCAGATGCACACATATTCATACTGCAGGAGTGCTTCATAATTGTATCACAGAGTCAAAGCAGGAAGAAGGAAACGAACACAGAAACTTGGTAATTATACTAGATCACCAGCAACACACTGGAACTGAAGGGACAGAAAAGTGCAGTAGATCATACTACTAAGTTCAAACTCGAATCTAACACAAGTCTAAACTTACTATACAAATGTAGCAGTAGAATTCCGGGTATGAAAACAGTACAATACTAGAAGTATATGAGCATTACTTATCAGTTTCATTTCAGTCCGTTAGGCAAAATCTCCAACTTTTATCACTTTTCAGCGATCAAAAGGGCCGCTGGAATCAAGCTGCTTGCACAGACTGAGGTACGTAAGATATAGAACGCGATCCTTGGCCCCTGTACGGTGATTCTTGGTGTGCTTGCAGAAATACTTGAGCTGCTCCAGGGTACAACATCCGAGCATCTGACCGAGAAGCAGAAATAACCAGTTGATCGACTTTTTCTTGTCTGATATGATAGGTTTAACGCTATTGTCTTGTTCGCAGAACCTGCACGTAGGAAGAACCGGGTTCATCCAAACCCCAGGGGCACGATCATGCATGGTGCTTTTATTTTCTGCGATAAAGCTCCCAACCTCCAAGAACTTTTCCCTCAGATCATAATCCATCTCGTATTGGCGCTCGCATTTTTTGCAAAGGACTTCGCCAGATATCTTGAAGATTTCTTTTGACAACAAATAATTGAGGCTGTGGATGGTGGCCCGGTGATTGGTCGCCCATGGATAAGGGACTGGAACGGTCTCGCTCTTCCCTTCACGAGGTGCCTGTGAAGGGTTACGTCGTTGACGTGAAGAGCGCGGAGGACCCGCAGATTCTTGACGGTATGACGATGATTCTGCAGGGCGCGGCGGCACCGGTATTGGTAGAGCCGGCAAATATAGAGAGTGGTTAGGTGACAAGTGAAGCGACTGTTGTGGCGTCAGTGGTTGGGACAGCAATGATCGCATAGCCAGTGCTGTTGCAGGTGGTGGAGGAGCTGACGGCGGCGCTGCAGGAGGTTGTTGTTGTTGTTGTACTGGCGAGAGTTTTCTAGGTTTTGTACCGGAAGGACGAAAAGAAAGAGAAAGGTTTAGAAAATCATTATCCTCTTCTGGTTCATTAATGTCGAAGGAGAATTTTCTTGGGATCTGGAAATCATGGCCGCTGTTCTTTCTTTTTCTGCTGATTTCTTGCTCAACGGGCATATCTTTCTGGTTATTCATAGCGGAAAATACCACTACGTATTAACAGAAAAGGGAAAAAAAAAGAAAAAACAAAACGGGATTCAAGATTAACAAGAACTAATAATCAGGGCAAGACAGAGCCATGAAGATAAGAAAGAAGACGAAAAAGATGAACCCTAGAAAGAATTGCCAGATTCAGGACATGAGAGGGAGAATAGAGATAGAGAGAGTGCGGAGAGAGTGAGGAGAGTGTCAGAGAGTTTCATATATATACGCATTTGAGATAGAGATATCAAACAACCAGATTAATATGGAAGGAGCAGATAGTTTTGATTCTAAACTTCAAATTCAAATACGGTGTCCATCCAGATTCTCTTTTCTTTCATTCTCTCTTCTCTTCCCGATTTCCACGTTCCTACATTCACACTACGATGGAACCGCTGCAATGAGCTGCTACCACCATCTGCTCAGGCTTCTGTGCCCATCTGACACAATGGGTCCACCATTTATATGCTGTTAATATATTCCTTCCACTGACCTATCAAATAACAGCAATCAAAAGGTAATATTTTAATAATATATATCTATAATATTATATATATCTATATATATATATTTAAAATTCTTTATATGTATGTATATATTTCACCAATAAATAAAATTTTCCAATTATTTAGTTATATTAATTTTTTAAAGTAATTGGAGAGGAGGTAGATATTTAAGATGAACTTTAATCATTTTTTATTAGTGACAGGGAGTTTTTTTTCCCGAAAAATAAATAACGTATTATTTTTAAAATTTATCAATTTGAACTACTTGAATTACATCAAGAGGGGCATAATCAACTCACCACAAAAACTCATTAGCTAGATTACAACCATGTTTGGCAGCAATGAGCTGGTCGGGTGATCTTCCTGGAGGGGATTTTTTTTCTTTTTAATAAAATAATCTCAATTATGGTGATTTTTTATAATATATATGAGATATTGTTATAGTGTAGTTATGTAAAATTGTAATAAAATTGAATTATTTTAGCGAAATTTTTGAAATTCAAATTCAACGATAAATTAGTTACTTCTTTTTCCTATAATGTGTATTTATATTTATTTTTGCTTTCAATTCACATAAAACCAGTTAGTGGACCATTTGCATCTCAAAATTTTATTTTATTATTTCCAATGTTCAATCCTTTAACTAATAGGCCGATGCCTTCTAAATTAGGACATATTCTACAATATCAAAAAGCTGAGAGCAATGCAAGACATTGTCCCAATAGGACAAAGGTGATATTAATACCACGGTAAAAGATAAAAAAAAAATTATATGTATAGTACTTTTATATTAATATATAATATTAATTAAATTAAAAATTCAAAGACATGTCAAGGGAGTTAAGAAAAATGTAAAATCAATGATTCTTTTAAATTATTATTTCGTCAACATTTTATTTTAATTTTTATAACACATACGAGATAAACTTTAGGAAATTGGCAATTCTCCATTAGATTGACTTATATTTACATTATCATTTTCACCATTCTTATATGGGAAGCGTTAAACAAATGAATAAGATTTTGGCTGATAATTAAATATAAATAGTAATCTTTCTAAGACAAAAATAGATTGAAAAAAGTAAACCATAGTTAAATAATGAGGTTCTAAATTTTTCTTTTACACCAATAATAATGCTACAAGTACATACTCATTGAACTCATTTAAAAATTAAACCTTTCCATCTTCTACTACTATTAATTCATCAAATAATACATAAAATGAATATTGTATTTTTTTCGACTATAGACGTATCAAAATTACCAATTTCTTTTATAAGTGAGGGGTTAGGAGATATGTGTACTAGTGAAACTAATTATTCTTTTAAAATTTATATTTAAAAGTATAAAAATATATTTTTCAATTTCTGATTTTGATAGTATCAGCTAAGGCCTAGAAAAACTCAAAGGCTTTATTTTGGGTAATAAATAAATAATTAGTAACTGGTACACGTGTGCAGAAGTCGAAAAAATGAAGGCAACAAAGAATGGATCTTTTAGATTCCTATCATCCTATGAATATGTGAGAGATACGGGCAGTCTCATTTTCTTGGGCTGCGTGTGCAGTTATGACCTGCATCCGGGTTCGCATAATATGGACCTTCTTTCTGTGAAAAGTGTCCGAATCCATATCATTTAAAAGTCGGGTTCAGCTTCCATTTAGTTTGGTTGAAGCAGGTTGAGCTAGATTTAATGGGCCATTACTTGATTTGATGTTTGGGCCGAGAGTTTGAAATCCATGGCCTAGTGCAGGAGTCATCCATTAGCCTTTGCATTTCACTTGCCATTGACTTCTGTGTCGGGAGAAATGTTCAAGAACCCTAATTAGAAAATTACTTAACGAAATTTTCATTATGCTTGAAATAATTATGAAGGTGGTAAGATTTTGGTGTCTTTGTTGCTGATTTGCCTGCTTTGCCAATTCCTGTTTGATAATTGGCTTCAGTTTGAGCGGTTAGCGAAGAACAATCAGAACCTCATCTGGATTTTCGGTGAGCTTCAGATACGTATGATTTTCTTATCTATTATCTACAGAGTTTGAAATGCAGCTTGATGCTTAGAACAGTTGAAGAACACCTTGTTGTTAATTCATGCAGCAGGCCTTTATCACTTTTGGTTTTCCTTTTCTAATTTCGAAGTTGCTGTCTTGCTCTCTTTGTCCGTGTGAATGTAAATCTCTTTGAAATTGTTGTTTTTGAAATTGAGTTGACTGAGCTTCAACTTAATAGGTTAAAATTTTAGCTTCTATATTTGAGTCTGCTTACATAGGTACATATCTTTCCAAGTTTATTCTTGGGCCTAATTGCTTTTACTATATGGCATATTAGTTTGTGATCTGTTGTACATTGTGAGCAAAAGCATGATTGAAATTTATCTTAAATTCTGATCAAGGCTAGAGATTATTATTTCGAAGTACTTGGCCTTGACTTTAACATGAAGCTTGTATTTTGGCACTGCTCAAACATGAAGATTTAGGAGGCTGCCTTGTTCGTCAATTGGCATATACATACAGATATTTACAACTTGTATGTATTTGGTGAGGTCTTTTGATTTGGTTATAGTGCAATCTGGAGGGTGAGGGCATCTTATTTGGTGTATGTTGTTGCTGGAGTGCTGATAGCCCAGGGCTATGCGGATTAAGATGCTGCCTTGTTTATCAATTCTCTTTAACATATGAATGTTTACACCTCCTGTGTATTTCTTAGATGTCTTTTGATTTGGTTATGTTGCATTGTGAAAGGTGAGGCCGTAAGAGAATCCTATATGAGGTACTTTGTTACTGGTTGGTGAAGGCCTAGGGGTGGTGGCATCTGAGCGTTTAATCATTAATGGCCGAAAACATTAGAAACAAAAAAAAAGGAAAGCCTGACTTCCATGCCTTGTTGAGTGGTTCATATCTGGTTCACTGAGCTGCCAAGATTAATTGACTAAGGCAAATGGTAGTGTTTCATGCAATTCCATTGGACGTAGTGATTACAGGCCAACTTATATTCTAAGCTCTTTGAAACTTGTTATTTTTGTCCCACAGAAGCCACTTTTTGTTTATGATGCACCTAATTCCTCTATTTGTATGTACTCACATTCCTGTATTACAGTTTCATACCCTTACTATTGTTCTCTCCTTCTGCTACATGCTATTTTGTAAGCGAAATCATCTTGAATTTCCCTTGCAGCTCACAGTTCTTTGATGGATAACATTGTGGACTCTCTGAACAATGCATATCAAGATTTTGTTGCTGCAGCTGCCAATGTCCTTGAAGCCAAGGAAATTTCCGGTGGACAGAAAACAACAGCCACTGATGCAGCTCTAGAAAACTTTAAGCAACGATGGGAATTGTTCAGAGTTGCTTGTGATCAGGCAGAGGAGTTTGTGGAGTCTGTGAAGCAAAGAATTGGTTCTGAGTGTCTTGTGGATGAGGCTACTGGCTCAGCTGCTGGGAAGCCAGGCCAGTCGGTTACAAGTGGTCTCCCACCAATAAGTGCTGTTCGCTTGGAGCAGATGAGTAAAGCTGTCAGATGGTTAGTGATAGAATTGCAACATGGTTCTGGAACCGCTGGTGGTCCATCACACTCCCATTCATCAGCTCCCTTTGATGCAAGATTTTCTGAAGACGCAGCTCAATAGGTAGTGCAACAAAGATGTAATGATTTAGTTTATTTTCTTTTTCATATCTGCATGGAGTAAAACTGTTCATCAATGTACATGATTACATTGACATTGCTGAAGAATAATGTGAGAAATTTGCAGTAGGTGTTAATTTTCTTGATCTTTTGATATTCCTTTTGCATGCATGGTTTCCTCCTTGTTGTCACATTAAACCGTTCTTAAATAAAACATCAAGTGAAAATGAAATGACTGTACTGAGGTGCCCAGTTGACAGGCCAAATTTTGAGTTGTTTAAACACCCTTAGCTTGTTATAACTTATTTGCTACTTGGTGAGATTTATCCTCTGGAAAGTGGCAGAGCTTGGTCCCTTCTGGAATTGCTTGGAATGGACATGAAATGTCCTTGGTGAAAAGGACTAATGCAAAATTCTTCTGGAATTGTATTAGATGGATCTTTTGTTATCTTCTGGAGTCATCAAATGAATGATTTTATGCTTTTGGTTCTTAATATTTATTAAAGTCTTGCGTGCTCAGAAAATCAACCTTGTTTTTTCAGGTGACCAAGAAGAATTGCACACAGTAGGTCCCTCTTCCCGGTGGAAGGCTTGCAGCTGTAATTTATTATCCTGCAACCTAGGACCTGGAATGGTAAGGAGGGGGAAACTGAACTTTTCATCTGTTACCGATTGAATCGAGATTTGGGGAGTTTGAACTTCTCTACTGTTAATAGATCCAATAGGGAGTACCTATAAGCTAAGGGATGTCTTCTTTAGCTGACAAAGGGACATGTAGATTTAAGATTCAATTACAATTACAATTTCGATCACGACTTCGTGATTAAATACAGACAAAATATCATTGGTATAAAAGAAAATTCTGGAAGGGAAGAGGCGAATTCTCCCCTCTAATCCTCTATCTACAATAGCAGCCATAAAAATAAAAGTATAAATGATAAGAGGAAAGAATCATGGGACACAAGCTTTGAGCTAGCAGAAGCCATAACTTATGGCTGGTGATCCTTTCCTGCCAGATCAGTATCCGTCCTGCCAAAGCAATTTCTGCTTCGATGTCCATATCACCCTCCCATTTTCTTCAACCTTTTCTAAGTGGAAAATTCAAAATTAGCACGGCTCTTGTGATCATTACCATCTCTTCACTATAATTTGCAATATTCTGATAGCTGTCGATATCTCTGTAAACTCATATGCACACAAATGCTTACACTATTCAGAACGAAAACCAATAGAGCCAAATAAAAAATTCTATGCTACCCAATTAATATTATTTATTCATAATTATTTTGGATCACACACTTTAAATAATTATTGCTAGGTACATCTTATGATGATATAAAATATATCTAAAAAACTATTTAAAAATAAATTATTGTTCGTCATGCATATTGTTGAATATATTTTAAAATTCTCCATCACCTCTTATTCAAGAATAAAAGAATATGCTTTTGAAAAAACAAAATAAGTTAAGAAAATATACTTTTCCGGTCCCATTAATTTTCCATTCTCTATTTTCATATCCCTTCGGAAAGGAGATGCTATACTATTGCAAATAAATCTTAAGGGGTATTTTGGGTAGTAAAAAATGTATGTTTTTTGGTTACATCAGTGGAACCTGACGCAAGCATAACGGGTTCGAGGGCAAAACAGTCAATTAGAGCAAAATTTGTCTTGGCAGGATTGAATTGAATCGAATTGCATTGCCCTGTGCAGGATCACCAGTCTATACTTGTAATGAAGATTTCACGAGACTCCACAGACATTCCCCAAACACGGAGACGGGGTGAGTAAGGCTGCCATTGCAGACTTGCATCACTGAACTACAGTATACTTCTAGTTGGTATAGAAATTAAGGGTTCTAATCAATTCTCACGCTTTCCACGTTTTCAAGAAACAAATTGTTGTTGATGTTGATGTTGTTTGACATTAAGAGGAAGAGTATGAAGAGGACAGGTAGCAAGTCATGCAGGCCAAGCGTCCTGAAATGGAGGAAGAAGTACAGGTGATTTCAAGGCCCATTAACCATCTTTCTGTTCTCCTTTCTTTACTGCTGAGACCCACTTGCTCCTCTACTTTTTTTTTTTTTTTTTTTTTTCTTTCTCAAGTACTGCATTAATTTCCTTTTAAGTTTTCACACCCTTGTCGCATATCAGCCTGGGTTTTTTGATATTTTTTCTTCCTTGATTGCGAAAATCTTGGAAGGAAGGTGACAATGGCTACGCTGCTTGCTTTTCCAGTTCCCAGCGATGTTGACTTTAAGCCTGTTTTCAAGCCAAAGATGCTAAAGTTTGATCTTTTGAATGTAATTTTGGTGGTTCATCAGCTTGAATCAAAGTTAGACGCTGCTGTTCTTCTTGTATTTCCTTTTTGTTTTTGTTTTTTTCTGCTGTTTAATTCATTATTGCATGTCTCTTATAATTGTTAGTGTTAGTGATATGTTGGGCTAGTAAGTGATGTAAGAGAATTTTGTTGCTGATTTACTATTAGGTTGACTACTTTGGTTTGTGGAGGTTAGTTAAATCAAACTTTCTTTTTCCTATATCAGGATTCTGGATTTGGGAGTCGAATTGCAGAAGGTTGTCAGTTGGGTTTCTCTGGTGAGTGATCAACGTTCTCGGTTTTTCCTTTCTCTGTTAAATACTTGTGGGAGGTTCAATTTGAAATGGTTCTTTTTGGTGCAACGAAATTGGTAAAATTGTGAGATCAGTAATTTTTACTTAGTTTTGGATTTGCATATGCTTGTGGATTCTGGTTTTGGATCATATTTTCCTTTCCTTTACACGAAAAGAAAACTAGGACTAGAAAGAAGAAAAAGAGTAAAGTGCCTTTGTTGAACTTGTAAACAAAATCCAAATTGAAATGGAACTTCAATTACATGAGCTTTTAGGACCTCTTGTCCTTGATTCATGCGCTTGGAAAGGACTTCTGCTGCATTGCTCTTCGAAGACTTTTTACCTATGTTTGTGAACTTTCCTATGAATATAAGCTCCTACTAGGTTGTCCACTTCTCACATGCCTCCCAACCGACAATTCGCAAAAAGATGCTCCCTGTGATGTCGTCATCCATGGCTACTTCCAATTCTTGAAAGTCATAGCCTATACGGGGCGGACTTCTTTTGTTTTGGTGCTCTTTATGTATCTTTTTGTCAATGCTATTTTACTGTACCCCTGGGCAAGAATGCATGAATTTGCTGACCCAGTGCAATGATACTTATTCAATTTGAAGCCTTATTGTGCCTGTTGATGACTCAGGAGCATACCTTAGAGGTAACATGAAAGTTTAGGCATCAACAGGGGAAAATTATATGGCAAACAGCTGCTAATAGTTAATCCTATTATAGTACTCAAAATCTTACTCTATCTACATGCAGGGATAAAAACTTTCATGTGAAATAGAAAATGTGTAGTTCATATCTATTGTTTCCTAATGTAGTACTCTAGCTATTTACATTTAAGTTTGATGAGAAGTTTATTAAGATATGATATTCAACTGGATGCTGATTTCTCTTAAAAAATGTGCTAGAGTGCCAACCCTGCACTTCGCTTGGTCTTGCACATTCTGCATTTGGCTATCAGTATATGGTTCTTTGTGCTGGGTGTAGTGCAATCCCTTGAGAGCTTTCTCATTGCTTGTGATATGTTTAAGAGATATGAAACCCTTGATATCAGCAAAGTTCGCTACTTGGCAATTGTTTTCGATAGTGAAGAAGCTCGGCAGACTTCAAAAATTTTTGAACTTCTACAGTGGCTTGAAGATATTGGTATAAAAAAGGTTTGCCTATATGATACTGAAGGTAAAGTGCCAGGGGAAACACCAGAAATGGTGGTTGATGTTGTTTTATTTGTTTGCTTTGAATGAACAAGGGTGAATTTTAAATTATTTTTCCGTGTCAGGGGTGTTAAAGAAGTCCAAGGAAGCTATCATAGAAAGATTGAGTCCTGGGAAATTGTACAAGGTATCACCTCACAATCAATTTCCTAGATCCTAAACAATTAGTTCTCATGATGGAATATATCACATTTAGGGTGTCATCTGTTCCAATTTTCTTTTCTGATACATATACCTAATCACATGTTTAGTTTTCTAATTTGTCTCTTTTTCAAGTCATATCACACCAAAGATCTTGTTATTCATCAGTTAGAAAAAGCGCCAAATAATTCTCGCATGAATATGAGGTAATTGGATAATTTGATATGGCTTATAAGGATGTAGTCTTGGATATAATGAAGTGAAGAAAAAGAGTCCTTATATGCAAATCAAACTGCATGACAGAAGGAAACAGTTGAACCATGAGCTTTAATGCACTTGAATGCATATTTCCATCTAATGCAGAATAGTACTGTTTTCTCACAGGAAGCTACTATTAGTGATGCACTTCTTCCCGAAAAACATTTGGATTTGGAATTTGTTTCATTCTCTGATGGAAAAGAAGCAGTTGCCAAAGCAGCTAATTATCTTTTTGTCAAGCATTATGCTACTCCGGAAAAGGAAAAGCCAAACTTTACAGAGCCTCAAATGGCTGAGGCATTGGCAGCTATCGGTCTGCTGTTTTTCCTTCTTTCTGCTTTTTGTATGCATGGTTTTTCCCTTTTTTTAATGTTTGATTTACTTGGATGTAACAGGTTCTGGGGGCCCAGAGCCTGATCTCTTACTAGTTTATGGGCCAACAAGAAGCCACCTTGGGTTTCCAGCATGGAGACTTCGATACACTGAGATTGTGTAAGTACACGAGTAACACTTGCACACTCCCTGCACACCGATACTTTATCCAAATACACTCTAATTGCTGCTGCTAAGAAATGCTCTTGTTGGGGGTAAACTCGAAGGAAACAGTGATCAAAATTCATTGGTAAAGTTTTTGGTTACAACTTAATATTTTATGTTGGTTAAGTCTTTAATCTGATTTACGAGTATTCTGGAAAGCATGGTATCCTAGATGCTCACCAAGTTGGTTCAATGTGCTGTTTCCTGGAGATAATCTAGTTTTAACAGATGATAAAAGTTTGAATTCATGCAAAGTTCACCTTGACGGCTAAATGTAGTGTCTTTCTGATCTCCTCTCCCTTGCGTGTCGGAGGTGTAGAGCAATAGGGAAGAGATACAGAGAACAATGTGTGTGGCAGGCGTATATCCAAATTCATTGCTAATGTGTTGGTTATAACTTAATATTTTATGTTTGATGAGTCTCTAATCTGATTTACTGGTATGCTGAGAGGCATGGTATCCTAGATGCTCACCAAGTCGGTTCAGTGTGCTGTTGCCTGGAGATAATCTAGTTTAACAGATGATAAAAGTTTTGAGCTCAAAGATCACCTAATTCCTTGAAGGCTAAATATACAGTCCTTCTGGTCGCTCTGGTGTGTGTGAGGTGTAGAGCCATGGAGAAGAGCCACAGAGAACAAGGAAGTAAAGCTTTGGGGAAGCTAGCATTCTGTTGGATATCTGCTCTACTACTTGAGGGCCCTGTTTCTTTTGAAGAATGTGTTAGGGCGGAATCCACTGCTGAACACATTACTTAATTGTTCAGTTGCTTTTTGTATGATAAAATTATGGTTTTTTTTTCAAATTCTGTCTTTATTCTGCACCTAAATCTCTGCCTGTTAATTTGCAGTTGTCATAGCAATCACCAGGGCACCATCTGATAAGTTCATTATGGTGCTGCAAAATGCTTACATTTCACTGAAAATTAGATTTGGCTTTTTACTTTTAGTGAACACGTTTATTCTGCGCACTTATTATATTCCTGCATGAAATCCATTCACACATTTGGTATTTTGAGTTTCAGGCATATGGGAACATTGCAGTCTATGAAATTTGGTGCCCTTGTAAAAGCCATTCACAGGTTCACTATGGTGCAACAAAACTATGGTATGTACAATTCTCTCATGGTCTCCTTTGATTCCTCCTCGCTTTTTTCACCATTGACTGATGCAACAAACCAGAAACCAGTAAATACAAAAAGTAACGAGATTTATAAGTGCAATAGAGGGGCGAATAAAACAGTTAATGTCTTCGTAAAACTCACTTAAGTGATCGAGAGCAAGCAATTCTCTGTGCTTCTACTGTCCGTAGGAACATAAGCTCTTAGATCAGATATATCTCTCTAAATTTGGTAATTGTTACATTAGTTGAGATGTCTTTTGCTGTCACCATAGTATAAAACCCTCCCTTCCCTTCTCCACTAATCATGCCCAGTGCAAATACTTACTTTGCATTTCAGGTTACTTTTGCTAATATTTCTAGATGAAGATCATATTGGATTTAGTATGTAGAGCATATTTCCCTAGAATTTCAAAAAGAAAATACCTGTTAAACTGTAATCTTTGTATTTGAACTTTTGAAGCCTTGTTTGCATATGGCTGGAAATAGATTATTAAGGATTAACTATAAATAGAATAACTCGAAAGAATCTAACTTGATTTGTGCCCCTGAATTTCTTTACTTCCAGGCTCGTAAGGAGCTGTCTCTTCTACTGGAGCAGAAAACTGAAGAACATCCATAGAGCTTATGTAATTTTGGGTATTCCGTCGTGTGCATGTTAAATAATTCCTGTTCCATTGTATTGCTACAAACACATATGAAGCTTCACTGCCAGTGGACGTACTTTATAGCCAGTCTTCTTTTTATTTTCCTTGATTGCATTGGTCCTCATTTAGTACGAGAAGAGTTTTTTGCCCTATTAGGGTGGCCGCATGAAGGTTACTGAAGGAAGAAAAAGAAAAAATGGAAAACCAAAAGAAGGAAATGCTAAAGAGGCTCCTCCAATATATGCTTGAAAGTAAACAGAGTATGTTCGGGGAAAAGGAAAATAAACAGATGTATTTTTCAGTCAATGGCATTTCATCGGATAATTAAAATGTTTTAGAATGTTGAAATTTGACATCTTTGTTATCAATGACGTTCAGAATAATTGCACAGCATTGCTGAAGCTGTAATTGATGGGCTATGATCAAATTACCTAAGGCATGCAGTTTTTATGCCCCAGCTAATTATTATATTCACTGCAATGCCATGCCATCTCATCGCTGGAGCTTTCTCGTTCAGAACAGGCTATTACCCTCCAAACATTGCGGTAGAATTTAGTATTCTGTTTCTAACACCCCATCGATCAGACCAAATTCCATAGCCTTCAACAGGAAACCATGAGGAAAGCAAAAAAGTTTAGTATTGGAAATCATCCTTCATGATACAAACGAATGTATTATCACAAGTTCAGTAATGTCTCCAAAGAAAATATAATGTAATAAAGCAGCATTACCTCAGAAACAGATAAGAAGCGATCCCTTTCTGTGTATTGTTGCACTTTGTCGAGAGATTGACCAGTAAAAGCAGAATACATCTTGTCAATTTTCTGTATAAAAAAAATAGTTAAAACAAACTAACCAAAAAATCAATGAATTTACAACAATATTGGAAGCATTTTTAGTTTTACTAAAGGCTGCAACCTTAGGGTTAGTTACCACTAATAATCCACGCTCCCTTCAAGTTTCAAACTCCCATAAAATGTTCTCAATAAAGTTTACTGTGGCTAATATCAGAAAATTGACCATAATATAGGGAAGACATTTCAATAGAATTAACTGCTAAAAATCACTAATTAAGTTGATCATAAATAAACATATGTGATGCGTGCATGAAAGTGGTTTTCCTAATGCAAATGACAAGGAAACATGCTCTTTCCAGGAAGAGCTCTGGCTGACATTAGAAATATTCTTTACCAATGAAGAGTGTTGGTCAATCTAAGAAACCTATTCCATAAATATGCCAAACTTCATTTGATGCGGACTTGTCCTATTGTGCAGTCCCACCACATGCTTCCCTTAATGTGTGTGAGAGGGAAATGTTAATAAGATCCTTTTATTGAGTAGTGAAATTCACTTTTCCTGATGGTGTTTTCCAGGTTAATATGCCATCGATTGGAAAGACAGAATTGGTGATACTGCTTTTTGAGGAATTCAGATGTTGGCTCTCAAAGCGTGCAACAATTCAAAGAAAGTAAATACAACCAAACTCTCTCCGTAAATAAAGCCTGGATAATAACGAAGTTTAGAAAGCAAATAACTGCATATTCCATTAAACTAGACCTGATGGATGCAAAATCGGTTGGCTAACCATGAAGCGCAACACATATAACTAAACTAGTTGGTCAGTGGAAACAAGCAAACATTGGCCAGATAACTGCAAAGTTCAGAAGTTGACTAAGAGAAGAGACTTACATGACGCGATTGAACTGCTTCATTCACCTGACGCCTCACATCCTCAACGTGACCCTGCAAGCAGAAATGGTACAATGTATTAAGGAAACTGCTGTAACTCTGTTATACAGTTAGTGAACGGCTATGTTTCCGTATAAAATCAGAGCTTTCACTTGGACGATGGTTCATAATGAAATCATACTAACGCTATTTCGCACATGAGAGCACCACACCTGCAGATTTCAGCCTAGAACCAGAATAACTATTCATTTTATTTCCCCCAGATATTTCAAAATTTATTACATCTCCAGATGTTGTAATATCTGTCATGCACTATTCAGACATCTGATAAGATACATGATTCCAGATAGATTTTCAAATTACTCTATGGAAGGGTAAAGGCAAACATAGAAGAGCAATCCAGCAATTCATATAGTTTACCAAAACATTCTAACAGGCCACTTTTCCACTTCTTTGAGGATGCCACCCCTTAAGTAATCTCCTTAATCCAATGGAACAAAAGTATATGCAAAAGAATGGGGTCATACCCCACATCCACTTTGTGGTTGATGAATCATGATGCGTGCATTGGGCATTGCATATCGCATACCCTTTTCTCCACCAGCAAGAAGTAGTGCACCTTGGCTTGCAGCAACTCCAAAGCAAACTGTACCCACCTTAGGCTTTATCTGAGGAGAATGCACAAAGAAGAAAACTTTTAACAAATCGAGAGCCAAGCTTTAAATCCTTAATTTAGTAAGAAATCTATGTTTTCAATCAGGAAATAAGATTTTGCAAAGAGTGATGGAATGCAAAGYCGAAAAAATAATGATTAAGAAATTCAATGCTTACCCAAGACATGCAATCATAGATTGCCAAAACAGAGTAGGTGCTTCCACCAGGGCAATTTAGATATATCTGGTGTATGAATAAGATACAACCAATGGTTATTAGTGGTTCTCTAGGTAGAAAATTTGAGAATACAAAAGTAAATGCTAATGAAAATTACCAATATATCAGCATCTTCATCTATTGTAGCCAGAGTCACAAGCTGTGATATAACTTGCTGAGCCACTTGCGAGTTCACCGGCTGCCCAATAAATATAATGCGGTTTCTAAACAGTACAGTAGAAAGATCCAATGGTCCCCCTGGTGTCATTACGGCTGGCATAATGGGCGGGTTTCCCTTTTTGGCTTCTATAGGACCAAAACTGTAGGACAAAAATTTGTATTAAGAATGTCCAACCAAGAACAAGCTACTGCAGGAAAGTAAAGCAGGGAAAACCAAGACGATTCTCCAAAAATGTTGTCCATCGAACTTAACATAACTAAATAACTTCTGCAGCAATTACAAAGATTAATGAACTTAAGGTTCACAGATCTTGCAATAGATTCCATTGTCTTCTCAGTTATATTAATCTACTCTACATTACACTCAATCTTGCACAAAGGCTTTACTTGCTAATGTCTACCTAAGTCATGCTATGCTACTGCCACTGAAGCTTTTACAAACTAAACCACAAAGGAGAAAAGTAAACACAAAAGTTTTCCAGGTCAAGGGGATTCTCAAACCAATTACTTGATCAGGTGAGCTCCAGTTAAATGCAACACCCTTTAAATCTGGAAAGGCAGTTCTGAACTGCAGAACAAGTTTGAGTACAATATATATGCAAGAATAGCTTGTTTGTCATGCAAATTACTTTGCACCTTATGCATTACAAAGATCGAATTAAGCATTCATGATCTTAATGTAGATTAGGGCAAATTATTGCGAATTGCACGGGTTATTTTTAGATTCAGAGGCATAATGTGTAATTAAGGCAAAACACGGGAGGGAGAAATGTGGTCAACATTAAATGGTGTCTTCATAAATAGAGACCTTGAAATCTGATCCTACTTGCTCAGAATCTGATCCTATTTGCTCAAAACCTACAATCTTGATGCTATATGCTCCAAACTTGAAGACGTCTGCTATGACCATTTATTATTTGGAAAKTATATTGCTGAAACATAAGAAAACAAGATCACCGAGCAGAAAATTTTGAAACCCCTAAGAACGCCACAACAAAAAAGATACACTGTTCCGCATCCGGCTTGTCCCAGTTAAAACTTAAAATTGTTATAACTGAGATGTTTTCTTTTCCTGCAGCTAAATTTCATTCCTTGAGAACAACTGAGCAGATCTCAACTTAAAATTTTTACTAGACAATGAAGCATGAAATATTTATAGTCATCCAGCAAAAGTGAGGCTTAAAACAGTTTGAGGTGAAAAAAATAACCTTGTATTTACAACAACATGAGTATCCTTCAGCTCAAGATTTGAACGTAATCCCTTCTTTTTGCCAGATAATCCTGGTTATATCACACACAATCTGTCAAGACAATAATTATCACTAATTTACAAATACAACACAAAATAAAGCACTTTCCTTGCCGTGCAGTTGGAAAAAAGACTGAAAAATAAGGAAAACTTCAAATATGCTATGTAAATGAAAGCCGAAATTATACCAGTCGTTAATAAATCACCATAGGGGCTGGTCACAGCAGATACTATAGGTCCCTTCAAACTCCTAAGCAGAGGGAAATTAAGTTCCAAAATTAACATCATAAAGCAACATAAACTACGCAATGAAAGATGTAATTGCGTGTCTGAGAACGTAATTTGAGTGAAGAATTTATCAAATACCTGTGAGGATATGATGATAAAGACGAGGTAGTTCCCAGCCGATGAGAAAGGGACAAATACACTGGCGCTGCAATTGCTGAAGCTACCATTTCGATGCTCCACAGAAGAAGAAGAAGAGCAGCTACTCTGTTTAGCCTTGACTCTGTTTCGGTCCTCCGGCTACTAGTCTCAAAGAACCGGAGCAAGGACGAGATAATCGAACCAAAATGCGAGCGCCCCCCCGTCGTTACGGCCAAAAAGCAAAGGTAAATTCGCAACATTACCCCTTGTATTTTACACAAATTATCTTAATACCCTTTTGAATATTTTTTTTGCTGGAAATACCCCTCAATATTTTAATATTATTATCTCGAATAATATATTAAATCTCCAATCATTTACGTACAAATCAACCCTCTAAACTGTCTACAATTGATACTATGATTGTTTTATTCTTTTTATTATGGATTAGCTTCCAATTCGTTCTCTTCGACAAAGCACACGGTGCAGTTATAAAAAATAATTATTTTCAATTTACTTAAAATTCTTTAAAGTCATTAACAATTTACTTTAAAATTAGTAATCTTTAAAATAGTTAAAAAATATAAAATAATCAACGTTCAATAAATAATTTAAAAATTAATTGTTGCAGAGAGTTTATTTTTTTCACACTTTAAACGATTAAAAAATATTTTATAAAAAGAATATTTTTAAAAAATATTTTTTATTTTTAATAACTACTCTAAGCAAAAGTCGTTTTAAAAACATATTTTTAAATTGATTTTTTTCAAAAATAACCTTTTCTTAATAAYTTTTTCAAGTAAAAGTGACATAAAACTAATCAAAAATAATTCCTCAAATAAAATTTTAACTTTAGAAAAAAAAAAAAGAAAAAATGAGGATGAGCATATTCATTTCTCTCGTCCTCTCCGCAGTAAAGTACCCAGCTCTTGGCACAGGTCATCTTGAGCTTTGAGACAAGAAACACTGCTTTCCATCTTGCTTAAAACTATCTAAACATAGTTTATGGATAAGTGAACCACAAACTAAGCATTCCTCAATACCCATGGATAAAGAACAAAAGAGGATGAAAATAACCAACTTTGGTGGTCTTGAAGATGGGTAGATTACAGCATCATATTATTACATTCATCAACACTCATAATACGATACACTGGAAAATAAATCTAGGGAGCAGAAGAAGATGCAATCCAGACAAGATTATCTTCTGGGAAGAAGTGGCATATGGGAGACCTTCCAGGTTCTGTTTTTAGAACTTGAAAGGCCAAATGATTAGGATCCCAGTTTGAAGTATTCATGTGACAAATAGCAGCAGCATCTACTTTTGCTCCATTATCACCAAGAAGAGAAACCTTGAACAGCTTATTATCGCTTTTCTGACCGTGGCAGTAGAAAACTGCATAAGGATAAGGCAGTGTGTGACAAGCTAACATCTTTGGAGGTGAGATTACTTTGGGTTCATCTGCAATTGTATAGTTTTGCAAAAGGCTAGATGATTTTGTTAGGTGGTTTGTGGTTAGAACTTCAAACGGAGTAATGGCTCCAAAGATGTCACGAGCTGAGTCCAGCATGGATTCTAAGGAGGTTGCACAGAACTTGGTTTCTCCATTTATTGCTTTGAATTCGCAGTGTCTAAGAGTATTTTCCATGGATCTGGCTTGGGGGGAGTCTGTGGAAAAGGAGAAAAAGTCAAGAAGAGAAGGAAGTTTCGATGATGAGAATGGAATAGAATCAGCTTCTTCTCTGGACAGCAGAGGCGGCTTGTTAGAAGGCTCTTTGATGGGGAAGTAAATGGGAATCTTTTTCCCAACATGGAAATCACTTTTATGGAAGAAAACATTTACTGCAAGCTGGTCGTTGTGATTGCCTTCAACATGCTTTTCAAGTCCCTTTGGCGGATCACCTTCACTTACCTGCTTCTGGCTGTAGTTATCAGTCTTCTTAGCATGGCCTGGAAGATAGTTATCTTCATCACTTTGCTGTTCCTTATATTCAACAATTTCCCAGCCTTGTTCAGGAATTTTCCTGGCACAGCAGCCGCTAAGACACTGCAAATACAGTCATATCAGAAGAAAGATTTTGAAGAATCTGTATGCCTTGACTCTGCAGTATGATTTTCATAGAAAATCCACAGAAAGAGAGTAGTTCCAAGCCATAGCATGAATAAGAAAAAAATACAAAGTTATATGCACTATTGGGAAGAAAAATTACCTGCAATAGAATAAGAGCATGAAAAAAGAAAACGCAAGAACGGATTTCAATCCCCTTTTGTACTTTCATTTTAGCTCGTTTACTTCTGCTCCTGGAAACGGAATCAGGCAAATCAATAACGAAATAAGGTGAACAAAGCAAGTTCAGTTTTCTGGAAATGGAATCAGGCAAATRGGTAATTATTGATGTAATGATAGGAGGCACATGGCTGCTAGTTTCAGGCAACTGTTTCTGGCTTATGTTCTTCTTCCGACTCTTAAAAATATACAAAGCTGCATAGCTTCTCCTTGGAATATGAGATTGAAATTCAATATATTATGCCAAATCTATTTCTACTTATCTGCCTTTTCTGAAGACAAACTAATCAAATAGTTAGAATCCACAAATGAATAATTTATCATTGTTAATTCGTTGACCTGAATTATAATAGGAACTGGACAAATTAATGAGCCCCAGAGCACAGAGGGTGAACTATCAGAAGATATGTTATTAAAACAGTAGCAAATAGAACTAGTAAATGCAGGAGCTCACTCTAAGATCTGTGTCTTATTATGAGGTGAGAGAATCAGTAGCTGTCCAGGTCAATCAACTTCAGTCTCCAACAAAGCCAAACCAGTTTATTTGACTTATTCATARGAGTAACAGCCCTAAAATATTATGGGATATCCTACATTGAGGCCTGAAGAGATTCCAGAAAGCTACCTTCTTTTCTATGAGATATGCTTCAATACTACTGGTTCAGACAAAAGAACCTTCAGCACTTAAAAACCAATATATTGAAAACGATGTTATTTGATGGTATACAAAATCTAAGTAAACTGTACATAATGTCCTAATGCTAAGTAATCTGAAAATGATAGGCTTGTCAGACTCAAGATTTAGAGGTGAAGAGAATTGTTCTCTGAAATGCGAGACTGTTTCTTTGACCATCAAATCTAACCTCCTCATAAGAAAAGTAGCAGTGGACTGCATAATAGAGTTGAATTTACAGGAACCGACTTGTTAATAGACACTGTGGCGGGCCATAGTGTGTATTAGTCCTGACTTGTAAGGTGTTTTGATTTCTCAARATCCACCTCCATTTTGTCTGCAGACTCATGTCTTCCATATTAACGTAATGCATTTTGTAGTGGAAAAAGTACAGTGCATGAAGTCCTCTCGAAACAAAATACCACCGAGTGTCCTCACGTCACTCTTCTCCCTARTAGTATGATATTATTTACTTTAAAATTAAGATCGCATGACTTTACTTTTAATTTCTATTAAAAAGACCTCGTATATGAACAATCCACGATTATCCCCATTTTTAATGGATATGCAACTTTATTTGCACACTTAACACCAACCTCTTGAAGAATAGACAGACTGGTTGTATGTTCACCTTGCCTTCCTTGGCTGAATATCTAGATAGATCTGTCTGAGTCTTTTACTTTTGATATAAATAAAATATCGCCTAGTAAGTCAACTTCCTTGAAAGGCCATAAACGTTTCATCATCATCTTTCTCTTCTTTTAGCAATGCAATCAAACAGACTCACAGAGTTTGGATTTACTTGATGAAAGGCCTATCATGCTAGCACATCATCGTGAAAGTCATGTATCTAAAAAATTTACACATGGTGATGAATTGATGATATACAAGCTTTGACAACTTAGCCCGCTTTGCAAAGTCAGAGGACAGCAAAGGTGAAATATCCCAGGAGCAACCAGAAAATTCATTAGAAGCTCCCGCAATCTTGATATACACTTGGTAAATGGAAAAGTTCCAAATTTGACTTCAGAAATATCCTTATCTTGGCTGTCAAGTTGCTTTCAAGATTCAAAGTTTCTTTACAAAATCCATTTTAGCTTACATGTATCTTGGCCATACCTATCCAGAGCTGCAATTGTGGATGGATGTTTGCTACTCATTTTCCCCTTTCTCTTTGTGGGGTGGGGATGGTAGGGGACAAAGTAATGCAATCTTTTACTTCATGTCTGAACAGAACGCCATCTTCTGGTCTCATTCAAGTACACATATAGATTTGGCATACTGCAGAGTCCAGACTCAACTTCAATTGGTTCATCTAAAATATTCTTCTTCTAAGTCAACTCGAATCAAACGATCCATGCTCCGRGGGCCACAATATATGTACATTTTTTGCCTTTATATATACTGGAGATTATATAATCTGTTCTTGCTTTTGGTAGCCATGGCCTGAAACCTCTTATATATAATGCATATTTTTCTTGATTGATTCGCTGTCATAGTAAAAAAGTAGCAAGAAGACAGAGAATTAAAGCTCAGCAATGAACAACGATGCTCTGTGTATTGATTAAAGGACAGAATTTATGGGTCCCCGGACAATGTTGTCCACCACTGGTTGGTTATTTGTTACTCCATTAATATCATATAGAAGCTTGAAGAATCCATTTTCGCACGGCTAGTACAATCAGGAGCTTCCGTTTTGTCAGTTAGATTCAGGATTATAAAAATGGAGGAGATCAGTCGGCAACGCACTAGCCAASCCAGCGGGGGAGGCTAGCCTGCGTTGACCTTTCTGTCCTTAAAAAATAAACTAAACTAGCTACTGGCCAATCACTTGCATTCCACTACTTCTGGCTATGCCATAGATGCTAAAGGTTATTATATATGGACTACCAAGCAGCGAATCACTACTCATTTGACGAATAAACTTTCCCCTCCCAGATGGCTATAAATACAAAAGTCAGAGGTTACACAGTGTATTGCAGCTGCAAAACAAGTTGAGCTTCAACAAGTCTGAAGACCATGAGATCTTTCTCAGCGATAGCGCGGGCTCTGCCTCTTTCTCTTTTACTGGTAAATAATCAATTCTGAACCAAACTTCACTTGCATCTTCATCTTTATCTTCCATATCGCCTCCACCAAATTCTTTCCCTTTCTTGCTTGATTGTATCTGTATAATTTGTGTGCAGTTTGCTTATGTTATCGAAGCAAGTCAAGGTCCAAGAGATTACTGGAAGAGTGTTATGCACGATCAACCCATGCCCAAAGCAATCACCGACATTTTAAATCAAGATTCAACATCTCACCAGCTCGGTTCCATGGAAAACCAGAAGCTGCCTCCGCGGACATCGAACAAGACTTTGAACATGGAACGTTTTGCTACAAATTTTGATACCATGCCAAGCGTTATAATCTATCATGCAAGTGTTATCATACATTAAGTGATCAAGTCCATCAGGATGGCAGCAATGCAGCAAATGCGTGAAAAACAATGACGAGGACACCGGAGACTCTGGTTTTTAGACCTGTAAAAGAAGGGAAGATGTCATTAGCCTTTAGGTTTATGAAACTCAAGGGTACATAGTTCAGCTATGTGGTGTGCTATAGGATAATAGGAACCTGCATATTGCTTAGCTTTTCTTCTTATAGGGTCCTTGTGATCGATGTCCATAMCTATTAATCACTGTGTATCTTTCTATGATAATGTAAAAACTTTTAGTTGGTTTATATATAGATTATATATATATATTTATGCTTTAAGCATTTTGCTTGTATTCTTCCCCAAATTCCTCGTGTAAAAAGTCAGTTTTGGTGAAGCATACGCCATTTGGGAAGAAGTGGAAGCATGGGAAAGAAAGGGAGAAGAAAGGCTTAATTAACTGAAGGGTAGATTAGTCAATACTTCTGATGAGACTGATAATTGAATCTTTTAATTATTGCATAAATCTCATGTAGTTCATTTAACTAATTAAAATCATTCTTCTTTGTGGTTCTTTTAGCCAATCTAGTAACTCCATCTAATGAGACTAATGTAGAAAYACTTATTCAAATTATATRAATAGATCTGACTTAAAACTCTTTTAACATGACCTTAGAGATCGAATACAAAATATCMTTTTGATACTAAATTTTTAATARRAAACGTGTCCCTTGATCAATCTAAATCACGTGTGTGCCCTTTTTGTCACCCTACTAAACTAGGAAAAAACAAAGGGAGAATTAATTTATGAATCTCTGACAAATTTTTTCCTTTTGGTAGCTAATAAATATCAATAACATAAATACCAAACAAGTCCGATAAAAATCCCTGGTAACACAAAGACAACTAATACAAGGGGCTCGGGAGCCATCAAAGATAGCTCCAACTGGCGCCTCTTTGCTTTCCTACGTGTTCAGAAATTTGCTTATATAAGAGCGACGTCCAACCAACGCCTCCCCGTTCGAGTTCCCCTCCGCCCGCAGCAATGAGATCTTTCTCTGCCGCCTCCACAGTTTTCTCTTTTCTCTTGGTAAGCGCACGATCATGCTCGAAACCAATGCATGCTAAAAGAACAGTGATTGATTGCGAGTTCTCAATACCGAGCCCGATCAAAGCATCTTCTGTAGTTCGTTTTACTAATTTGTATATATATCTGTGCTTCAGTTGGTCTGCTTGAGCAATGCAAGAAATGGTCCGGGTGACTTCTGGAACACCGTCATGAAGGGTGAGCCGATGCCTCAAGTGGTTAAAGACCTTCTTCATCAAAACGCCAGATCTGATCAGGATCAGTCTCGAGAGCAAAAGTTCCCCAAGGATTTCGATACGGAACCTAATGTTATAATCTACCATAGAGAAATTGGCCCTAAAGAAGTGAGATCTTCTGCCAAGCAAAAATACCTTAAGGATTTTCATACCCAGGCTAAAGTTATAAGTTATCATAGATCTTTCGAAGATAAAGATTAACTTGGACAGCCTAGGACTGGCCTAGATCCCCTCAGAAATTAGCCTGGATTGGTAGAAGAATAAATGAAATTATATATGTAAATGTACTTAAATCGTAGTTCAAAAGATGATATGTCGAATGAATATGTTGAATGAAATATGCAAATAATGTTTGCAACTTCTTTCTTTTAAATCTTCTTCGATTTAAAAAATGTAATTTAATTCGTCCAATGGAAAAATATAAATATGCTGAGTAGATGTAATTTTTTTTAAAAAGAAAATTAATTTTGAAAATACCATTTATTATTTTTGTTATAGCACAGGACCTCAACCTTGGTGCAGTGACATCCATTCGGTCCCAAAATTTACGAGAAATTTAGATTTAATTTTTTGATGAATATAAATTTCTTAAAAATAATATTTTAATATATTTTATTCCCGTAACATTAATAACTTTGACAACTAAATTCGCACAAATTGAGGAGTCCCMAATAATATCTCGAATGCCCACACCATCAACACCCCAGACACCATTTGCGTTGAAAATGGAAGTGAAGGGCCAAACGATTTACGCTAATTTTATGGATTAAATTGAGAATATTGTATTTCTAAAGATCTTTTTGATAGTTTCGTATTTATAGGGACCAATTTGAAATTAATCCAAAGGAGATAGTAGATAGGGTTGAGATGTTGAACCCAATAGGGAAACACTTAAAGGCCTTAAGCCCTKCTAAGTTGTATGGACCCAAAAAGAGAAGACGTTGTGATATTGTGCCGCTTCTTTAAAGAAATTGTGTGCGGCGGCCCAAATCCAATCCTTCCTTAGGCAAGTTTAGACAGCTTTCTTTTCTTTCTTTCCATCGCCGATCTCTCACCCTGCTCCGCCATTGAACACCTCCGATCCTGTCCTTCTACTCGGAGGCGGCAGAACCGAACATCTTAAGCTATTTGTCTGTCTGGTAGTTGGAAATTCATCCCAGGTAAAAGTWTCTGGTTCTTGCGAGGAAYTAGCATATTCTTTTTCAAGGCAACTGACGTTTGCAGCTTCCCAAGTATTTTTATCTGAAAGAAAATATTTTTGTTTAGAGAATTTCGGTGTATACTCTAGCTTGATGCTCTTTATGAACAAGGTCTATATTTTGGTTAATTTGGATGGGAGAGGAAATGTTTTTGTTGATATTGAGATTTCATATTAGCTTTATGAGTAAATTCCTTACTTTCCGAAGTAAAGGAAGTGATGAAATCTATGATTAGGCTAATGCCTCTTTGAACTCTTTACGTGAATTAGGTTACAGTTTGCTTTTGAAATTTGTTAGTTGTTTTAGGTTTTAGTTTGGTTTTCAGTGCACTCCTCTCACCTATTTCCGCCTTTATATTAGCTTCTGATTGCTTTCGTCCCTTTYCTTCCATTCATGTAACTTTTCTTGGAAGATTATACATAATAAATAGAGCTATGGCAGTTGCTAGGAAGTTGTACATTTCGTACTTTTTGAGAAACAAAAAGGCCTTGGATTCCGAGTAATTTAAAGTAGTGAAATATAAATACCAAATAGGGCTTCTATAGTTCTAATAAGTAAATCAAAAATTTTGGCTTATAGAATCATTTTATGAACGCAATTTGTTTAAAATATAGTTACTTGCTATATATCGGGGTGGCTTGGAATACCTTAAAATACTTTTGTTGTTGCATGTATTTTCATGATTGTCTCTTGAGATTTGGGGATTATAGCTCTGCAGTGTATGTTGTTTGAAATCCTCTGATTTCTTTAATTTTCCAATTGCATTATACATTTTCAGRCTATAGCAACTTATGGTTCAATTTATCTAGTGATTATTGAGAGGAGTAGAATAGATGAAAAGGTATGGTGGGGACTTATTATTTCTAATTTATCTGCATTTAATWCATAATGATCAACGCTGTTATGGCCTTTGTTATGCTATTCTCTTTTWTTCAGCCACCCAACCTGCTGTTCTATTTTTTAAGAATGTTTCTTGCTTTTTGCAACTGGTGCAGTTTGGCTTCTTCCTCTACTTCTTCTCTCTCTTTCTATCTCTCAATTTGGATGAAGCTTAGTTGATTTTGATCAGCAGTAACCACTGTAGAAGATGTGAGAGGAGAATTTGTRATCGACCTATTATTTTTCTCTCTGCTGTCCTGTTCTGATGCTTCCTGTTAGGATGTGAGGAGACATATATATATGYTTCTGATTAATAGCCTTTAAAGTGGCACATCTTTATTTTTTAATTCACAATAGTAGACAGCACGTGACAGAGTAAGAAGCTTGTTTACTGTATGTCTGTGTATGTCAAAAGATACGTTAAGAGAAATAATCTTGGTTTATGGTTGAGGGCGGTCAGCTGGGTGTTGTTGTGACCTGTGAGAGGCATGGGCAGGGGAGGGGTAGGGTTGGGTGGGGAGTATTGCCACGCTTATTTCTGTGGGGCTGAGAATGGTAGTTGTATGGTTAGATTGTTTCCAAATTGGTTAAATCTACAAAACGTTTGTCCACGTCTGTCTCAACCCATTTAGATTACCCAAATGGACTTCTAGGTTTGCAGATTTATATAGGTTGGATCTTTCTGTGGTCTTCTTGCCATGTAATATGGTGTATGCTTTTTGGTAGAAGAAACAAGTGGTGGATTATACTTTATGTTTCTGCATTTCTAGCTCTGTTCTTTACATGGAAAATATGGTAGAGGTAGAACTAATGCTTGATTTCAATTTTACCTTTGGAGATCATTTTATTTTTAGATGTGATRCTTTTAATTGTCAATAGATGAGATTCAAGAAGCAGAAACGTCACCGGAAGGCAGTGAGGTTTTTCACTACTTGCTTTGGTTTCAGAGAGCCATTCAAAGTTCTCTTTGATGGAACTTTTGTGCATCATCTGCTCGTGAATAACATGACCCCTGCTGATACTGCAGTGGCTACCACTTTAGGCGCCCCAGTCAAAATCTTTACTACCAGGTCTGACGGYTTCTCTTGTACTTTTTTGAATCTTTGGATTRGTATCCAATGTTTAGGAGCTCATATTTACTGTTATTGGGTTTCTAAATCTTTTCAGCCATCCATGCTTGTATGTGTAATTGCTATATGAACAGAAATAACATCAAAAAATTTGAACAGCCATCTGCAGCATACTTGTGATAAATTCTGATGTTAGCTAGATTGTCTAGGGTGGGAGAATGATTTCAGAATCACTAGTGTTGGAGGATATGTTCTCAGCTAAAGGAAACGCTGAGGGTGGGAGATTGCAGAATTATTGAACCATGAGATGCTTGTAAGAAACCCTAAAATTCCATTTGCAGGTAATAAAATTGTGGCAAACCAGAACTGTTTACCTAAGGAGAAGGAAAATCCAAGAAGGCTTCTTGTCAGAAGTACTTCATGTCATCTAAGATGGGAAATGGTGAAATAATTCCTAGAAATTGTGTGACCTGATCCAAAAAGACTTATAGTTTTATATTTCTTASGAGACGTAGAATCTTGTTTGTTAATATGAATCTTCTTGATCACTTATTGATTTGATCTTTCATTRATGGCTGCAGGTGCATCCTCTCAGAGTTGAGAGGCCTTGGTGACTCTCATGCTGAGTCTTTTAATGTTGCTCGTGACCTATTAATTGCAAGGTAAGCTTCTTCTTTTGCCATGCTTACATTACTGAGGGGTTGGGAATTGTTTAATGYGTWTGAGAATTTTGACTATTTTCTTAGTTTCTGAGGCTAGTTTTACAAAAACAGATGGGTTATCTAGAATATATTTTCTTCAGGTGTGACCATGACAAGCGGAAGACCGCTGTTAGTTGCATGATTGATGTTATTGGAGAAAATAATCCTGAGCATTTCTTTGTTGCTACTCAGGATGCTGAATTGAGGAAGAAGTTTCAAGAGGTCTGTCCAGTTGCTTTATTCTGATATTTGTTATAATGCTAAAAATGCTCCATCTCTCCCCCGCCTCTTGCATGGGTGCATGAGGCGGTTGTTTGTCTGCACATGCTATATCAAGCGGTAGCTTGGATGTGTGTCTAATATATGCTTCTGTTCATCAAACTTATATCTTAGCCTTGCAGATAATTCCTCTTGCTTGCAAACTCAATCATGAACTTTTATGATACAGTAATGTGATGGAAATAGTAGAATATTATTGGATGTACTTTTAATTCTTGCCACTCGATGGCTTTTGCTTGAAGTAAAATTTAGAGGGTGGCTTAATTAGATCCATAGGCAATCTTTAGGATTTACCTAGCCCTCTTCTGTGTTGAGGAAAGCCTCATGTGCTTTGGATGTGCTTTATGCAGCTTCATGCTCATGGTCAACATGTGCCTCARGTCTTGAGGCATGCTAAAAAGTTTCTTATATATGACCTTAATTCTTAATTTTGTTTCTTAGCCTTTCTAAGTTTGTAATATTGCCTGCAGCAGTGTACCATATTYGAGATTTCTCCATCTGACTGTAGAATCTGCATTGCCACGTTCCTCTATCATTGACATGCTGTTTCTTATATACTTGCTGTGCTGTATTACTTTCAAAAGAKAAATTCATCAACCTCTACTTCATTTTTATCCTGAATTTCATGATGCAGATACCAGGTGTACCTGTTATGTATGGTCTTCGAAATGCCTTATTTCTTGAACGACCATCGGCTTTCCAGTACCAGTTTGCCAAAGTTGCTGAAGAACAACGTTCACATATGAGTGACTTGGAATATAAGATATTGAACGTGAAAAAGAAAAGAGTGGCTATTGAAGAACAAGAAGATATTTCTGATGGAAATGAAATCAAGGAAGACCAAACCTCAAGAATCCAGGGCATTAAGACAAATATGAGGAGAAAAGGAGCAGAAGTAAAAGACAAAGTTCAATTCAAGAGAAAGAAAGCTAAGGTTAGGATCTTTTGCCATGTCGTCTCTTTTTCACAGTGAAAGGTCTTTTTTCCCTGATTGCATTTGGCTGCTCTATTTTCCTTARGTTTTGCTTCTGTATGTCTCTCAATATGTCTTGTCCTGTACATTAGGGTCCAAACCCACTGTCATGCAAGCGGAAAAAGACACCAGGGGATACAAATAAAGTTTCTTCAGCAAAGGTTGGTGTTAACRTTTTCCTCGGTCCTTATCTTTTAAATCCAAGGAGCACATTGTAAATGAAGTACATGTTGATTTTGATTGACCTCACAAACATGGGATGAAATAGGAATCCTGTARATAGGAACTGCYTTGGGTTTGTGAAAATTTTCTCATTCTGTGCTTGAGAGAATTGTATTCATTGTGTTTTGTGTTGCCATCTTGGAATAAGGTGCTGGRAATAAAKTGGAAAAGGTTAAAAAGTATTCTTGGCACACGCTGATCTGAAATGCCCATACGTCCCAGTTTGATGTTTCCAGTGAAACTATCAGCAATTAAATTCCGATATCCAATTTTGAGAGTACTGTGTAGAATGTTGTCCACAGCAGTATCATAATGGGACAACATTTGTCAGAAATATGGTATCAACTGGAGAAGAATTTTGGGGTTAGGCATAGGAAGGCAGAAGAAGTAGAAAATTGATAGAACTGGTCATTTTAGGCTTTGGATAACAAAATTCCAAGGCTTTCTTGGAAGTCCATGCCTACGAAAAGTACTTTGGAAATGCTGATGTCATAAATCAGAGCATATCTCCTGTTTCTTTGATCATGGACAACTCTATTCTGGGAATTTAGTAAAAGAATGCTTTCAGAATGCAAACACCTCGGCAGATACATCTCCAAAATAGTGATGCTTGAACTCATAATCGGTCTACATAAACGGGACCTGTATTTAGTTTTACTTGCTTTCAGTGTATGTTGCATAGTTCCACATTGATTTGCAAAATTCATCACAACTCAGTTTATAGATGCTTTATCAGATTAAGATGGTAACAAATTTATTAGCCCATTTCGAAGAGTGATCCGATTGTCATAAAACTAGTAATATGATTGTCCACTTAATGCAAATCCTCATGCTTGTTGGCCATTTTGGAGGTCAATAAAATGATTCAATTAAGTCTCCAGTATCATGAATGCTCCGCCATGTCGATGGATGTACATCCTTTTCACTTTTGCAGATCTTAAGGATTATTCTTATACCTTTTGGCTGAGATATGGAACTTTGATTGCAGGAAAGCCAAAATGGTGATACTCCCATGAGAAGTAGGAGTAGGAAGAGGAAGAGGCCACAGAGAACCAAAAATTTTGCTGTAGCACCAGTCTCGTTGGTGCTTTAGTTTCAGTTTTTTTTTTTTTGGTTCATTAAGGAAAATCAGAATTAAATTGCAGATACCTGAGGTTCAGGATGCTCCTCTGTAGGAGAGCATTTGCAGGTGTGATTTGGGGACACTTACCTTTTTCTTCTTTTTGGCAATTGTTGTTGGATTCTTGGGTAGGGAGTTAGAGCAGAGATGAGCTCTGTTGGTTTAATGAATTGTAGGAACGGGACTTGCGAGTAAAATTTCACCATATTTTTGTTGTATTTGCTGGTGGAATGTTTCGTTTAGGCCACTCTTATGTAACTGAGGTAACTATAGTATTATTTTCTTTCTTGTTATTTACTATGTCTATTTCAACTGAAGTGGTGTGGGCAGTCTCGACATTTTAATCAATGGCAATCTTTTTCCCTTTCTGTGATACCTCTCTGCGAAGCCCTGGTTTAAGATCAGTGTATTTCAATTATGAAGTTATGGATTCATTTTAGAAATATATTCATGTTTGAAATATAAGAAAAATGGCTAATGATAATTGCAAGTCCTTTGATTCTTGTTTAACACGAGGCATATCAAGCTTATTAAGCAGCAGGATAACGTGAGACATATCGAGAAAATGCCTGACTACATCGAAGTGGATGGAACCAGGACAAGGTTATCTGCCGGAAAGAAATGGCAAACCGGGGAGGTTCCAGGTTCAATTCCGAGCACTCGGAAAGAAACATGATTATGGCCCCATTGGGATGTATCCATGTGACAAACGGCAATAGCTTCAACCTTGTCTCCGTGCTCGCCTACCAGTGAAACCCTGTACACCCGACTCTCGCTCTCTTGGTAATGACAATAAAGAACTCCATAAGGGTAGGGCATCGTATGACAGGCAACCATCTTCGGGGATGAAATTTCTTTAGGAACTTCACTTATGGTGTACTTCTGTAGTGTAGCTGTTAACCTTGTTAGGTGAGTTGTTGATAGAACTTTGATTTCCTCGTCCAACCCGAAGATCTCTCGTGCAAAATCAAGCATCGAGGCTAAGGATGTAGCACAGAACTTGGTCTCTCCCTTAATGGGCTTCATTTCACATTGTCTTAGTGTATCTTGCATGGCTGTAGCTTGTGGAGACCCCTSAGAGAAGGAGAAGAGTTGAAGTAGATCAGGGAGTCGTTTCGACGAAAAGGGAATTGCATCAGCTTCTTCTCTGGGAAAGAAATCAGATGATGAAAGAACTTTGTCGGGGAAGTAGATGGGCATGGTTTTGCCCAACTTGAGATCATCCAAAAAGAAGAACACTATCACTGCTGGATCCATGTGATCTATGTCGGATGAGGAATGACTGTGGACATGCTGATGAATATGTGGCCCAACATGGATGACTTTTCTATCATTCTCCTCATCAAAATCCGTGCTATGGAGTCGTAAAACATTAGCCACCTTGGGGTTAGAATCAACCACGGGAAGATCAGAAGCATTCTCATTCAGCTCCCAACGATCTGCCTGTACCTGATTGATTACTTGGTCGTCAACCTTCACCTTGCTCCACATTTCGCTATCCATTTCCCTCGCACCACTTTGCTGAGCAACCTGAAATTCCTTGCAGTGAATATTATGAGCAAGTTCAGATCATTAACTTTCGAAGAGAACCAAAAAGCCCCAGGAAAGGAAGATGCATGTTAACAACGCAGCAAAATATTCCGGATGTGGACATTTAGAGATCAGGAGAACTGCAGAATCTTCAAGTTGAAGAAAGCAACAAAAGCTTAAGAGATTACCTTTAGAATCAGCAGATGAATGAAGAGGTTGCCAATGCCACAAACTAATCGAAGACCCATTCTTGTACTTCTTCTTGAACTCCTGGAAGCTTTTGTGAAGCAGAAACTGGAGTTATCACTATGCAAGGATACTACTCCCTCGGTCTCCAATAATAGGACTTCCCAATGACRATATTGCAATTTATTTCGATTTTTCTTTCTMTCTCTCGTGCCTGTCAGTCTCCTGTTTGTGATCTCTTTGTCCCTCAACTGTAGTTACAGGAGATCTAGATATGACCCAAGAATCAACGCTGTAGGGACGTTTGATTTTTCTCCTCTTTAAGCTAGAAAGACGATCATAGATTTAAATTCTTAGCTTGTAAATATAGAAACTATCATTGGATTACTGAACTGATCAACACAATCGAGTTCCTCCTTACATATTAAACATCGGAATCATTATTTCAATGTAGAAACTATACGACAATGTCACGAAACGTTTCGTCACAATTATCAGTGCRGGACAATTTTGGAGCTTGCATACCAATAATGAACCATATGTCTAATTGAAGTGGAATYTGAACCACAGGACRGCATGACAATAAAATCATATGTCTGATTCATCATTCATGTGGGAGCTCCTCTCCAAAAAAGATGTCGATAAGCAYGGTGTCGTAATAGTTGGCAAGCAGCTCCTCCGTCTCTGTGGAAGGCCGAGGTTTCAAGTCCCAGGGGCGACAAATGTCCAAATTGATCAAAGACCCTCTACCTAACACTGGCATTATTCACTCATTAATGGACCTCCAAAAAATCTGCTGAATCCTTTTGGTCACGTTGCTGCATTATTGATTCACAGTACCCAWGGAGAGAAAGCTTGCAAGCAGCCCGGTCACACAAAAACTGTATTTCTAGGCATTTATCCGTWTGTTTTTTAATCTATAWATAGCAAGTGTGGTACTCGGTGGATTCCTCATCAAAGGTTTCCAAGTATCCGAAGATTGACATGGCTATGGCCTCTTCTTATCTCACTCTCATAACACTCTTCTCACTTGCCCTGGTAAGCATTTTGCATTCCTTGKTGGTTTGGTTGATTTTTGGGTATATATGTATACCAACCCATGAGTTGAAGCTAATAATCTGAATTGTCTTTTAGGTTGCAAGCATCACAGAGGCAAGAGTGGCACCCGGTGAGTACAGTGATGGGCAAGTCGTTGCCAAAGGTGAGGCTATGGTGGAAGCTATTGAGGACCTTATCCATGGAGAATCAACGTCTCTCTCCAGCAAGAAGGGTAACTGCCACGCAAGTAGCGATCACCAGAACCAAAAGGCCTTTATGAAGGACCTCAGACCAAGGCCTAGCGCTAGTACTACTTATCCAGATGAAGCTAAGCTCAGGGGTGAGAGAACTTTCATGAAAGATTTTGAGCCAAGGCCTAGCGCTAGTGCTTATCCAGATGATGCTAAGGTCAAAAGTGAGAGAARTTTCATGAAAGATTTTGAGCCAAGGCCTAGCGCTAGTGCCTATCCAGATGATGCTCAGCTAAAAGGTGAGAAAACTTTCATGAAAGATTTTGAGCCAAGGCCTAATGCTTTTGCTTATCCCGACGAGGCTCATGATGGTCTGAAAGCAGGGAAAGAACTCGTGAAAGATTTTGAACCGAGACCTAATCTTTCTGTCTATGAGGGTTAACTTTTACCAGAAAAGACCTAAATAAAAGTGGATTCTTGAATCCACCTTCGAGTCCAAATGTGTGATGGGAAGTTCTTGCTTATGATCTTCTCATTATTACTACTGTAAGTTTAACTATGGAGGACTGGCTCTGCTTTATGTGGGRGTTCTCATATCAATGCAGTTCTTGAACTCGTTGCTTCTCCAGTTCTTTTTGCTGCATGGTTTTTCAATATCTGTTCTTCTAAGGAGAAAAGAATTAGCATAGTTTTCTGCTTTAATGGATGAATGAAAATGGACTTTAAAATTTGCCAGAAACATGCATCGAATACAGGTAACATTTCATAGAGCTACAACAAAGGATGAAAGGAAGAGAATCTCGAACAAGTTGGATTCATCATTCCCTCGAGGTGCCATTGATCAGATCAATCCAATGACTTAATGGCGTACTTAGATTGGCTCTTCATGAAAAACATTAAATTTTGAATTTGTTTATTAAACAGAAAAAAAAGTTTTCTTGAAAAATTAATTTGAATTGGGAAGATGGAGTTATAATTCGTGGATAAGGAAAAAAAAAATTAATTGTGCTAGAAACCCCAAGTATAGAATGATGAATGCTCGGGTACTCAAACCTAATTTAAACTTAAAATTTTATTTAATACTCTAATATGAATAATCATTATATTATAAAAAAATCTTACTCGCATAACTTGACACTATCCTCGAATAATGTTTACTCATTATTCGGATCATGATATTTAACCTTATTACTTAACTTGAGACAATACATTTGGGATAATAGATGAATAATGCTTTATTATTTTAAACAAAATAATTCTTGTTGAAGAGAAAATTTCAAGAAGAGAAGAAAAAAAGGTAAAAAGATTAAATTTGTCCAAGAAACATTGTTTATTGTAGATCTTATTGTTTTTAGTAAAATATTTATTTCATTGAAGGAAGATTTTTTCAATTGAAAAGTAAAATATGTGAGTTTTTTTGCTAAAGCAAAATTTTATATTTTATTACAAAATTAAATAAATCAATTTTTTAATGTAGCTATTTTTTTTTTTTTAAATTGCAATCCGAATAGTAGTACATTTGTTTCCGACCAAGTCTTGAGGTTGTGGCTCTCATGTCAATTAATGATGATTCGAGAGTCGGTACTAGATTATTGGCCAACTAATAATCTAATCATTAGCCCATTAAAAAAAATCCAAAATTGAGATAATTAAGAAAGTATAAGGGGGAAGATGCAATTCTCKTGTAATACTATGAAGTCCTTGAGATGAAAGGGCTAATAGCACAAATCCCTTCAAGTTTGGGGCGATGTCAATTTAGTACGAGTTTATTATTCTTTGACAATTAGACCCAATTGAAGATAGCATCTAAATTATGGTAATGAGCATATGAATTGTCCTAAATGCCCTACAATCTTACACATAATAACYAATTTTCCCGGCTCTAATTTTTCTCATTTRATTTTCACTTTTTAAAATAGGATTGAAAARGRAAACAACTTGACATATACGTGTCCAAGACAGTAATACTTAAACTTATATAATTAATTTATATAAAAGAAAACCATATATATTTACAAGATTCATGGCAATTCTATTTATAGCTGCACTTAAAGCTCCTAATATGATTGTCGACGACTTATTGTAAATCCTCATCCTCATTTGCCGTTTTGGAGGTCAATATATTCCCTTTTTGTGGCACCTCTCTATAAAATCGTAATTTAAGATTAGTCTATTTCAATCATAAAGTTATGAATTGTAAAAATATATTCATATTTGAATTATTTTCTTCCTTAAAAGAGATCATCGTGGTAGGTCGTGCTAGTCATAGGGACTATTAAAATATAGCTAATGATAATTAAGTCCATTGATTCTTATTTAACATGAGAGAATGCCTGACTAGATCGAAGTCGATTGAACCAGGACAAGGTTATCTGCTGGAAAGAAATGGCATACCGGGGAGGTTCCAGGTTCAATTCCGAGCACTAGGAACGAAACATGATTATGGCTCCATTGAGAAGTATCCATGTGACAAACAGCAATGGCTTCAACCATGTCCCCATGCTCGCCGACCAGTGAAACCCTATACACCCGACTCTCGCTCTCTTGGTAATGACAATAAAGAACTCCATAAGGGTAGGGCATAGTATGACAGGCAACCATCTTCGGGGCTGAAATTTCTTTAGGAACTTCACTTATGGTGTACTTCTGTAGAGTAGCTGTTAACCTTGTCAGGTGAATTGTTGATAGAACTTTGATTGCCTCGTCTAACCCGAAGATCTCTCGTGTAAAATCAAGCATCGAGGCTAAGGATGTAGCACAGAACTTGGTCTCTCCCTTAATGGGCTCCATTTCACATTGTCTTAGTGTATCTTGCATGGCTGTAGCTTGTGGAGACCCCTGAGAGAAGGAGAAGAGTTGAAGTAGATAAGGGAGTTGTTTTGATGAAAAAGGGATTGCATCAGCTTCTTCTCTGGCTAAGAAATCAGATGATGAAAGACCTCTGTCGGGGAAGTAGATGGGCATGGTTCTGCCTAACTTGAGATCATCCAAAAGGAAGAACACGATCGCTGATGGATCCATGTGATCTGTGTGGGATGAGGAACTGTGGGCATGCTGATGAACATGTAGCCCGACGAGGGTGATTTTTCTATCATTTTCCTCATGAAAATCCATGCTACGGAGTCGTAAGATATTAGCCTCCTTGGAGATAGAATCAACCATGGGAAGATCAGAGGCATTGTCATTAAGCTTAGAACGGTCTGCCTGTACCTGATTGACTTGGTCGTCAACCTTCATCTTGAMCCACCTTTCGCCATCCATTTCTCTCGCACCACTCTGCTGAGCAATCTGAAATTCCAATTTAACATAGTTCTCTCATTTAGAGATCTGATCAGTGTGCTTCATGAAGGAAAAGAATCTTCAAGTTGAAGAAAGAAACAAAACTTAAGAGATTACCTGCAGAATCAGTAGATGAATGAAGAGATTGCCAATGCCACAACCACAAACTAATCGAAGACCCATTCTTCTACTTCTTGTTGAACTCCTTGAAGATTTTGTGAAGCAGAAACTGGAGTTGTCACTATGCAAGGATACTGCTCAGTACTCACTAGCCACTCACTCCTAGCAGTATCAGTCTCCAATTATAGGACTGCACATATTATAACGAGCTTTTCTATTTCCTTTRAATCTCTGTTATATTTTAGCACTACTAATTTACCAAATCAAGAATCCGCCAATAACCCATTTTGCAATATATTTTGGTCTTTCTTTCTTTTCTTTTCCCTTGCAGTCTCCTGTTGTGATTGCTTTGTCCACCAACCCTTCTTATATTAGGCAATTGAAGATCTAGATATGGCCCAAGAATCATTCTACTATACTGATATAGCTTGTAGGGACGGTAGATTTATCATTGGATTCTTAACTTTCTAAATAGAGAAATTATCATTAGACTACTAAGTGTCGGGATCATTAATGTAATGTAGAGTCTATAAGGACTCGATATTTCAATACTTGTTTTATTCTTATATATACATATATGTAATGAGACTCTCCCTCCACTCAATATTACAAGAAATTTCATCATAATTAAATATCAGTGTTTTGGAGATGAGCGCAAGAAAATTATGGGCTTGCGTATGGGTACTAATTATATGTCTGATTCATGTCAGATATGATCCACCGGACTCCATTAAAATAATACCAAATTCAATGTCTYATTCATGRGGGGAGCTCCTCWAGGACCTCAACGYTGCTATTGAAAAAAAAAATATCGACATTTCACGTGTTACATGGCGAGTGGATGAGAAAYAACAAATTGGGCGAGGAGAACACTAAAATACTCCATTCATTTTTTTATTTGTAATTAGAATTATAGAAAGATTAAATTGTCATTATTTATAAATAAAAAAATTTATATGGTTGATCAAGATAGTGACTGGATTGGCATGTTAAACGCAACCAATAATAGCGGCTGCAATAGCTGATCTTTGACGAAATTACTAGAAAGACCTCTAACTAGCAGTGCTGAATCGTTTGGTCACATTGCCGCATTCTTGACTCACACGCAGTAGCAAGAAAGCTTGCAAGCAGCCCGGTCATACAAAAACTGTATATCTAGGCATTTATCCATATGTTTTTTGTTTATAAATAGCAAGTGTGGTACTCGGTGGATTRCTCATTCAAAGGTTTCCAAGTGTCCGAAGATTGACATGGCTATGGCTTCTTCTTCTCTCAGTCTCATAYCACTCTTCTCACTTGCCCTGGTAAGCATTTTGCATGCCTTGCTAGTTTGGTTGATTTTTTGTGTATATATATATATACAACCCATGAGCTGAAGGTAATAATGTGAATTGTCTTTTAGGTTGCAAGCATCGCAGAGGCAAGAGTGGCACCCGGTGAGTACAGTAATGGGCAAATCMTTGCCAAAGGTGAGGCTATGGTGGAAGCTATTGAGGACCTTATCCATGGAGAATCAACATCTCTGATCWCCAGCAAGAAGAGTGACTGCCACACAAGTAGCGATCACCAAAACCACAAGGCCTTTACGAAGGATTTCGAACCAAGGCCTAGCGTTACTGCTTATCCAAATGATGCTAAGCTCAAAGGTGAGAGAACTTTCATGAAAGATTTTGAGCCAAGGCCTAATGTTTCTGCTTATCCGGATGATGCTAAACTCAAAGATAAGAGAAGTTTCATGAAAGAGTTTGAGCCAAGGCCTAATGTTTCTGCTTACCCCGACSAGGATCATGATGGTCTGGAAGCAAAGGAAGACTTCATGAAAGATTTTGAACCCAGGCCTAATGTTTCTGTCTATCAAAGTTAACTTTTACCAAAAACGATCGCAATAAAAGTGGATTCTTGAATCCACTCTCAAGCAGTCCTAAGTGTTTGATGGGACGTTCTTGCTTACGAATATTGTTTATTACTACTGTAAGTTCAATGTGGAGGACTGCCTCTGCTTTATGTGGGTGATCTCGTATCAATGCAGTTCTTTAGTTTGTTTCTTCTCCGGTTCTTTTGCGGCATGGTTTTTTCAATATCAGTTCTTGAAAGGAGAAAAAATTTTAACATAGTTTTCTGCTATAATGGATGAATGAAAATGGACTTCCAAAATTTGCCAGAGAATCTCGAACAAGTTGGATTCATCGTGCCCAATTATTCGGTGCATCAGCATCACTGAATCTTAGACATTTTCTAGTATTCTTGAGTGCAGCTTCAATCTCACGACCAATCGTACATCGATTGATCAGATCTATCAAAGGATGAGTCTGAGGTTGTCGCTCCATGTCATATCAATTAATGATGTCTGAGACTCGGTATTGGGCTTTTGACCCAAATAATTTGATTTCTTAGATTTTTTTAATTAATGATCTAAATTTTTTTTCCATACGTCTTTCTAACATGGACGGCACTTCTACTAGCATTTTAATTTGAAAAGAATGACAATTTTTTTTCGCATTTTTATTTAATTCGGAGTTTCTCTATTGAATTAAAGATGCTAATACTATGGACGCCCAAGACACGGTGGGAGTGGTTTTGACTGCCCATGTGGTTAACACTACATCAGAGGAACTATTTAATGTGGTTATAGAAGTCGAGTTCTTTTTACTCAATTGACATGATTTCCTAGATTATGTATGCAGGTGATCCATCTTTTTAGGGTTACAACTATTCTGACATAGACGCTAGTGCAAGAAGCCTTGTTGCTAATCTTCAAAGATTCCACTTGTACTGGTGCTTTCACATTTCCATCATTTTTTGATTTCAATCGAAGATACTGATAATAGTAGCGTCCTTATCGTCTTCTCTCTTTGATCTCTAGTTGTGGATCACTCATTGTATTAATGCTTTAGTTCGATATGGAAACTTATGAATTCACTAATGATAGTTTATTAAAAGCTTTTGCCGATCAGCAAGCTCTAAATCATGGGATGAAAATCTGCAATTAGATCATTAAATCAGGGATGCAACTCGAATCATTTATAGGGAGTGCTTTGGTGAATAGGTACTGCAAGTGTGGAAAGGTGGAAGAAGCAGAGAAGAAGCTTCATAATAGGATAGGCACAACTAGAGATGAGAGAGAGAGAAGACTATAAGGACATTACTYCTACCAGTGTCTTTGATTGAAATCTTAAAAAATTGTGGGAATGTAAAGGTGCCAATACAAGTGTGAAGTCTTTAATTAACAAAAGCATCCGTTGCACTGACATTTATGTCAAAATAGCTGAAAACTAAAAAAATGAGTCACCTGCGAACAGAATCCAAGAAATCAAATCAGTTGGATCAAAAACCCTATAGAAGCATCTGTATGGAATCTGAAAGGAGCATCTACATACTACAAAGTTTCAGAAAAGCTTACTGTCCACCTAAAAACACAATGCCTATATTTGAAATGAAATACCCCAAATCAAAAATGCCAAGCCATATACTTCCTCGTCCTTAAACTCTATAATGTATCAGACTATGGCATTTTATCTCGGAACTTCTACTGGTTGCACTGATGTTTACGTCAAAAAGAAAGTGTCCCTTAAGATAACTTCTCTAGCTTTAATACGAGGATCAACATATGGAATCAAAATGCAGGTAGAGAATACTTCAAAAAAGTCGGCCTCTAATAATCTTCTTGACAAGAATAAGTTCATCAGAGAAACTAGTGATGGTGATTTTGATACATTATCATTGGAACCTTTGCATAATGGAGATCAGAAGAAAGAATAAATGATCGTATTGTAGAAGATTCAGAGAAAACTTTCAAAGGAGACTGGTGGTTTGCACTTTACTTGATAAAAGGTTAAAGATGATTAAGATATCGAATAACGTGGCARTTTCAATTAAGTGAAGATGCCTTCTAATCTCCCGCTCTTGTCGTATCTTAGARGCCTATAGTATTGATGTCTTCAATTCAAAAGAGAAATTCGAAATGAGAAGAAAGCTTCCAACGATCTGACATCCTTTTCGAATTAAAARGCCAATAAGAGTGGCGTTTATGTTAGAAAGGCTTACGGACAAAAACTTCAAGTCATTGGCCAAAAAAAATCTAGAAATCAGGTTATTTAGGTTAAAAAAATCCCAGCTTATTAGCCAATTTTGGGGTCCAAAACTAGTACATCGCTAAATTCAAGGGCGGAGTTAGGGTCGAGGCATCAATCGCCCCTCAACACGTTTTTAAAATTTTATGTAAGGCTAATATTCTTTAAAATTTATATAGAAGTTGTACAAAAAAAGTATCATTTAATATCTTAATCATCTTTTCTCACTCCTTCCCTCCAAACGAAGTTTCTGACTCCATCTTTGGTTAAACTAATGAATTAATAATATACTTGTCATTATGCTTGATTTGGATAGAAAGAGATGAAAATAACTCGGATTAAAATTGGGATACAAAATTCATACATGTGACACTAAAAATAATGCTCAAATTCTCATATTTATGGTTATTTATAGACATGTCTATCATCGAATAGAAATTGACTACATGAATATCAGAGGATTAAGAATCTTGTAAAACAAATTGGATGGAGAAAACAGGGGATGTTGCTGATGTAGATAATTCAACCTTGAAAATGCTAAAGGCAATTAAATTGTGATCAAATTGGACAAAGATGATGTAGATAGCAACGATGAAAATATTCAAACGTAATTAAAACTTAAAATTTTAAGATAAATATAAATTTTATGATTTATTGTAGTTCAAAAGAGTGACGGCTATAGAATCAAAAATTGACTTTACCACCAATTCTACTAACTTCCAAACTTTAGGTTAGTACTTAAATACTTAATCAAATTGGCCGAATGCAAGAAGTTCAATTTCAGTTAACACTTTGAGGGCAAATTGAGATAATTAAGAAATTACAGGGGAAAATATGCAATTCTCCTGGCTATATACCCTAAAGTCCTCGAGAATAGAAAGGCTAATAGCAAGACGACCTTAAAGTTTGGGACTATTGTCAATTGAGTATGAATTTATTATTTTTTGACATTAAAAACACATCGAACCGGTAAATCCTTGTAATGATATATGAATTGTCTTAAATGACCTTCATTCTTAAACGAAATAACGAAAAAATTTCTAGGTATATACTTTTTCATTTCATTTCTTATATTTAAAAAGGACAAAAAGAAACATAAGAAAAAAGAAAAGAAGAAGGTTAAAAGGAAAATAAGTTTCAGGCTAACCTCTATCAGAGGATAATGAACAACTATGAAAAAGTTTATGATCATCAAGATTAGATCAGCATCGTTCAAAAGACAAGTAATGATAATGCACGGCCCAAAATTAACTCTTATAGAGCTGCATGGAACTAAACATAGACCGGCAGTGCAGGCGAACAAGATAATGATGGGTGAAAATTAGTTTTTTGCTATTTACGTRTCAGTAGCACCATCAGTGATTTCAGATTTTGGCCGAAGATTAAAAATTCCGGRGATGGTTTCGAGTTTTCCAAATCTTTCCCCACGACGGTAAAAAGATGTTGAATTTACCCATGTGGAGCTACGAAGACAACAATTGAAGAAGAACTCCCAAAGCGAAGCCAATTTCACAATGGAGGAAAGGCACAAGGACGCCGGAACTCCACCCCCGGCAACCCCTATCTCAGAGAGTCTAGCGGCTGAGGCAACTACGAGCTCGCGTCGGAGAGGCGGAGTCCAGAAGAGAAAAGCCAGCGCAATCGGTAGCGGCAACGCTTCGACTCCTCCTCCGACCTCGTCGTCGAAGCGCCAAGCTCGTGAGAAGCCTCCTCCGGTTCCGTTTACTCCGATCCACAACGGTCCCTTAACCAGAGCTCGACAGCAGCCAAATAGCAGTGCCCTAGCTGCGGTCCCTTTTTCTCCATCTGTTCTGAAGATTGAGGGGGATTTTCGAGGAGGAGAGGCGTTTAAGTCAGAGGAGGAGTTGAATGAGACGGCAAAGGAGGATTGGGAAGCTTTGGAGGCGAAAATTGAAGCTGATTATGAAGCAATTAGATCGCGAAATGCTAATGTTCATGTGGTGCCTAATCATGCTGGTGACAGTCAGAACCCTAGTTTTAGTTGCATTGTCGATTTTGCTGTTTTTACATTTGAATTAATTCCGAATTTGGCTTTTAAAGGCTAACTTTCATTTCTTTGACACGTTTTTAGTTGACGTTGAATCTTACACTTGAATTGAGCTAAAAATCCAGTCTTTATGAGGGTTTTGCTCAAATAAATAAGGAATACACATAAGTTTGTCTCTTAGGAGTTTCATAAGTTCTTCAATTGGTATTGTTCCTTGTTCACAAACTTAATTTTCTGAATATTAATCATTAAACAAATATTAATATCGAGAATTAGGATGCTCGGGTGTTGATTGGCAAAATTATTTCTTAGTTTTTTGGCCCACTATTGAAGCTCTTCTTATTCCTTACTCGTCTTGAGCTTTGCAGGTTGGTTTTCATGGATCAAAATTCATCCATTGGAGGAGAAAATATTGCCCTCTTTCTTTAATGGGAAGTCTGAAAATAAGACTCCTGAGATATACATGGAGATCAGAAATTGCATTATGAAAAAGTTCCATGCGGATCCCAGCACACAAATTGAACTAAAAGATTTGTCTGAGATGTCTGTTGGTGAGTTGGAAGCTAGGCAAGAGGTGATGGAGTTTTTGGATTACTGGGGGTTGATTAATTACCACCCATTCCCAAAAACTGATCCCACTGGTATGAGCATTGAGGATGTTGCTGATACAGCAGTAAAGAGTGATTCTTTGGTTGAAAATTTATTTCGCTTTGAATCAGACCAACCATGTATGCCGGTTTTTCCCCGGAATTCTGTTTCGACACCTGCTGCACCATCTGGTTTGTTTCCAGAGTCAGCTATTACCGAAGAGTTAATCAAATCTGAAGGACCTGCAGTTGAGTACCACTGTAATTCTTGTTCAGCTGATTGCTCTCGGAAGCGCTATCATTGTCAAAAGCAGGTCTGCATTTGTTCCATACAAATTTATTTCCCCAGTATCAATCTTTTGTTATGATTAATAAATTAATCTTGTTAAATTCAAACTTAAATTTCTTGTCTATTGTCTGATCCTATACCACCATTCAACAAGATCGTCTTTTCTTCCTTTTTAAATTAAACCTTTTTGTCGGGGAGGGGGCTGGGGGAGAGGAGGCTCAGGAAATAGGTACAACATGTACTCTGCATATTGGTCTGAATTTATTCCTCGCCTCGGACTTCCCTTAAATTTTCCCTGTTTGCTGATTCCATTCTTGGAATACAGGCAGATTTTGATTTGTGTACTGAATGTTTCAACAATGGGAAGTTCGGTTCTGATATGTCCCCATCAGATTTCATCCTCATGGAGCCTGCTGAGGCGGGCGGTGCAAGCAGTGGAAACTGGACAGATCAGGAGACCCTCCTTCTCCTTGAAGCATTGGAATTGTTCAAAGAAAACTGGAATGAGATAGCTGAGCATGTTGCCACAAAAACAAAAGCTCAATGTATTCTGCATTTTGTTCAAATGCCAATTGAGGATACATTCTTGGATAGTGGTGAAGAAATTGTTGGTCCTGCTAAAGAAAATGCAGACACTGCTCAAATTAATAACGAGAGTTCAGCTCCAAAAGATGCCCCTGAAATGACTGAGAGCAAGGGGAATGCAAATGATAACCTGTCTTCATCCTCCCCACTGGAAAATTCAAAGSATGGAGAAGTTAATGGATCAAATGTCCACGAAGTTGGTGAGAACTTAGTGATGAAGGCACTAACTGAAGCATTTGAAGCTGTCGGTTGTCTTCCTTCACCTGGTGAACGACTTTCATTTGCTGAAGCTGGTAATCCTGTAATGACACTGGTATGTTAACTTCATACTTTTGTTTAGCTGAAATAACCTTTATTCTTCAAGATAAAGTAAATCTGGATCAACTGTTTTACAGTTGGCAATGAAACCTGGCAATGAAATTGCCTTCTATCTTTTTCGTGCAGGGCAATGAGTTTAGGCAAAGCCCACACACTTGTTGGTTTACATAATTTTTAAATTTTCCTAGAGAGATAATATTTCAAAATTAGCAGAGAATAATGTTTCTAATCTGCTCCATATTTTACTTTGCCATCCTCTAGGTAGCCTTCCTTCTCAGATTGGTGGAACCTAACATTGTCACTGCCTCTGCACGTAGCTCTTTGAAGTCCATTTCTGGCTATTCTTCTGGTGATCAGGTGGCTGCAAGGCACTGTTTCTGTCTGGAAGATCCACCTGATGCAAAAAGGTTGACGAATTCAGAAAGGTACGTTGAGCTTATTTTTCTTAAATTGGTAAAATGAATGAATAATGTCTGACATTGATAGAAGATATGCAGAACCGCCTCAGAAATGGTTGAGGAGGAAACTCGAAATAATGAGGAACAAAATGTTGAAGGGCAAGAGGAAAAGTCCAATTTAGCAGTTGATGGTATCCAGGCATCAAATGACGAATCTGAGGAAAGTAACAAGGATCAAGGTATGGAAGAAGAGAAATCTTTGGTTTCTCCTAGTACTAATGCTTGTCTAGACGAATCAGCTTCAACAAAGGAAACTCATGGAACAAGCATTCTTGAGGAGCCTGAACCTTCTAGTGCTAAAGAACTAAACAAAGCAGATTTACCAAAGGAACCTGAGCCTGGTACTGCCAGAAATTCAGATGATTTAGCAATGGAGGTAGAAGTTCCTCCTGGTTTTGAGAAGGAGCTAGAAGATGGAGGCCGAGTTGTGGAACCTTCTACATCTACGGAGGTTACAAATGATAAGGGTCCACTGCCTAATTTGGAGGACAAAAATCTTGGGCAACCAGGTACTTCAAGTTCAGCGGGTGAGATTGGTGCAAAGGAGGTTATGATTTCACATTCTCATATTTGAGGGTCTTTCACTAATTTAAATTGCTGAGAGACCAAGATAGGCTAAATACCCAGTATATTTCACTAGACCTTGCTAATAGCACTTGGTGTGATAATTGAGTTGATTAGAATTAGAAGTTGAGGACACCCTTAAGGCCATGAGGGACCAGTGGGTGATGGAGTTTTCCTACTAATTACATGCCAACTCCATTAGAAAAAACTAACGAAGTATGTTTATGTCTAATATAAAGCTATGCGGAGAAAATGAGGTATTATGAAATGCCATCTACAACTCCTAAAGACTTTACCTTATCATCTCAAACTCAAGTTATGTTCATTAATGCATATTGTCATCATCAACTTTAGATTTCATATCATTTTTCCTTTTGGTCTCCTGCAGGTGCTGAGGCAGAAGACTGCATGAATGAGGAGAAAGAAGTTTTGAAGACGGAAAATGATCTCGAAGTCAACAAACTAAAAAGAGCTGCAGTTACTGCCATATCTGCTGCTGCGGTGAAAGCAAAGCTTCTTGCAGGTCAGGAAGAAAAGCAAATTCAACAACTTGCTGCACTGTTAATTGAGAAGCAGGTATTGTAAGCCAAATTTGGCTCAAATAGTAGTAATGAAGGAGCTCAATATTCYCTTACAATTAGTCACAGTTAAGGTTCCAATATCCTCCATCTTGCTCTTTTTCTGACTTCTGAGMCTCTTTAGTTTGGAAATTGAGTCAAGTATGCTGTTTAACTAAGCAAATCCTCCCCTTTTAGAAATATATCCTGCAAGTTTAGCAGTTTCATTTCATTCTTTAGCAGTGTCATTACCTTTATCATATGCAAAAATTTATAATTGCACTGCCTGGTCAGAAGCATGAAGGTTCAGAAGGGCACACATTCCTGGAGGGATTTTTTAAGTTCTCCTTGACTGGAAACTTCATGTAGCACTTTGCTACGCTAAGCTTAGGAGACCTGGCTTATCAGTTCCAGTGTTCCTTGCTTCAGTGCTACCCTCAATAAAGCTGCACCTCTATTATTCTTCACTTGGCCCAAGCAAGGACACTAAACCTATAGCTAAGCTTTAGCTCAAGCATGTGACGCTTTTGCTGATTGTTGAAGGTTCATCTTCTTCATGCAGTTGCATAAGCTGGAAATCAAATTGGCATTTTTCAATGAGATGGAGAATGTGGTTTTGAGAGTTCGGGAACAATTAGAAAGGTCAAAGCAGCGGCTTTTCCATGAACGTGCACAAATAATTGCATCCCGACTTGGTATGTCGAGTTCTCGACCAATGCAGCAACCATTGCCTGTCAACAGAGCTGCTACGGCTTTTGCTAACTRAGCACCTAGGCCATTTATTGGTATGTCCAGTCCAAGGCCACCGGTTTTGAGGCCCATAATGCCACCAAATCCTGCTTCAACCTCAGTTGCAGGAGCTGCAGTCCAGCCTTTCAATCAGGACCAGCTTTCTTCAGTTAGTACCAAGTAACCTTTGTTTGTGTAACATAGAATCTTATTCTTTGTAATGGAGCTGTACTTCACAACCACCTTCTGACAAGTAAGTATGAATCTTATTCTGTATCTTATTACTAAAGTGAGATATTGAGTGAGTTTAAGTTCAAAACTGAAATTTCAACACCCGAGTATAATTCATTCTACTTGAATGTTTTTCCCCTTTTCTGAGGATGAATATGTAATCTTGGAAATTTTTGGGTTTCCTTCCTTGCTGCGAGGTTTTTTCCCCCCTCTTGTTGCTGTTCYTTCTCTCTCTGAGTGTGTCTCTTGCTTGAATTTGCATTTTYTTCGAAATATAGGGATGCCTTCTTTCTTGGCAAGGTAATGTTGTCCATATCAATTATCATTTGGTAGGTCAGAGATTAGATAGCCAGACACAGTTTCTACACTACAGTCCTTATACATTGGTTAGCCCTTTATGTGTTATACSACTCATTCCTACAGCAAAAGAAGATTTAAAACTGTAGTAGATTTATTTAATCGCTCATCTGCACCCTTCTGCAGTTAATCAAATTAGATCCCTCTTAGATTGGGCATATTTCCCTGGGAGTGTAAAATCTCATGGTGCCTCAGCTGCAGATTTGTATAAACAGTTCTCTATGATGCAAAGAATGGAAATAGTGATACTTTGAGTTGTGAAGCTGCAGATTAGTTGGTAAGATGCACATTTCCAAGAAAATATTTGGGTTTATCCGACTTTTGTATTGATGTATCAGAAGATCTAATTTTTGCTTGTGTTGGGCCCAAGTATGTCCTCTATCCATTGAATTACCTGTTTATCATCGCTAATCAAGAGTTTGGTTTATAAAATTCAGGTTGGTGCAAGTATCCCTTTTCCAGCTGCATCATTAGAGAAGATGGGAGCAGCACATAAGAGCATTGCCAACTCTTCCTTCTGGAGGTTGCTGCAGTCAGATAGGATAGTTTTTTTATTTTGTTGTTAGAGAATGTATTCTGAAAGCTCTAGATTGCATGGCAGCTTAGGTTAGGGCAATATTTTTGTGCTACACAGGTTAATCATGAGTCTCATGTAACTAGAGCGGTCTAACAATCAGCTTGGTTCGATGTCTTGCTTCTTGCTATTCAATGGCAATGTCCTATATGTRCTCATACTTGCTTGACCCTGCAATAGTCTTGGAATATGCTCCGCTTGAAGTCAGTGAATCTTGTACGGTAGCAAGAACAAAACCTTAATGTTGAATGAATAGCCTCCWTCTGCCCTCTAGGCTACCATGCACTTGCTAACTACAATTTTTTGTGCATCAACTGTGATATTATCAACTTCCATTGTATCAAGACATGGACGCGAAGAAAATGGCTTCAGTTCCTTAATTTCATATTATGCAAAACCACACCGATACACGATATTCAATGGGTACTTAAGATAGCAATGGTTAATTTGGTTAGTGTGCCTTAGTTCCATCGAAGGTAGTTATGTCAACTTAAGTAAAAGAAAAAAGCTACAATTGCCTTAGTACGGAAGCAATTTATCACTGTTTTAAAACATACCGAATTTATTGTACATGCAGCCAGAGTAACAGAAACAACCTGTCTTGAAAAGTCGGAAATAATAGCACCAATTTTAAACAACTAGAAAATGTTGCCTACGAGTAACTCCAAAGAACTCTATAAAGACGAGAAATAAGCACAAAGAAAAGGGCATCAGACATCAGAGTTCAACAATCATCTCAGGAGACCAATCTGCTTCTCATGCAAACACAAATATACAGGTTTAGCCTCATCAAATCCAACAAATAAGATATAAAAGATCCAAACTTGTTGCAAGTGCTTGGAAGGCTTTCCATAAATCAAAATCATGTACTGCATTCAACATTCACATCCTGTTGACCTCTGCTGGCTGCTGCTTGCGACATCAATGGTGTCGGGCAAGTATCTAAAAAACATAGGCCAACCACAAAAAGTACAGAATTATATCAATATAGTTCTTCCTATAGGGAGCAAAGAAGAATTAGTAATTTCAACTCAAAATAGTAATAAATAACTGAATTTTGCTTCAACTTCCCTCTGAATAGGAGGCTGCCATAATGAACTTTAGAAAAAGAAAAAGGAAAAAATGATGGAAACCACACAATCGTCGTCAACAACTTCAGACATCTAGAAATATGTAAACCGAAGAAGATGCGTGCTACAATGAGCACACTTTCTACCAAAAGATCTACCAAGTGATATGGCATGAGTTGACAATTACAGTGGGTTATACATGCTAAGTTTTAACCCAAAAGGAAATGCATATGCTACGTACTACATAACAATGTTTAGGGCTTAGAGACCTATTCTAGAAAACTTTAGTTTCCAGACTGTGAGAGAGATAACAAAGTAAAATAAAAAATGCATTAAGAAGGGGGGGAGGGAAAAAGCCAAAAGTTCCAGCATTACATCTGCTCTAGCTCATCATGTAATGGCGACTCATTTGACTTGAAAATGGAGTTCTTTTAGCAACTACTACTAAGTAACTACAGATGGATGGGTAATACTTACATTTCTTCTTCTTCCCCGCTTGATAAGGCATTTTTGGCAATGCATTGGAAAGCTTCTTCAACATTGGTTCCATCCTTTGCAGAAGTTTCAAAGTATGGGATGTTTCCTTTGGAGGCACACCAAGCTCGAGCCTTTTTCTCGGATACCTAAGGTAATGCAATTTAAAAGATTAACTTTCAAAACTTTGTAACGCAACCAGCTACGATTTTAAAAAGAAAATGAGATATAGAAAGTAAGAACGTACGACTCTACTATTTCCACCATCCACATCAATCTTGTTTCCCAGCACAACAAATGGGAAATTCTCTGGATCTGAAGGGCTTGCCTGCAATAAAATTTTGCTTATTAACCAATCGTCTTTTCATCGATTAGTTATTTACAAAGATGAAATGGTGCCAGAGATTTCTCTGTTTCTATGTGAAAGTACCTGAATAAGGAACTCTTCCCTCCAATTATTTAGATTATCAAAGGACTTCATCACATTGACATCATAGACAAGAACACAGCAATCGGCACCACGATAGAAAGCAACACCGAGGCTCTGAAATCTTTCCTGGCCAGCTGTATCCCAGATCTATCATGAAATGCATAAACAATCTTAGTATTTGTACAAGCTAACCTATATTAGCAGGATGGTGACATTCTGGCCAAAGAAGATTAGAAGAGCTGAAGATCTGATCGTTGGCAGAGATTGAAGGAGATGGCAACAAGTGGCTGGAGGGGTCCATTCAAGCACAATCTCACCATCTCCACTACTCTGTAGAAGGAAGAATGGTGGAGGCAATGGTAAAGCTCTTTCTGGAATCCAACTGGCGGAAGAAGAATAGAGATAGGGTTTGTAATCTAGGAGTCAATACTGATCATTAGAGCATATATATATTTAATATAAGGATTAATTTGGCTAGTCTTGTAAGTTTTGTTAATTTTTTTCCTATGTAATTCCTCTTTTCTAGTGAATTTCTATCAGTATTGTCATTTTCTGATGTCTACCTCCATGTTATTCTGTATCTTGATTCTGTTTTAGTTTGAGTTCATGAAAGTTGAATTTCCCTTTTGAGCTCCATTACTTCCAGCTTCTCGAGTATTTGCTATCTTTTAGAGATTCAGGACATAGAAATACCAAGGCAAGTATCTGAATTTTATTATGCCTTTGATTGACATGCGATCAATTTATATATCCTGAGGCAACACATACTGCTACTTCCCTAGACATTCCAATAGACAATTCAAATATGCGGAATAACAAGCATGGAAGGCAATCAAATTTACTACATCCCTAAGTCCACAAGCAACAAACTACTACCACCATAAAACAAACCTGCAAAGTGAAGAGCCTATCTTCAAACTGCACTTCCTTTGTCAAGAAATCAGCTCCAATAGTTGCTTTGTACTGATTACTGAACTTCTTGTTCACATATCTAAAAGTCGACCATTTAAGGAAAAAAAAAAAAAAAAAAAAAAAGAACTCCACAAGCTAGCTAATATATGGACAATTATGCAAAACAGATGACCTTGTACTTCGACAAGGAATGTGCCATAAAAAACCATTAAGAAGAAAACAATTAACGGCATCACCAAGCTAGTAAGGATACTGATTCATTAGTGAGGTCTTCCCTACCCTGCGAATCAAATCCACATAAATTGCAGCATCAGTAAACACTAAAGTCTTATTATGCACCAGCTTATATGGCTTAAATACTTAGTTATGGAAGGTGATGGACTTAACTCAATATTAGCTGCTAAATATCATCAAACAGAAAATCAACATAATTTAAGAATAAATTAGATCTTTGCGAAGTACATAACTCAAGATCCAAAATTGCGTCCCCTAAAACCCTAAAATCAACGATCATGGTCGCTTATGTTGCTATAAAATACAGCAAGCAGAGTTATATCTGGAAAAAATGTATATGAAAGGGTACAAGTACGCTTATGTAGTGACTGACCCGCTGTCTCCGAGGATGATGACCTTCAAAAGCGTTCTTCTACGAGAAGGCATCTTCGCAAGATTAGGAATTGGCGGTCAAGGAATCAAACCGGATCTACCTCTCAAAGGAATCTACGTCAAGTAGCCACCAGAAAGTGGAGGAAAATACCTTTTGGAGAAAGAAAAAGAGAGGACCCAAGAAAACCTGAGATGGCTGTCGGATTGAATTGAGTTTCTCTTGCTACTCTCTCCCTCTCTCTGTCTGTCTGGAACGGATACGTAGACAAATCATAGTTGGCCGAGGACGTTTCTAGTGGTCATAGGTGCAATTTACTTAGCTGGAAGCCTACACATGCCAGCTCCAGCTTCACACGGGCTCAAAAAAAAAAAAAAAAAAGGAAACATATATATATAATATTTAGCTAATATTTAATTTATTCTTTTTAACTCAAGTCAATTTTTCCTCTTATATTAACTCAAGTCAAATTTAAAATCTTTTTTGTCAAATATTCAGTAAGTTGAGTTGAGATAAGTAAGCTCTTGTGAACATATCTGATATATATTAAATTGATAATAAATATTATATCTACTATAAAATTAGTACTTTTGAATATTCGAATCAATTTTGAAATAAGTTTGATTTCAAAATTTTAAATCAAATCATTTTTTTATTCAAAATTTAAATTCAATTCAAGCTTGACATTTAAATGTTTGACTCGACTCAACTCTTGTCTTCTTTAATTGAGATTATCATTTAAATCAGCCTATAAACACACACCATAGGATTCCTATTCATTTATTATTTTTAATATATAAAAAATAAGAATACATTGTAACATAAGAATCAATTAAAGAAAATATTATATATATATAACATTTAAACTAAGTGGAAAGACCATAAGCTATCACGTAATATAATAATTTGATTTGATATAATATAATATAATATATCATTATTAAACATAAAAAGGTYACATTTGTACAATTTAAACAAAGCTACAATGTGGGTGTTTCATGTCCAAGACAATTTATCTGCCCTTTAGTAATATTAAATAACTAAATAAAGAAAATATATGTTTTGTATATAATTAATTAATTAAGCCATATGCATTTTCGTGGTTGTGTTTCTTACCTCAAACCTACAAGCACAAAAAATGGAAAGGCATGACATTTGTTAGGTCATAAAGAAACATCATTCTAAGAACAATTGACCAAAGAAGGTAAGATGTGATTTTGTTAATAAATAAATGATAATTAGTKGTTAAAATACATCTTAATAAAAAAAATATAAGCTCGTTTAAAATACAAATTATAATACATATTATACAAGTTTTTAATGCATAACTGTATGAATATTGAATATATATAATCGAAAGCCCAATCAAACTATATATTTTTAGGAGTAATTTTTTAAAAGATAATAATATTATGTGGTAAAAGTTTAAAGACAAAGGTATCTAAAAATAGCATATAGTCATATGGTGGCCATATTTTTAGGAGATGTATGGGGATGGATAGACAACTTGTAAGCTCTCCCATGTAAACTATTCCCATGCAACATCATTTTTCTCCCCTTTCTTTGAGAATCCTCCCTGCCCTTCTCCTAAAGGTATCCCTCTCTGTTCAATTCTTTTTGGTATTCTATCTCTCTGATCTGCTTTCTTGATGGATTGATCTGCATTGTTTAACATGTTTCTCTATATGAATATGCAGAAAGAGAGATCATCTTAACAATATAATCCATATTTATTTCATTTTATATGATTACTTACATTTTCAAGATTGTATATATATCTTCATTACTATTGTATTTTGTTCTTGAATTCAGAAGCTTTTCGTTGGATTTGTGGTTACGACTAATAATTGGAAGATATTTTTGGTTGAATCGTGATCAGGGGTCAATTTTGGGAGAGTGGCGGGGTATTCTCAGTATATATTGAGATAGATTGTTGAGAAGATTTCTGCAAAAATGTCATCACCTCCGGAGGAATCTCCGCCTTCAGGTTCCTCGCCACCTCCTCCATCGTCGTCGTCATCGTCGCCACCTCCTCCATCATCATCATCATCATCATCCTCGCCACCACCTGACGATTCATCATCATCCTCACCGCCTCCACCTAATTCATCGTCGCCACCTTCGCCTCAAAATTCAAATAATAGTTCACCACCCCCGCCTTCTAATGGGAATTCCCCATCACCTCCATCACCGAACAAGAATGATAACAACGGCAATAACAATGACGACAGCAATAACAACAATGACGACAATAACAATAACAATAACAATAACAATAATAATAATAACAATAACAAAAAATCTCCGCCACCGCCGAAGTCATCTGGTTCATCAAACGGCGACTCACCACCTCCACCTCCCCCACCGCCTCCACCGCCACCACCCCCGCCGCCTCCACATTCAAGATCTTTATCACCTCCAAGGGATCATAAGTCGCCGCCGTCATCAGATTCCTCACATGACTCTTCAAATCAAAAAGCCATTATTGCAGGGGTCGCTGTTGGGGCTGGTCTTTTGCTCTTTATGATGATAGTCTTCTTGGTGGCTTGCTCGAGAAGAAAGAAACGAAAGCCACATGATCAGATGAACTACTACAGGGACAATTCTCAGGGTCGAAGTATGTATTGCTTTCCGACTTTCATACCCTTATAATAATAGTATATCTGTTTTATGGTTAGAATTCTATGATTCTATAAAATTTTAAGAATTTCGAATTGTAATTGTTTCATCTTCACATGATAGGTGACTACTATAATAGCGGACCACACGGGAACTGGCGAGGCAACCCACAATCTAATGAGCATGCTGTTAAGATGCCACCAAGTGGTCAAGTAAGTTCAGAACACGGTTGGCCAATAGCGCCACCACCTCCGCCGCCAATGATGAGCAGTAGCGAAATGAGTTCAGCCGCATTTTCTGGTCCACATAATCCCCCAATGCCACCTCCGCATCCTTCTCTTGCTCTTGGATTTAACCAAAGCAGTTTCAGCTATGAGGATCTAGCAGCTGCAACTGGAGGATTCTCTAACGTCAATCTACTAGGACAAGGTGGTTTTGGTTTTGTGCACAAAGGGGTGTTGCCAAATGGTAAGGAGGTTGCAGTTAAAAGTCTCAAAGCCAACAGTGGGCAAGGAGAGAGAGAATTCCAAGCGGAAGTCGACATTATTAGTCGCGTCCACCATCGCCATTTGGTTTCTCTAGTTGGATACTGCATTGCAGGAGCTCAGAGGATGTTGGTATACGAATTTGTGGCCAATAATACTCTTGAGTATCACCTCCATGGTAAACCTTATATATATCTCTTTATATATTACAGTTCTGGAAATTATTGATTTTTCTTTAACGAATCAAACATTATTAAAGATATAGAAATGTTAGTTCTTGTATATCAATCCTTGTCTTCATTTTAGGACCTGGTCGTCCGGTTATGGATTGGCCTACGAGGCTTAAGATTGCACTGGGAGCTGCCAAAGGATTTGCTTATCTTCATGAAGATTGTAAGTGTTGTTGCCCCTCTGATCTCTTCACAATCACATTCATTCTTTTTATCTTATGCCGAAACAACCTACTATGTATGATATGATATGCAGGTCACCCTCGCATTATCCACAGAGATATCAAGGCTGCAAATATCCTTCTTGACTTTAACTTTGAAGCTAAGGTATTTGCAAACATTAATTCATCGAATATTAGGAATTCTTTTCCATAAATTCTGAAAAAAAGTGATTAAGATTGACTTTTAATTTAGGTGGCTGATTTCGGATTGGCTAAACTATCTTCAGACAACTATACCCATGTCTCCACACGTATCATGGGAACATTTGGGTAAGAAGAACTAACATTACACTATTTATTAATTTTAAAAAAATAATCACTTAAACAATTAGATGAAATATGATGAATTCGTGTCTACATGGAAATGCAGATACTTGGCACCTGAGTATGCCTCCAGCGGCAAACTGACTGAGAAATCTGATGTCTACTCGTATGGAGTTATGCTTTTGGAGTTAATTACTGGAAGGCGCCCAGTGGACGTTAATAGCGATGATGATAGCTTAGTTGACTGGGTAAAGTTTCACCTCTATAATTAATCCTTCTAGTATATTAACCCAAAAAATGATGCTAATTTTATATATGCATGTACAGGCGAGACCAATCTTAATGCATGCAGCAGATGGCGGACACTATGAAGAGTTGGTGGATCCACGGTTGGAACACAACTACGATCCTCAAGAGATGCTACGCATGGTAGCCAGTGCTGGTGCATGTATTAGACATTCTGCCAGGCGACGTCCTAGAATGAGCCAGGTTAATTATACTTAATATGCATATAGGGTAGTTCAGAAACTCTATTAATTCATCTAATCGTTCCATATAAACAGATTGTTCGAGCTTTGGAAGGGGATGTGTCCTTAGAGGACCTAAATGAAGGAGTGAAACCTGGTCACAGTGCTGTGTTCTCGAGTGGCAGTTCTGAGTATGAGGGTTCCTACCAAACGGACATGAAGAAGTTTAGGAAGGCAGGAATGTCAAGCCAAGAGTTCACAAGTAGCGAGCACGGCACGACAGAGGAATTCGTTCATTCTAGCGGTGAATCACAAGAATATCGGAGCCGAGGACGCACTCCTTAATTAATTTAAAAGCATTCATGTTTGATTTTCTTTGGAGAATTTTTAGAAGGAGAATATCTCCGTTCATCACAATAGAGCATCTCACGAGTCACAGCAATATGCTAATAATGCAGTTTGTATACATGAGTTCCATACGTAGATATTGGACTTTTAGTGGAGTTCATCTCCATGGGAAGACGACACAGGCTATGTTGGGAACGATGGTAGTGAAGGGATTTGCTCTAAATGGGAGAGAGAGTTTGTAGGAATGCTCATTAAATGGACTCACTTTTATATGTTCGATTTTCTTCCCCTACGTGGATTTCTGTCATTTTTATATGTCTAAGTAATATGTATGAATTTTATATAATTTTTGTATTTGTTACTTTTACATGGGCTCCATACTTGAAAGCTTATTGTTCAGCATAGGGACATATTAAAATTTTGGTCTAGTATTTCAAATTTTTTTTAGATTGAGAAATAAACCCAATTAAAGGTTTTTTGTACTATTTTTACTTTTTAAACATTGCTTTTGCTTTATTTTCATCAGCATATCATATTAACTTTTTATATTTCTATTGAAGCTACATTATATATATATATATATATAATACAACTTACAATAAAATAAGTCCATAGAGAAAATTACACACGTCTTTACAAGTAATAATGCTTGTTGCACGAGATAAATTGAAATACTAAATTAATTTTTTAATTTTTTTAATATATAAACCACTTTAGAGATGAAATGGAGAGAAACAATTAATATTTTCTTGAAATAATTGAGGAGTTTGTGAAATTATCCATTTTTTCCTGGTGTGATTGGTAAACTGGCATGGCAATTTCTTTAATTATTTTTTAGCATGAAACTTTTAAGTCTTGTTTAATTGATGAAAAAATAAAGTTTTATTCGGATTGTGATTCATCGAAATCTAAATCCGATGAATTAAAATTTTTAATTAGATAATTAGAAATTCATTTATCTTGTTTAAAAGCGATTAAATGTAATTTTTATTTGTATCAAATTATTTTGAATTAGTCACGATATAATAATTTCAATGACGATGAAGCCTTAAACTTAATAATATTAAATAACTATTTAAAATATCATTAACATAGAATTAATTAAACATAGGTTTATTTGCATTAACTAAGTAAATCTAACTATTTAATTACTATTACATCAAATATCATAGTTCACATAAATAATGAAGAAATTATTGAGAAAAATATATATGAACTTTTGGAGAGAGGAAGATATATTTTTTACTTCAAAAAATTATGATGAATATAAAAATTAAAATCTTATCTCATATAATTAATATATCAATTTAAAAAATAAAAGAAACTAAATTTTGAATAGGCTAATGATGGAACAAATAATCTTTTTGAGACAAGTTTAAAGGTTCTTTTAGGAATATGTTAGAGGGTTTTGTCGATAAGAGTTTACATTCATGGGGAGAATAAGGAAGGTGAGAGAAAAAAATGAATGTTATTAAATTTTTGAAACTTACTATGCTTATTTTCATTTAAAATTCTTAAGAAAGTGATTAAAATACCATCTTTTAAATTGAAACTGTGTAATTATTTTTTAATTTAAAAAATCTTATTTCTATTCAAATATTAAAATAAATTTTCAAATTTCGAAATATAACAAGAGAAATTCTATTACTTTATAAAAACACAAAATTCTTGACTATCAAATAAAGTAGAATTATACTTATAATTCTCAATTTCTTCTCCTTTTTATTGGTTACTTGCAATTACCCCTAGGACCGCAGCAAGCTCCCGGGCGCACCAGATCTCGATTTCACCTACCCAACCTCTCTCTCTATTTCACCTCTCCCAATAGTCCTCCTCAGAAACTTCATTTGTACGACGCTGAGAGATCTGCAATTCGGACTTCACTCTCCCTATTTAGAGAGAGAGAGAGCGAGAGAGGTAAAGAGAGATCTGCAATTTGTTGTGTCTGTCTCACTAAATCGACTTCTGCAGTCTGAGCTCTCCATTGAATTCCTACAGATCTCGGTTATCTCACAATGGCTCAGCCTCTTGTGAAGAAAGATGATGATCGCGATGATGAACGTAAGTGATGCTTGTTTAATTTCTCACTGGAAAATTCCTCAATCATTGAAGTATTCTGGAAGTTTTTGTTCAATTAGTTTTTCGATTAAATTTTTGGTTGGCGTTTTAGATCTGCGTTTTCGTTGTTTATTGTTATATTAGTTGTATAAAATAAATGTTGTGTACGTTTWGCATGATTGCTTAGTTGATCCATTGTCTGTCAATGTACTATTGTTCTGTCTTACTTTTTCCTTCTTAATTCTGTGTAATATTTTTAGATAGAATTGTCTAGTACTGAAGGCGTTAAAATAATCTGGGTTCTTGTAAATCTGATTATTGATCACATGTTTTATTCCTGATAATCGTGGAGCTTGACGGCATGCTGAAGTCGAAATGGTTTTTCTTCTTCTTTTTCTTTTTTTTTTTTCGTTTTTTTGGGGTGGGGGTGGAAGGAGTTTAGTTAGCTAAGTTAGTGATCCTCGATTTAGATCTGTATTAGCTTTGAGAATTTATTTGAATTTTAGCTGCTTTTAGTAACTATGGACTTGCATCCTGATCTGAATTCTGTAATTTGCAGTGGAATATTCTCCTTTTCTGGGCATTGAGAAGGGTGCAGTTCTGCAGGAAGCTAGGGTTTTTAATGATCCTCAGTTAGATCCTAGGAGATGTTCACAGGTGCCTTTTTACGTTCTGCCTCCTACCAGTTAGCACCATTTTTCAAATTCCTTTGATTTACTAACTTCCAGGAATTGATTCACTGTCTTTTTGTTTTTCTAGGTTATTACGAAGCTTCTGTATCTACTGAATCAGGGCGAGACATTCACAAAGGTAGTTTTGAAAGGAACTGCTACTAAACCAATTACATAATCACTTATTCCTGGCAGTTTGGCTTAATTTTTGGCTGTGTCATAMTGGCATCATCAGGTGTCTTTAGTTATTTGTTTTCCTGTTTTTCTTCTCTCTAACTCTCTCCCCCGAAAAGCCTTGTCATTTCCCAACTGCTTATGCTTCATTATAACCTAATTAAGTTGTAGTTATTTTATGTTCCTTCTGTGGATCTTCTCTTTGAAGTAAAAAGACTCATATTTCTTTGTTTCAATCTCGAGGGCCTAACTGTGATACTTCTGTTCTTAAGATATGAAGTGGGCCGTTCTTGTACATCTAGGTTACTTCATTCGAAACTAGACTACATTACATTCATCTAAGAATTCTTTTACTTCATAAAGGGACTTTCTTGCACATCTAGTTTGGTGTTTTGGGTTCTCATTGATGAAGTAATTTGCTATATTGATAGTTGTAGAGCTATATAACGGTTGTGTAGTAGCTTGCTGGATAGAAAAATTCTTTAATTTATGTTGTAGAGATGTGTTTAACCTGTATGCAAGAAAAACCTCCTTTTCCAATTAGTATTTTTATCGCATTGTGTTGCTCTGCCAGATAGCTTCTTAGGTTCTAAGACCATTTCAATTTACATGTTCTTTTTGTGTTGTTTACCTGCACGTGACTTGACTGGTAAAATGTTATGCAAGTTCATGTCGATTATGATATGCTCTTTCTTGTTTTGATTTACAGGTTGAAGCTACAGAAGTCTTCTTTTCTGTCACAAAGCTTTTTCAGTCAAAAGATGTTGGTTTGAGGAGAATGGTGTACTTGATTATAAAAGAGTTGTCCCCTTCTGCAGATGAGGTCTTATGCACATTGAATTTTTTTCCATTTTAACTCTATGGTTGTGCTTCTTATAGGAAGATTTGATGCATTACTTAATTTTCTTTGTAAAAGGTTATCATCGTTACGAGTTCCTTGATGAAGGACATGACCAGCAGAACTGACATGTATAGAGCAAATGCTATTCGGGTACTGTGTCGAATCACAGATGGAACCCTTCTTACACAAATTGAGAGATACTTGAAACAGGCTATTGTTGACAAAAACCCTGTTGTTGCCAGTGCTGCACTTGTTAGTGGAATCCATTTGCTTCAGGTATTTTAGAGTTTTGATGGATTGACTCTTTTGTAACCTCACAGAAAGGTTCTTTTGCTTATAACTAATTGTTTGGCAGACAAACCCGGAGATTGTGAAAAGGTGGAGCAACGAGGTGCAAGAAGCTGTTCAATCAAGAGCTGCACTTGTACAGTTCCATGCACTTGGTTTACTCCATCAGGTAGGTCTACTTTACCATTTACAGGAATGGTTATTCTGTTGTTCCAACATATGTTTTCCTTTGTTTGTGTCTCTTGTTTGTTTCATTTTTGGATTGTAGTTTACTTAGTCAATAAAACTCTATATTCTGCTCCATGATTTTTATATGCTTCCTGATATTCTTGGTACTATTCTACCTTTGATGGTTTTCTTCCTTGCTTGTACTTCGCTCATATTTTAGAACTGAATAAGCATTTTATTAGTAAGGAATACAACTATCAGGGAATGCTGGCATGTTATGGCAGACTGTAAGCGCGTGGTATTTGTTTTGGAAAGATACTACTGTCTTGCATCTCAAAGAAATTGAGAGAACATTTTCGACTCTATCCTTGCCTCACAAAAGAGATGTCATGAAATTCTTACAAGTTCCTCATTTTAGTTGCGTTGGGTATAATTGTTACTTGTTAACCAAATTGTCCTGTAAAGTGCATGCCAACCAATTTTGATTTGTACTTGTTGCTTTTCTATCACAAAGTAGATGTTATAGGCAAAACAGATTTACTGCACAATTTATTCCTTCATAAATGGGAAGCCTTTTTACTAAACTTACTAGCCAACTAATAACATCACAACTTAAGTGGATTTCTTTATTTATATGATGGAAATTAGAGCAATCAAGTTGCACATGCATGTCCTTTCCACATAAAGGATAAATTTATTATTTTCTTGAATATATCTGGAATGAATTCACCTATTTCTAAAGCAGTTGCTGTTAGAATTTGCTAGTACGTTGTATCCCCTGAAGCATCATTTTCCACAGCGTATGTAGTAATGGTATCGAGGAATATTGAGGAAATACAACATTCTATGGTAGTCAAATTATTAGAGCAATAGCATATGCTGGTTACCTGGATTACTTCTTGCAAGGATTATTACATGAGGTGTTGGATCTGATAACATTGGCATTTATTGGAAGTTATACTATGAACATGCAGATACGTCAAAATGATCGTTTAGCTGTCAGCAAATTGGTTTCTAGCTTGACTAGGGGAACTGTTCGCTCACCACTGGCCCAATGCCTTTTGATCCGCTATACTAGCCAGGTGAATTTCCTCTTTTGTATTTGCTTTGTCTTTTTGAAAATTTGAACCTATTCTTCTTTGTTGCAACAMTTTTTGGTATTTTTCTTTTCCTTCTCAGTTCAATCTTAGTTATTTGTTGAATAATGTGTCTTGTCATATTTTCAGGTTATCAGGGAGTCAGGAATGAATAGTCAAACAGGGGAGCGCCCATTTTATGATTACCTTGAGGGCTGTCTCCGTCACAAAGCAGAAATGGTCATTTTTGAAGCAGCAAGGGCAATAACCGAGTTGAGTGGGGTGACTAGTCGAGAATTGACTCCTGCAATAACTGTTTTGCAACTCTTCTTGAGTTCTTCCAAACCAGTACTCCGATTTGCTGCTGTCCGTACTCTGAATAAGGTGACTTCTAGAACCAACTGTAAAATGACCTGGTGCATATTGCTGGCTTATTTTTTCTGTCTGTTCTATGAATTGTGCCTTATTTTAGAAAAATGGTCTCTATTGATCTATTCTTTATTTGTATTTTTCTTATTTAAATTTGCCGATTTGAATTAGAATTAGATGTAAAGATTTCCTCAACCAAGGAAGTAGTTCAAAAATGGAAATATGCTACTGCACAATGGCTAAGTTACGCATGAAGCATTGAACTTGTAAGGTCTCATGGATTAACTCACTGGCCTTAAATTATTAGGCTGGCTGCTGAGCTTTAAGTAACATGGTAGAATGATTGTCAGGTTCTTCAACCGTTTAAGATCTATCTATGGTCTGGTCACCTCACAATAGGGATCTTCACCGAAGCCGCGTTTGTTTCATCCTGATTTTTTAAGCTTGGACTGTGTTTAAATTCTGACTGTTGTCTTTACATTATGAAGAAGTTATGGTATTTTGTCTAGGAGTTATAAGTCCATGAATTGCTTGCAGGTGGCGATGACTCATCCAATTGCTGTAACAAATTGCAATATAGATATGGAAAGCTTGATTTCTGACCAGAATAGGAGCATAGCAACTCTTGCCATAACCACTCTTCTAAAAACAGGAAATGAATCAAGTGTTGATCGGTTGATGAAACAAATCACAAATTTTATGTCTGACATAGCGGATGAGTTTAAGATTGTTGTTGTAGAAGCCATCAGGTCTTTGTGCTTGAAGTTCCCACTGAAGTACAGATCTCTGTGAGTGTTCTTAGACTTTGGCTTATGAACATAGAGTTAATATTTGATGTGCCTTATCATCGCCTCGACTTTAAGAGTTGCATATGCTCCCTCTCCCTGCTTATGTGATCTTTTCTAATAAATTCTGGTTTACTTCTTTTTGCTGGCTGTGAGAAAAATATTTATTGTCATATACTTTTATTTCTTCTCTAGGATGAACTTTTTGAGCAACATTTTAAGGGAAGAAGGTGGATTTGAGTACAAGAAGGCTATCGTTGATTCAATTGTGATACTCATTAGAGATATTCCAGATGCTAAAGAAAGTGGACTGCTGCACTTGTGTGAATTTATTGAAGATTGTGAATTTACATATCTTTCTACTCAGGTTGCTGTTCTGGTTGTGCTTGGCACTATTTTCTTGGCAGTTTTCTTTTTTATTCATTTTATCGACTGCCAACTGTATTCTTCCACCTCTTCAGATACTTCATTTTCTTGGAAATGAAGGACCAAAGACCTCTGACCCAAGTAAATACATACGCTACATCTACAATCGAGTGATTCTAGAGAATGCAACTGTCCGTGCTGCTGCTGTTAGTACATTGGCAAAATTTGGTGCCATGGTTGATTCGCTGAAGGTAAGATTGCTTCCCTTTTATGTACATATCATGTACAAAGGCCTAATGTTTGTTGACTTTGAGGAGTTCTCCTCTGCAGCCCCGCATATTTGTGCTGTTGAAACGCTGCCTTTTTGACAATGATGACGAGGTTAGTTGTGCACATTGAAATTCCATTATAAGCTGTATAAAATGCTTTATCTGCTTATGCAATAAATGTTGGAAATCCATCTTTCATATAACTCATTTACTTCCTGTTGTTTATATCTAGTGGGAAACAAGGGTCAGCATTTCAGACAGTTTGCCTCTTGAAGCATTTTGTGTTCTTGTTTCGTTCATTCTCATAGACAAATTTTGAGAATTCTTAGGCTTAATAAACACACCATCTTGTTTTGTTTCCATTATACAGTAGTATGGATGTTTGCTTGTTGAAGTATTTTGATAATATGATTTTGCTGTTGGCAGAGGTGCTCTAATCATGCAAGTTGTGTTTGCAGGTTCGTGATAGGGCTACCCTATACCTGAACACTCTTGGAGGTGATGGTTCTGTGGTTGAAACTGACAGTGATGTGAAGGAATTCCTGTTCGGATCATTTGATGTCCCCTTGGCAAATATGGAGACAAGTTTGAAGAATTATGTGAGTATGCTTCTAGTAGATCTTCTTTCTTCTTTGTGGGCTGTCCAGTGTCATTAACTTATTTTATGGTTAAGCAGGTACAAGAGCCCTCAGAAGAGCCTTTTGATATTGATTCTGTACCCAAGGAGGTTAAGTCACAGCCCCTTGCAGAGAAGAAAGCCCCTGGTAAAAGGCCAACTGGATTGGGTGCCCCCCCTAGTGGTGGCCCTACTTCTGCTGCAGATGCTTATGAAAAACTACTGCTCTCTATTCCTGAATTTGCAAGCTTTGGGAAGCTTTTCAAGGTTAGTAGACTTGATTTCATTGGGTTTTCTATGCTTTGTGTTTCATTGGTAGATTTGCTGATCAAGTACTTAATTTTAATCGTGTAAATCCAGTCCTCATCCCCAGTGGAGCTTACCGAAGCTGAAACAGAATATGCAGTTAATGTTGTCAAGCACATTTTTGATAGACATGTTGTATTCCAGTACAACTGCACCAATACAATTCCTGAGCAGTTATTGGAAAACGTAAGGAAAAATCTGCAGAGTGGTTATAGACTATTGAAACTACTACCAATATTGCTCTCATCTTGTATGCTTTTGCCAGGTTATTGTTGTGGTGGACGCTTCAGAGGCTGATGAATTTTCTGAAGTTGCATCAAAGCCTCTAAGATCCCTTCCTTATGATTCACCAGGGCAGACATATGTGGCATTTGAGAAACCAGAAGGTGTCATTTCTGTTGGGAAATTCTCGAACGTGTTGCGGTTCTTTGTAAAAGAGGTAGGTGTTCCTCTCCCACTTGTCTGCTGAAATGAATCTCCAGATTTCCCTATCAACAGGAAACCTTACATCAACCTTCACATGGTAGTCCGTTTCTCCCAGTAATATGGGCAAACGAATGTMCTGTCTGCATTTATTCATCTGCACTAGAAATCGTTTGACTATGGTTGCATATGGGTGTTCGGAGACTGGGTAGTTTTAAATGTTTAAGTTTATTTCTGTCCTTACCACAAATTATTTCTGGTCCTTCCCTTTTTATTTCATTTGTCTTGCTTTCTTGAGTCCTTGGTGTCAAAGGATGTAGCTGCAGATTCAGAAAGCTTCAGATATCATTGTCATGACATTTTGTTGCATTTAAAATATGGGGGAGCATCTTTGATTTTCAGTAATTAGCTTATGGTTTTTGGCTTTTAGGTTTCTCTCTCTTTTGTTGGTTATTAGCAGAATTCGTGTGAAAACTTARTGTTGCTTTGTTCTGAGACGACATTTAATTTTATAAGCATGCTAGATTCATTCATATCATGGCTCCATGGATTGTTCTGCACTTCTTTTTGCTCCCCTAACGTACATGAAAATATTGGCGCCATTTTTTAAGGATTGCTCTGCATTGATTACTAGGTTGATCCATCCACCGGTGAAGCTGAGGAAGATGGGGTAGAAGATGAATACCAGCTGGAGGATCTTGAGGTTGTTGCAGCAGATTATATTCTAAAAGTGGGTGTTTCCAATTTCAAAAATGCCTGGGAGAGCATGGATCCTGACTGTGAACGASTGGACGAATATGGTCTTGGCCCTAGGGAGAGCTTGTCAGAAGCTATAAATGCAGTTATTAATCTACTTGGCATGCAGCCCTGTGAGGTTGGTATTTTATTGCTTGACATGTTTTGCTGGAAATTATCTGCTATATTAGTATTAGAGCATAATTGTTTTGAGACCTCATCCTGAATTGAGAAATTGGCATGATGAAAAAGCWGCAAGACTTTTTTTTTCTGACATACTGCCATCATTGTCTCATCTTGTCATGATTTATCTGTAATTCCAGTGGTTATGAWGAGGAAGACCATACTTTTTAGGGGTTACGACCAGACATTTCTATAGGAAGGTCAAAGGTCCTGGCCCCAAAGAAAATGAGAAGAGAGAGAGAGATGGGGAGGCAAACATGAAAAATGAAAAGATAATAACTAACTTTTAATGGATCTGATTCACGTGGTCATTTCCTGTTTGGCAGGGCACGGAAGCTGTCCCAAGTAATTCGAGGTCACATACATGTTTATTATCTGGTGTATACATTGGCAATGTGAAGGTGCTTGTTCGGTTGTCTTTTGGAATCGATGCTCAGAAAGAGGTTGCTATGAAGTTGGCTGTCAGATCAGAAGATATATCCGTTAGTGATGCCATTCATGAAATAGTTTCTAGTGGCTGAGATTATTTCACGGACAGAATACTGTTCTTCATTCATGTTATATGGGCTACGACAATTCAAGTCATTCATCTAGCCAAGAGCTAACGGATACAGAAAGGGAAGGTTCAGCCAACTGGTGGAATTCAAGTCACTTAGTTTTCTTTTCTGAGATAAGTTTTTTGTTACGGGATTCCTTCAGTGCCTGCTTCATATAAATTGAATCACATGTGAATTTGAATCACTAGTGTTTTTGCTGTTTTATGCTTAGCAGTTTGGTCTTGTTGTATTCGTTTATAAGAAGTAATAGGACGGCTTTACTTTTTCACTGCGCATGCAGATATCATATAATCATGTACAATGACATTTTGGCCAAAGTAGTAATACATTGAAGTTCTTTTGTGGTCTGACTAGGATGTCAGTCCAGCTACATATGTATTTGACTTGTTCTTTGTATCAAAGCCAAAGATACGAATTCTGGCAGCCAAGTGCCATAGGCTTGTAGAGAAATGGCAAGTATAAACAGGTTCATGAGCATAGATCTTGAGATCACCGTCACAAAGTCGATCTTAGAGATATTTGTCTGGAATGCATATTCTCACTTCCATTTTGCATAGAATTTTTTATCGCTCCACAATAACATTCTCTTCAATGGGATCTCAACGTTCCTCATCTTTAGATGCATATGCCTCGGCATTATCCGCTTCTCCAAACTGAAAGCGAAGTACTGGGGAAACTCTTTTAATTCGTAAGGACTCATCCGCATCGTTGCCACCAAATACTCTAACTTAGGCCGGAGGTTGTTCTCAATACTGTAACCAAATATGGCCGGCAATCTAGCACAAATTTTGGTCGCTTCCTCGTAAGAAAACCCGGAAGACTGCAAAAAATAGACTTTCTCTTGGAGTTTGTTAATCCGGGTATTCAGAAGATGAGCATTCAAGTTTGTGGGTGCGTTGAGGTTTTCTATGCCTATTTCACTCCTGAGATAAAGAAGCGTCGGCCGTAGGCAAAACTCTACACTGGCTTCAAGGATGTAAGGACACCGTAAAATGAGACCGCAGGCATCTTCTGGCAATGCAGCTAAATCATTTCCATTGGTTAGGAAGTCGAAGACGGGCTGCAAATCGGTCGGGTCAAATTGAGGAGAGAATATTTTAGGGGTAGAGAAAGCAAGTCTAGCAAAATGGGAATCAGAGAAGCCCTTGGATTTCAAGAAATTCACCGTGGAGAGAATTCGGACTAGACTTTCCGGGGATGGTTTGGCGAGGAGTTTGGTATCAGCATCGGCCAAGCCGATGGACTTGAGATATCGTAGATTATCGCGATAGGATGTGCGGAACTTGAGGAGGAGGAGACGAGGGTTTGGGGATGAGGACCTCGGAATATGAGAGTTTGCAGAAGAGGATGAGCAGACTGGGCGTAGAAGGGAGGAGGATTGTAGCATTTTCTTTTTCTTTCTTATCCAAGCGCCACGGGAGGGAACAGTCAGTGGTCTTAATTTAACATTCTACTTTGTGGGATTTCAACAACCTGGTTATCTTTTGTGAAGAAGATATGGTTTCTTTTTTCTTTTTCGTTTTCTTTATTTTTGGTTTGGTAACGTGAAGAAACTACAGTTGAAGCATGAAAAGGTCAAATAGAATAAGAAGTGCCGATAGTTTTCATTTCTCCTTTTGCACATCTCGAAGGAGTTCTGAATTCGGACACCCAAAACAGCCAGCATATGAAAAGAGGAAAAGAAAAATTAACAAAGAAAACCCTACAGTACTTGAAAGAGAAGGACATTAATATGAAATAGATGAGTATCCAACTTGAAATGCAAGCTAAACTTGGTGCCAAACTTCCTATATAGTTATTTACTACTTTCAAAATATGGAAGAATTTCAAATACGGACAGAAGTTTACTTGAGAAACAATAAATCGAAATTGCCTTTATAGAAAGAATGTCTATCCATTTCTCGGGTACATATGACAGGATGCACAAGGGTTGCAGGAGACAACACCAAAATTACAGTTTCTCAGATCATAGTGGCTTAGGGCAGTCCAAGAGATATACAAAGGAAGCATGAAGCCTGGAAAAGACAATTTCAATTAGGAACCTATTTGTCAGGGAAATCCAAAGTTGGGAGACTCAAACAACTCTTCTGTGTCCACCAAATGCCCAAATCTGCCAGGAGGGAAACAAGAAATGCGAGATGTTATACTTGCACATGTGAAAGAATGCTCCAGAAAACAGGAAGACGCAAAACACAAGCAGAGGCAAAAATAGGGCACTAAATCTTTAATCAAAACTAACCTTCAGGTTGGAATCCCAACTTCCTGTACACAAAGCACTTCCATCAGCAGACAATCCCAGGCAACTTATTCGACCTTCATGAGAGTTTTGAAGAGATCCCAAATCCAAAACCACCTATCCAGACAAAATTACAGGTAAAGRAGCATTCAACAAGTCTATCTAGATGAAGAAAAATACAAATGCATCATGGATGATGTTTTAATGCAACATTAACAAAAGACCAATTGCAATAACCKGGAGAAGTCATTATTTTTCTCAAGACCAGTAAATCCCCATTTGTCTATTCCTCGTGTGAAAACTAGACCCTTTTTTCCCTCCATCAGTGGAATGCTCATGACCAGGTTTTTATCAAAAACTTCAAAGTTGCAAACGAATCGTATCCAACTGAGAAAATTTCTCCTCCTTCCTTTGTGCTATGTCATACCACTTGAATAGGCATTAGTACTGCATGTTACTGATTATGCTATACAGAGAGAGAAAAAGTGATATAAAGCATAACCAGGATCAGGAAATCAATAAAAGATGCAAAAGTGATCAAGTAACAATTCCAATCATTAGGTTGCCCAAAAAAAATTCCAATCATTGAATACAGAAACCAAAGGGATAGAACAGTTCAGGTTTGATGCATCATGTGCAGTAAGCAGAACAAGATGAAAGGAGCGTGTACCTGTGCCAATAAGGTGTCCCATACATAGCAATCACCATTCGAATATCCAGCAAAAAGAAGCCTGCCTGAAATGGAAAATGCAATTGAAGTAACATGAGGCACCTCATTGTCACCATGTTGCTGATAATATACTTGTAGCTGATGACCAGTCCTAATATCAAACAATCTGCATGTTCCATCATCAGAACCAGTTCCAAATCTATTTCCATCTGGGAAGAACTTCACAGCATTAACATCCCCTTCATGACCATGAAATGTTCGGACAGCCCGACTAGCAACACGCGTATCCCACAGACGGGCAGTTGAATCACAAGACCCAGAGACAAACATTCTTGAGTTTGATCCATTGATTGAGATGCTACAGTAAAATGATAGTTATGAGAACAATTCCAAACAATGCAATTTAAAAGCTAGAAATAAATGTCACAAACAAGAGAGGATCCAGCTATCTGAAATACTCCAACAAGAGAAAAGAATTGAGTACCCCCTTTTCTTCTTTTCCCCCTTTTCTTCAAAAGATTGGATAATAAATGATTCCCTCTTGAAAAGATTGCAGAATGAGCGATTTAGCTAAAGAATTCTTTAAAAAGGTGTACCTCAGCACATCAGCAGTGTGTCCAGACTGAAATTCACCCCCAAAGACAGAGGTTCTGAGACCTGTGGTAATATCCCACAAGACACATGTCTGATCACCAGAACCAGTTATTAAGTGTGTGTCTTCATCAGGAACATATTGACATGACGATACATAACCTTTATGCCCAGTAAGCATTTTTGATACAGGTAGATTTCCATCCTTGTCCGTGGGAGAATTCAGATTGAAAATAGAGCATACACTGTCAAGACCACCACAGGCAACAGACTGCCCACTCGGCGAGAAGGCACAAGTCATGACCCATGCACAAGGAAGCTTAATAGCATGTGTTTTTTGGCTTGTGAGGGCATTCCACACTATTAATCTGCCATCTTGAGATGCACTAACAATACGATTCTTTTCTGGAGTCCAGTCAAGCGAATACACCTGATAAATTGTTATTTGAAAATTCATGAACATCTTATACAATCAAACTTGTATACTTTCTTCCATCCATTATTAAAGTTGCCTTTGGATAGCTTGAGTTTAAGCAACAACATGAGATCCAAATCAATCCAGGTTAATTAAACAATATGATAAACCCAGCAGAAATCTTGTTATTTTTAACAAACTTAAAAATATATCAGTTATCAGTTACTCTGTGACAATTAAATCTTACAAACTAAATGCAAATCCAAAACAAATTATTGCAGATTTTAGACCAAGATAAAGATGACTTGCCGAGTAAATGCCCCTGGAACTCGGCCTATCAAGAATTTACTCCGTTATTAACAGTACTTAGGTAATTCTGCACATGGGACAACAATGCTCCAGACATGTTTTGGTCAAGTGCAAAAAGCTCTTTTCTAGTTCAATGTATAGAGCTGCAAGAGCCCATGAGATCAATAATGTACGCAATTTCCTCCAAGTCTTACTGCAAAGTAAATATTTGGATTACATTCTTACACCAGGTAACAGTTTACTAGGAGGCAACTTCACAAGGGCTACCTAGAAAATGGTTGCCATCATTTTCAATCAAACCAAATAACAAAAGAATAGGAATCTATATCATCCTTCAGGGGAAAAGGAATTTCAACTCTGAGGGTAGAGGGGTTTCATCTTCTAAACACTTCTTGGATCTCTCGCCTTCACTTATAAAAGCAGTTATAAGGACCTAAAAGAAGACACAGCCTACCCTAATAACTTCTAAAAGACCCCATAGATAGAGGGTCTCACAATAACTCACGCTAGGCTACCCTTTAGTTTTAGCAAAACAAAAAAATACATGAGAATAGCCATGAATCTTTCCAACAGGATTTGTATAGAGAAATTACATTTGCCTAGAATGGATGTATAAGATATGATAGTATTTAAATTTTGCTAAAACAACTTGAYCAAGGAAGAGGGAAAATGACCCAAGTTATTCTATGCCACAAAGTCGAACGTTTAAGCACTCATCAACTCTAAACAAAAGAAGAAAACTACTAGTATGTGAACCAAAATAGCTAATACTTACGTACCACATTGGACAAGGCATATGATTATGGAACACAAGGCAAGGTACAGGGATATGTTTCGCAGATTCTTCGGTGACTGTGAACAAGAAAGATCTTCACGTGCATATGTTAATAGCTATATTCTGAGAACCCTGGCATTTGACTGTTGACAACCTTTCTATGTAACTGCTATGCCTTCCTTCTCTTAACAAGCTCATGAGTCCAGGTCAAATTTATGCAACCTCATTGAAGATGAACTATCTAAATCTGCTTGTAATTTTCAAACTTAGCATGCTAATATGTAGAAGGTGGCAATGCATTAGACATAAGGAATGCAGGCATAGCTCTCACGGCACTTCCTAATCCTTTCTGATAAGCAAGAAACATAAAAAATTTATGGGAAACTGCAGGAGATATGCTGAATGTCCAGAACCAAAAGTGGCAGAAAACATTAAAAATATTTAGCCTTGCTCATTTCAAGTTTATTTGAGGGTAATATTAGAGCTCCAGTTATCATAATATATTAAGAGTTGAAAAGGTCAATCTCGTCATTGTTAACCCCCAATTTTTCTTAGTATGCTACATAATTCGCAATTGTAACAAATTTCTAATTCGTTCCATGTAATACATTCCAAATCCTAAAAACCTTCAACTTAGCAGTAAGAAAAAGCTCCTCAAGTCCTCGGACCAAGAAACCAAACCAACACCAACATACTTCTTGTAAAATCAAGCAATATATAATTTAAATGAGAAAAGCCAAACCGTGATTTAATTGCTTATAGCAATCACGAACTCACATATGCAGAAATATATTAGAAAAGGATGGAATAGAAAAGCAAAAGATAACGAGATGACAAAGCCTACCTTGCCAGTATGTCCCTGCAAGGTCCTACAGCACACTAGATCCGTTGGGCCAAAGGTCACCGGAGTCTTCCCTTGCGACCTCGCATATCCAGCCACTGCGACACATAATTTGGCACTAAAATCAGTAATAGATCTAAAATCTCGACAAAACCTCAATTCAACAAAGGGAAAAAAAAAAAAAAAAAAAAAGGAAACAAAACCGAACCATCGGTGTCGAGGAGAAGTTGACGCTTGTGCTTCAATCGCTCGCGGAGAGTATTTACAGTCTGCGTGGCTGCCATGTGCCGCTCTTTCAGCTCAGCCACTGACATTTCCCTCCCGGCCTGTATGTTTACCCAAAAAAGAAAAAAGAAATATCAACTTTTGAGTTCCATTGAAGCTTTCAGTTATCCAGCTTCAATACAAAATTCAATTTCATGGACAATAGGATTTTTAGAGAGAAGGAATTAGATAATTAAGACACCGGAGTAGCTTCAGCAAATACTCAGGAAATTTTTAGGTGGTGGAGATAATGGGAGAAGAGGGAGGGTTGGGGTCGTTTACGGGTGAGAAGAAGAAACGGAGACTGTGAAAATCGGAGCTGTTCAGAAACCCGTTTTCAGATGAAGCCGCCGGTCCCACGACATGTGACGTGGCAAGCAGTGTAGTGGGGACATAGGGGGTTGTTAACATTGCTGTCATGGCGTTTAGTGGAACCCACAAAGCCATAGTTGACACACTTGACAGCCACAGCCACTGTTGCCGTCGTCATTGTCGCACTCATTTATTAGGCTCAACAGCTCCAGAAAACAGGTTTGGTCTGAACGCTCCCACTCAACTCAAGAACATTTTTCTTTTTTTTTTTTTTCATTCAACCTAACTAATTCAATTTAAAAAGTATATATTGAATTGAATCTCGATCTTCGAAAGACATCATCACTTGCGGCTTAGACAAAATTTCATTAATATTCGTAGAAGTTTTAATTCGATTTGAATTAACTCTATTACTAATAAATACATATTATTTAATTAAATTTAAGTAATTTGACACTTTTGATTTTTGAATCTAATTTTAAAATACAATTCGAATTATTTTTATTTTAATATTTATATAAATAAATTAATGACAATGTTCATCGGAAAGCCTACTTAACTACACACTATATCATATGATCAATAGAACATAGCCGAAGAATTATATTTAAACCGGACAATTTATTTGATTTTTCACAAACATAAAAAACTAATTTTGATATATTAGAAAATTCAAAAGCTTTCTGAAGATAAAGGAAACTATGAAAATGGCCCATTCAACTCTTACCGAACACATCTAGTCACATGATCAATGACTTGATTATGTTGCCAGCTTACGTCACTAGCGTGATGTCAACAGAAACCGGTAGAATGAAATTTTGGTAACCCGATGAAATTTCGTAAATCAAGGTTTTCGTTTACGTCTTTTAGACCCCATTTAGGGTTCTTCCTAGACCCAAGAAGCCCCGTACAGTGCAGGCTAGATGCTACCTAAAATCCTCCTTAATAAGGTGTTCACAATTTAATCGAATTAATTAAATGCTTATTAGATTAAWTTTTTATTAAAATATCCCAACAAATTAAGTATTCCATAAAAATTTTTATTTTTCACTCATCGCTAAATACATTTAAAACTAACTTTATCATTTTCTCTATTCTTATGAATAATTGTTTAAAAAATTCAAATTTGAGCGAGAAAATAATAAATTTGTAAAAAATTACAATATGCAGAGGTTTGATAAATTAATAATTTACTCCAAATTTGATTAAACGGAGCCTGATATTCATCATAAATCATCAACCGATCAAAGGCGTAATTCGGTACTGAGACGAAGCTGGACCGCGGTTTGTGGAGGCTAGGGAGGGCGGTTGGGTGAGTATGGGAAGCAGGAGAGGAAGCATGACAACCAACATCGCTGAAACTTTATCATCGTAATCCAGTGCTAGACATAACGGGAACAGCCCGAAATTTCACTTACTGCTGCAAGAAATTTGCACATGACCTTTACACTTGATCTGTAGCTGTACCAGGAATTGATTATTTCTGCTATTACTATAAATGCTTCTGATTCTACCTATATATCAAAACATTATTGATGTCACATCATGTATTACCACCAGGATAGCCGCACTGATCATAGCCTACAACAGTGAACACTTCCAGAAGAGTAAGAAACAAGAGACAGGCAGGGCAATTATGTAGTATTAATAGTAATAAACTCTAGGAAAGCAGAATCCATCCAAATGCTAACATGGATATTCACTTTGCAATAAATTGAGATAAAATACTGAGCATCTAATACAGGTACACATGCAATATTCATATGAAAACTTTAGAGTCCAAATCCATACTTTTAAGGTCCTGTCAGAAGATTACTGAACAAACCCCACCAGGGAAGAGCAACCAGATTCAAATGATGCTAATGGATATGCATAGTAACAAGAAAATAATCAGTGCAAAAGGTGACTGCAGGACCAAATTCAACCATGAGTAAAAATTCAAAGTAGAGAGACTTAAAAGGACAGTCTCTCAGAGGAGTATTGCACAGCCTCATTAAGTCCTCGTAACCCCTCCTTTGCCTATAGCGTTAGGAGGATTTCTTCTCATCATTGGTCAGATAAATATTAATAGGACGTCTTTACATACTTTGCACTAGTTGTTCGCTAGAAGCGTGAGGATGACAGGTTATTTCAGCAACAGCTATTCTTAGATGATACAAGAATTAAGAGGCATTTAACTTGAATGAAAGAACTTACTAGGATTAGTACTGGTAAGTGTTGCCGTCTGCATGAAATCGCAGTTCCAAGGGTTCCTGCCAGCATTTTGATAGAGGAGATTCATTGCATAAGCAGCATGCGCTGCTATAGTATTTGGTTCAAAACAGGCTCCACCAGATTGAATTGGACTACAGTCAATACCTTGGCCACAAGCATAATCAAGATTTGTCTGTAATTGAGCATCCGATACACCAGGCTTGGGCACGCACCAACCACCTGTAGTTGGTTTTGGCGATGGTGTCGCTGGAGTTGCGGGAGTAGGAGTGGTTGGGAAAGGAGACACTGGAGTTGCGGGACTGGTTGGGACAGGAGAAACTGGAGTGGTTGGAGTAGCAGGACTACTTGGGGCAGGAGTCTGATAAGCAGATTGATCAGATAAATAGAAGGTAGTAATCACCAGAAATGCAATGTGGAACTAATACATGCTAACTATGCTACAACATGTCATACACTCAAGGCTGCAAGGACTATGACTGAACTTGCATGGAGCACCATCTAAAAATCAATCGAAGATTCTTAGRCCCATGCAACTGTTTTTAGCTGGTGTGCACATGCAAAATGTCAAACCATTTTTCTTTACAATGACCGTTACAGAAACGCCACCATGGCATAAGCAACATTGTTTTCAGGATCTAAGAAGAAGAAAAGTGCCTCCATTCCACAATTCAATATTTTTTTTCTCTCCTCTCTATAAAAGAAGACTTTATCCAAATTAATTCAATTCTCTCATTAGTGATGTCAGGAGAAGCTACTCTTACCTAAATTGGCACTCACTCCTTTGTGTGGCTGCCATGTTTCCTTGTGATATGTTTTACAGCACAAATCATGTACAAACTCATAATTTCTCTTCCCCTGATTTTCTTTTGCTACGTAAGAGTGAAAAGTATGCAATCATCTCTTTCGTTCTAAATAATGCTACTATCATCTCCTGCATACCGTCATTGTTTGGCTTTTATCTTCTACTTGGTATTTATGACACATGAAATCTTTTTCTCCTAGAAGAAGTTTAAAATCTGATTTACTGTAAATAACACTACTGCTAGATAAGAGGTAGAAAGAGGTGGTATGTACAGTAATTCCTGCCTTAGGTGCTTAAATTCGTTCTTAAGTAGAGTATATTCTTCGACATTTTGTCCATCAAGCAAAATGAATAGAAGACCACCAGTCAGATCCATGCTTCATTTTCCCTTAACTATTCTTCCTTCAGAGTTTTTATAGTTTCTGCTCTTCAAATGATAAATTACCTGATTGCTCTTTGAAAGATCAATCTCATAGGCCATGGATAGATCAGGCTTAAATAGACCGAACGAGCGTTCTGAGCCTGGCCCAGGTTTCAAATCCTCATCATAGAGGGCAAAAATGTACGTATCAACAGACTTGCCGGGCATCAATGGAGTACCAGTCATTGACCTGAGATGTTTTATCAAGTTTCCGTTGTAAGCCTTGGCATTGTCCGCACTTGGCCCAACTTCATTGGGGTCTCCCTTATAAGGCCACCCTGTCTCTGCAACCACAATCTCAATATCCTTGAATCCTGCTGCACTCAAAGCAGAATGTACAGCATCAACCTGCATATAACGAGTATATAAGCAAATTGAGCATAATATCTTGAAATTTATTGCTATCAGTAATTCTACTTACAACTCCTTACTACTGCACAAAGAAAGAGAAAAGAGTCAAAGCATATATTATATGACTAATTTATGGTCTGTGCTCTGGCAGAAAGTATCAAATGTGTTCTTCCATCAGCTATTCTCCAGTAGTTTAAGCTCCCATTTATCTAGCAAGACATTTCTTTACAATATAGGAAATAAAAGRGCWATAAAGTTTGGTACGAAAATTACAAGTCACCGTTTCACCGATTGACGAAGACTTCAAAATTCATCATTAAATTCATTCAGTCATACAAAATGTCATGGCTACGAAATTACTAGAAAGGCAAGCCAGCCTGTCATCCACCAATGCTGAGGGATCCACATTACCCTAGGTAGATGCCCTCCAAACCGCAGAATTTTCAAGAAGGCCAAAGATAATTGTACATTTAGAGACACAAACAATGACATCTTCGAACTTATAGATGACAAATTTCGTTTTTGTGCAATAAATAATGCTGCTACAGTAAAAGACKATTTCATCACATGACGAAACTACTTTATAATTATGATTGGTTGAAAGAAGAATTACATCTAATAGTCTTATCAGTTTCTTCTAGACTAAGCAAACTTTTCTATGCAGCYATCWTTTTCAATTCAACTCTTGAACATCCAACCCATCTTCCTGTGTCCCCTTAAAAGATGGTCAGCAAACAAGAATCCAAAGAGCCCATAGTGAACCAAACTTCTTCCGTTACTTTCAAATAATWGAGTGATATTAATTGGGAGGTAAATATGTTAACAGAAATAGTACCCGACCTGGGACCAGCGAATTAACTCACCTGAGCATCAAACATGTTCATGTACTTATTACCAGTTCCTGAGTCAACTCGGCCGGCGTTGGGCTGGAAGAGACAGAATGCCAGTGTTTCAGCCCTTGGATCACTTTGGTACGCAAAGAACGGGTATGGGTTTATCATAAAAGGCGAACCATTTGCATGATGAAACTGCAATAACGCTTTCATTGCGTCCCCAAAGCCCGGATTAAAAGCCCCAGATGATGGCGGGTCGGACTGAGCCAACACAGCCATTGAATGTACTGTTGATACCTTAATTTTCCCTCCAAGCGAAGCTGCAGTTTCACGTCATCTTTCCCTTCTTAGATGCTGACCAAATTTTTAAAAAAAAAGGGGGTAAAATTCGTAGAATGCTAGTATATGAAAATTTGGACCTGCATTAAGGGCGTTTTGGACATTTTGCATGGCTGGTAAGATTTGAGACATAAGATTTTGATCCCCAGAGGTCATGACCTCATTACCGACCGTGATGACGATAATTTTACTAGCTGGATAGAACGGCAAGACGTTAGCGCTGACCCATTGACCGGCGAAGTTCGGGTCTGATGCCAGTGCCGGGATATCACCATTGGCAGCTCCGATTACGATACCAATCCCAGTATCTGCCAGAGCTTTGATGATTGCCGGATCGGCTCCGTACAACCTCACCTTCTGAATGCTAGTAGACTGAAGCAGCTTTGCCGTTGCGGCTGGCGGCGGCAAGTTATCGGCGACTTGCCCATAGTTAATGCCAATGAAAGATTGCGAGCCTGAAACACAGAAAAAAAGAGTGCACAAGCAATTAGCTAATGACTTGTTATGGTGATTCGAAGAGTTACGTCGCAGCTATGCACTTCACTTCAAGAATCACATGCTGCAGCAATTGAATAACGTGGCCAATTGGAGTCATGTTCATTCTCCGACAGAGTGAACTCAGTAGTCAAAATAAAATACTCAGGAAGAAGAAAAATATGTCACTACGTCCTTTTCAAAGTTGTCTAAGAGATAAAGACGCTACACGTTTGCGTGACTCGAAACAATAGATAATGATTTTCGAAGCAATGCTATATGCCTATACAGTAGTAGTTTCTAACAAGTGTTCGCTAAACAGCCAGATGGACAATTCTGGAGCGGATACGTCAATTACGTTGAGAACTGCTCTGATCCAGAGGCAGACAGCTCAGATGCTGAATGTTCTGGGAAGGGCAGTTTTTCTTCTAGCTAACAAAGACAAGGGAAAAACCAAAAAACTCACAAGCGGGGTGGAGAGATTGCAGCAGTAGAAGGCAAAGCCAGAAGAACAACAAAGACTTGTGCAGGGAGAGCACCATGGCTGTAGCCTTCTGGAATCTGAAAAGCTTCCTGAGACAGAAGAAGATCCAACTAGTCCGGTATTATAGTAGTGAGAGTGGTAAAATCGGTGGGGACTAAACAGTGAAAGAGAGTGGTACTGGAACTGATGGGCTATAACGGTAAGATGGTGAAACCTAAGGATTTTTTTTTTATACTGACATGGAGAAATGGAGCTAGGGGTCATCACTGTGTCTCGAGAAGGCTAAAAGTTCTCGGGGAAGTGGGGCTGCTGTCGCCGGTTTGTATTGTCAGTTCTGGAAAACTGGAGAACGTAAACGTGGGCGAGGGGATAATACGGATAGTACTAGTATAAATGTTCTGACACGAGGCAATTCGTTTCGGTGATGACTGTTGACTTTTGGTTTTAGACCGAAGGAAGTGTACTAGTTGTTCCACCGGGAGTTTCATTAACTAGGACGGCCAGGATGCGAAATTGTCATTGGAATTTACTTTTGCCCGCAACCAAAAGAGGTTTGTTTTTTCTTTGAATATCTTTTAAGATGTGAACCATTAATAATTGAGTATTTTTATTTTTATAAATAAACAATTAATTCTAAATCGATGAGTTGTAACTATTTGGTTCTGCTAGGCTCTACTAATGAGATGAAATCCTGGGGAATGGCTCTTCTAGGCTCTACTAATCTTAGATGACTCAGCCGCCGGMGCTTTAAAATTAAACACACGAGAACCTGTCAGAGCTGTAAGTGAACCTTTGCCAGAAAAAATTYCACCCTCAAATATCGCTCCTGGGGGTTGAACTGGAGAGCGAATGCCATCTCAATGGCTTGTTTGTGAATTTTTTACATTTTCCAACTCAAGTAAAGTATACATTGTTACTATTTTTCTTTGAAATTTATGAGAATAGAATGTTGCTTTCTAGCTAAGATTCTACTAGTACTATTTTTCTCACTTGCTCTTTTGATTTACAATTTACTCAATGGAGTAGTGCTACCTAAATATTTCTTAATTCTACAAATTACAAAGACTAACAAATTTGCATCCATATTCATTGTCCCTCGCAGATATATATCAGATGGCCGACATCAACCGACCCCACCCCACCATTGCCAAAGAGGGACAGGAAGAAAATGAATAACCTCTTTACATCTTGAATCATTCACACCCAACAAACAGGAGTTCGGAGAATTGAGATCATAAACGTCGTCTTCATTCTGTATTTCGTAACTACACTAAAATGGAAAGGATAGCAGAAAAGAATAGGGCGTGAGCCAATAGTTTTAGGTTTCTCAAAACAGCCATTTTTCTATCTTTTTCCCTGAAATGGACAAGCATAAACGGGGCAAAAATATAATATTCAAACTACTAATACTATTGTCTTCAAATGTGGTTCGTAGATATTGTACATAGCCAACGGAAGAGATACACAACGTTCCCATATTTAAGATGTTGCATATGAGAAAACTGCAACATCTACAACAATTTCATTACAATATCATAAGAACCACGAATCATGAAGAATTCGTAAGTTCTTTGAAGAGAATACCACTCGGGCCAAATGAACAATGGACAGAGAGCAAACTCGGTACATGGTTTCCCACTGTCSAGGAGTAGAAAGGACTACGTGTGACAAAAACAACACGGAATCGTAACCCAAAATACACCTCAAACCAAAGAAACAAATGAAAAGCCAACCCTCAACCTTTTAATTTCATATTGCAAAGAAAAAGATACGAGAAAATGACCCAGAAAAAAGGAAGAGTAAAACCATAACAAATTCAATGTAGGAACTCTTTCGTCTGATCACCCTGCAGAGTGGGTAAGGGGAGTAGTTACGAAATGGCCATCCTTGTAAGCATGAACGAACTGTTGGGGCAGAGCATGCTCCCCCTGCAACAGAACACAGTTTAGATCCATGGAGGCAATTAAGAAAAGAAAATTCTTATGCAAATCCATGTAATTAAGACTTCATACGGTACTAGGATCTTGGTGATTTCCAATATCTCAGGGGGATTTGTTTTTACTTCTCACAAGTCTACCAAACATCTGAACAAGGTTGATTATAGTTCTTGGACAGACTTACAAATGAATTACAAATATCCCTTTAAGGCTCAGAATCTTCCAGCTCTCTTGCGCTTTTAAGACATTTTCAGCCGGCATTATAGCATTGCTAGAACTATACTCCTTGGAACAGTAAAACATCTATCACATATTCTGATAAAACACATCCGTGTCGATTGATTCTCTACTAATACAACGTACACCTGAGCTTACATTATCCCAATCAATTTCAGTTTCAAAGTTTGCGTGGGAGAAAGGATACCATTCTACTTATTGTGCTAGCATACGATAGTTTTCTTCAAATTGCAAACAAGAAAAGTAGAAAAGAAGAGGTTTCACAGATTAGCAWCAGTAGCATGTAAAACATTTAAATTGGTAAAAATGGAGAAAAAAGACTTCTTAGAAATTAGCATCTCTTTCTGGAACACATCATCCAATGTTTAGGTTTTCTGAGCCACAGAACAAGGGAAAGAGAATGAAGAACTTTAGCAATCAGATAACTATTTTCAGCCTCATTATCACATCATAAGCGACTTTTGTTAGACATATTTATAGATTAAAACACATTTCACACACCTAACCTACAAGGTATGAAACCAAAAAGATGAAACATACCCAGTCATCATCTGGCCCAGCACCAGGTACTAAGACATTTACTTCACTTGACTTGGCCGTTGTTATGGATGCTTCTAAAGAATCTTTACTCAGGTATAARTGACAGCCAGCTGTATTATCAACTGATATTGTTGGGGCTGAACCCTGCAATGACGAGAAACCAAAAACAAAAGTCTGTTACTTCCAAGAAGGCTGTGGATACTATTTCCAATATTTTACAGCCAATAGCACATCCCATACATGAGTGACCACTGAGACCTAACATTGAAAAGGTAACATTTTCAAAGATCAAGGGAATTAATTTCGCTTAATAGACAGAAGCACGAATACCTGACATTGGACTTTCACACCACTGCAATTCACAATCTCACACGCAGCCACAACATCCTGTTACGAGATTTCAATATTAAAATAAGCCTGATGACCTTAAGATATGAAATAAACCAATTAAATATCTAAGATAGTTTTCAACTAACCGTGAAAACAACCCCCATCTTAGTGCATTTGTCAATTGTTATGTTGTTAACTTTCCCTGCAATTGTTCACACTCAAGTTAAGCACCACAAAAGCTGAAGAAAGAAACCTATTTCAAACTATGTAGCTGGTCCATAGCTTCTTTCCAATTTAGAGAGTAAAAGATTTTGTACAAAAACAAGGGAAACTACCTTGGATGTTAAGGATGGAATTTTTGCACCCAAAGATATATACAGACTGCTTTGAGTCACAATCATCGATTACTAAACTATCTCTTCCAATTTGATTCTCAACCACCCATCTGCCGCAACAAAAGAGGATTGAGAATTAACTCCAAACTCAGCATTGATCAGAGAAAGTAAGAAGTAGAGCATTGACTCACTTACGACCCATTTGAAGCTCTAATTTTGGAGGACCAACTTTCGAGAAAGATGGTGCACTAACGCGTCCTTCTTTTTCAGCAGTACTTACAACGCCACTTCTATCAGCACGATTCTTTGTTTTCATATCATCTGTTACCTTCTTCAATCCTGTCAAAAAAGAGTGAAAAAGAAATGCTTCATATACTCAATTTGGAAAAAAAAAAAAAAAATTAGAAGGGGGGCGCAGTTACCTGCAGTTATCGACTTTCCAGAATTAATTTCCTCAAAAACAGCAGACATCCCTTCCTTTGGACGTGATGAGGAAGGCTTTGGAGATTCAGAAGTAAAAAGCGAAGCTGGTGGGGGAGGTGGAGGTGCAGGAGCTTTAGATGTGGAAATTTTGGGAGGAGCAGAAATGGTTGCTTTCCCTGTGGCACTCCATACAGGGCCCAATGGATAGTGGCTTTTCACGTAATCCCTCAATCCTGGTAGATAAAGCTCTTTTAGAGCTTTGGCCCATTCAACATGATTGTTGTCCTTGTTTCGATACCCAACAAGAACCTGCAGCGCAATGAAAGATACCAGAATTTACCACCTTAAATTATAAACAACAAATGTAAATAGTCATAAGACTTATYAACAAGTAAGATACCCTTTTGATTGATGTTGTGTATAGAATTACATGCTTATGGGGCAGGGGGAAGTTGGGGAGAGATACAGAGAGTGAATACATAGAACACAAATGCTAATGTGAAGGACTGGAAATGAGCTTAAATAACCAATACTGGAGTGCCTTGATTGATCTAAGCATCGTACGATTTATATCAGAAATAGGTTCTCAAAAGGTAAAGAATTGGGTTTGGTTTCAAAATCAAAAGATCTYCTCAAATGCCCTTACTTTCATTTATTGTTTAAAATTTGATACATTAGCAATTCAATTTTCTCTGAAATAAAACAGCTTGGTTAAATTGGTCAATTAGGAAAAATTGAAGGTTCTTTTTTAAAACAGTTTCTGTCAGAATTACTCTATTTCAACCAAGGGTAAGAAAATGGGAACAGGCTCCTAATGACCGCATCGGAAACTCCCACTCACCCCCACCCCAAACACCTGGGAAAAAAAAATTGCAGGGTAACCAATAGCTGGCTCTAAGAACTACACATTACCTAACTATACAGCTATAAATGATCCAGCACTCGAAATACACAAACGTTCTACAACCCTCCCCAGCTATGATCTCCAAATGATGAATATAATCCGATTAYCATATACGATCAAGGTCATCCAGTATTTGAAGAAAAGCTTTTAAGAAGTATCTTAAACATGCTCCTAAAGCAAAACCAGACATTGCTACCCAATTGAGCTGCACATGTTGAACCAGAAGACAAATACTCATTTTATCCTATTTTAAAAAAGATCCATGGTTACTCCAATATCTAATGAGGAATATTGACATGCCAGAGGTGGGTCATTGAGAAACTTGCAACACAAGGAACTTCACTGGACGCAGAATCTACATCATGCCTCAAGATGAACAAGGTCATGAAATATATTCTTTTGTTCAAGTCATTTCCCCTAACTGAATGGTGGAAGAGATAGGAAAGCAAATGACCAAAAAAAAAAAAAAAAAAAAAAAAAAAGAAACCCGAAATGAAGGAAATAAAGGAATAAAACATGAAACAGTTGCTTACAAACAAAAGCACATGCACTATTGGCAAGCAACTTCTGCATATAACAGCCACAAAAAGGTGGGAGAGAAGGGGAGAAGTTGGAGCTGTAGGGAAAATAACAAACCTTGTTACTATAAAATTCAGCCATCTGCCAACTTTCTTCCACATGTGCAATAGGCATGCTCATACCTACAAAAGAAAGTATGATAGAAAGAAAGTTGAGGCGCAGAAAAAGGGCTCTCAGTGAGTAAATATGCATAGAGAAGATAGAACATCTAACCGCAATCTTTTCCTGTGTATGCAATCCATGCTAAAGCAGTTAAACTGTCAGCCGCTGCCTTCAAGTGATTGAAGAAATCAGATCGCTTTCCTTCAGTCAGTGATGTTGCCTTCATAATCACATCATTCAATGGTTTCAGAAATTCAACCAAACCCGCCATGTCCYGCTTCTGCATCATATTAAGAGTCATAGCTAGTACAATAAGAATAATTTAAGATGCAGAAATGCATTAATTCAAAAGGGGGACATATTGTATTATGAAAAAACATCACCCCAGCCCCAACCAGGAAAGAGAAAAGACAAGAAAAAGTAATTACTGGAATAACAGCGAATTCAGACAGTCAGACCCCACAAGCGAGTATTCTTCTAAAAACACAATCAGGTTTCCATCCCACATATTGGTTAACTTTTCAATCCCTCAAACTTTACAATTAAAGGATCAAAACCCTTTTGATGGCTGCCATATGAAATTAATTGCTGTTGTGTTTATCCAATGAATGGGTAGCAAYTCTTTCACAATTTTAGCAATTAAACTTTAACAAATGTCAGTGTACATCCAAATAGTTCAAATGCTTGCATGTGTTACTTGGAGTCATTAATCCTTGAGGAAGTGTAGCTCCACCAGGCTAAAAAATGGGCGAACATGGCCTTCACCATAAGTCATATGTGACCCCAGTACAATGTATCATGACGCACAATGTATGCCACCTTACAAAGAAGTGATGATGGGTTCGATAAGCCACTCGAAAGGGAGGTCATTTTGCCTTTTACCAAATGAGAGTACAGATATCCACTATAACCCAAATGTTGTAAGGGAATCCAATAAATATCTCTTCTCTACAACTTTATCGTGAACTTTGCCTGTCCAACTTCGAGTACTACATAGAGTACTGATTTGATCYTCAGAGTATCGCTACGGAGATTGCCTAACTCTTTCCTCTTGCAGGTCCAGTATCCATCTCTTTGGTACCATGTTGTTCAAACATTGCTGGACAGCACCAAGTTGCTTGACCTATTCCATGTCAATTAGATCCTAAAAAATCGTCGTTAGTTTAGAAGCTTCACTCCTCCAACTACAATACAAGCAGCAAATCTTCATCTAATGATCTTATCCACAATTTTCAGCTAGGCAGTCCCACATACGAGTTTCACTGAAAGTTCTTCATCAGATCAATGCAAAAACACCACATTACTTGGTCCTATCCGTATACACGTTTAGATTGGAACTTAATATATCCGGACTTAACATCACTTGGCTCTACAATTAGAATGAGAAGTGTGGAAAAACCAGCAATAAAAACTCCGAAATTTACTTGAGCTAAAAAAGCACGCAAGTCAATGGATTCAAGTGCAATGGAAAATTGAGAATCGAATGTACTAACCTGACTCTGCTTCATTTTGACTAGAAGCTCTTTCTGGGTCAAAAACGCTTCTTCGATGACCTTAGTAACCTCCAGAACCTGACCCCCTATCTTCTCAGCAGCACTGGAAACCCTACCAACTGACTCACAAATGAGGTCATCAAAAGCAAGAATTGAAGGATCCGAGGCCGCCGCGTCTCCTCCAATTTCCGACGAAGCTCCTTGTCGGAGCGACAGAGCCTCAAGCCGCGACACCGCGGACTCCAATCTCTGTATCAACTTCTCATCCATTGGCGTCCGACCGAACAATCTCACTCACTGAATGCGAAGATAACTTGTAATTTTGTGTTTCCAGATAGAGCAGATCTGGTGGTAGTTCGTTCTAGTTGGGTTGTTTATTATCTCAGTGTGTGTTGTGCGTGTTTTGATGGCTTTTTAACTGTAAGAAGCCGAAAGTTGGAGAAAAAGGGGGATTAGAATTTGGATGGGAATAAAATGCTGCGTGTGAATCTCATACAAATGGTTTGGGCGGGCAGTGGTTGGGGGTTCGATTGACACGTGTCCGACAGATAGCCAATATTGGCCTTCCTTAGCGCTGTGAAACACCTGCATCAACAACCTTTTCAGCCTCACTAATCTGAGGTTTAGAACTAAAGCTACTTGTCCTGGAATGCTTCTCTTTTTGGTAATAAGTTCTGATGCTAAAATAGAAAGGTACAATTCCTCAAGGACAAAGTACGACCTTTAATGCATCTTTTTAGTTGGTATGTCTCGAGAAAGAAATTTGGCATAGAATTCGCATTTTTCTTGGCGTCTTTTTTTTTTTTTTTTTTCTCCCTTTCTCAGGCCAAGTGTTTACGTTTGATCAAATCAGACTCATAGTCTTCTTGATGTAGTTAAAAATAAATAAATAAATTTTAAATTGAAAAAGAATAACCAAAGCTATATTCATCTTTTGCATTTTAAGGTTATATTTGATAAAATTAAAGTTCGATTATTGAAATTTGATAAACAATTAAAGTTTTAACTGCTTAAAATTTATTTTGAATTTGATTGTTGATTTTGATTAAAATATTTAATTGAAAATTTTTAATTTTTTAAAATTTATAAGTATTTTGAAACTCTGTCAGTATAATGCACATATTTGAATTTAAACCAGTAAATAAATATAATTTAATTTATGTGCGTTGTGTATTATCTTTATTAGTCTATAAATTCATATGATTTTATGAATGCATAGTCATTGTCATTGATAAAAGATAAATAATAAGCTCAAATTATGTGGGTAGGATTGAGGAAAAGAAAAGATTCGTTAATTTATTTAATAAATAAAAATTAATTAATATTAATTTATAAATGGTAAATCATGATCATCTTCACTGAAAATCTAAAAATAATATAAAAAATATATTTAAACATTAACAGCTCTTAATTAATTAAATTTTAAGTACTTCGTGAATAATTGAACTGCCAGCTAGACATCTAAATCAACTTCKTATATTTATTTTTTCTTTTTCATTTCTTAAGAACCAGCTTGGTGCCACAGAGAGAGAGGGAGAGGGAGAGAGAGAGATTATTGTTGTGCTTTGTCTACTTAGATTAATACCATTTGCCAAAGTACAAGTTCTTCCCTTAAGAAGTTGCAATTTATACCCAAAGCTACAAGTCGCCATGGGCATGCTGTTTGCTGTTTTCGGGGCACCATGGATAGGCTCGAAGTTGCTACTATATTATAGTAGGCAAATAGAAATAGAAAACCAACCAAATGAGGCCAATAAACGAAATATCTTGCAGGGTTGAGGGCTTTTCCACCAACTTTAGCACCTCATAAAGCCAAGAAAAGTCCTTGACCGCTTCAAACATATGCATATAGTCTGGTCAGTGCTACACTAAGCAGGTATACCCATCCATGGGTAAAAGGAGTATTTATAATTATTAGATACGTAAAGCTCATATTTTATATTTACAAACGCTCATCAAACTGTGGTTATACATATAACAACTAGTTATTATACCAATAACATAAGTCTCCAAAGACAACTAGTGAAATGATAAGCAAACAATGCTATTTCCTTCTTGGATGTGCTAGAATTTACACTACAAAACTATTATACCTTGTTATGTATCTCTCTCCCCAATAAAAATCATCTCCTCCTAGATCTTTCTTCATCTTCATGTGCCACGACGTCCTTGGTTGGTAATCTAGCTTTGGTGCTACCAGCTGCAAGTGGAGGGAGAGGAGTTGATTCGTGTGCTGACCMGGGTTCCTGTAAGTATTCAACAATAAAGTGAATAAAATGCTTGAATAACTGAACACACTCTTGAGATGCTGAAAAAAAGCATTTGAAGCAAGTAAAGCACAGTTTCCTTGATTTTCCCATTATGTAAAAACTTCCATTGCTCTTTAAGGCATGGGAAAGCTACTAGCAAGCAAAACATACTATACTAGGCCAAAAGGAGGTATCTTGTTTTTAATGGACATAAGTTACAACCCCAATTTGCCATCACATACATCTCTACAAATTCCAGATTTCATCCATGCAGCCTACTTGATGTCTAAAATGCTACTCAGTTGTGAGTAGGAAGAATGCAAGAAAACACACGATACCATCTAATAGTTGGTATTGTATTAATTAGTTTATAAAATTGGCTTTTCAAAATAATGGGAAAAACCAACACAAGTTGTACAAATGAGAAGAGAACAAGAGGGACCAGCAGCTTACAGCACGYTAAGGAAATTCTTCCGATTCGAGCATGTGTACAATTTGCCCCATCTTTGGTCGCTTGTTCGCATCCAAATCTATACAGCGTAGACAAACCAACAATATCCGCTTTAGAGCTCTTGGTGAAGGATGGATTTCGATCAAGGGGTCTAACAGCTCTTCCCCACGACGATTTGCAACCATCCCTTTAAACCAATCGACCAAGTTCATCTGAAATTTGACCAATGGTATCACTCTTTCAATGAAAAGCAAATTCAACTATTATAAGTTTTAGGAATTGAGCACTAGGTAAACGTGTTTGTTTTCCTCTTTAATTCTCTGAATTGAAGATAGTTGTGTGATAGAGGGTATAGTTCAAGTAGTAGAAGAACAAGTTTTCACCTCTGCAGGTGGCCTGGAATAATCAACTGGACTCCTTCCTGTAATTATCTCCATGAGAAGAACTCCGAAGCTGTACACGTCACTTCCCTCATTAAGCATACCAGTACTTGCATAATCAGGGGAAACATATCTGCAGCAATAAGCATCAGAGGAGAAATTAAACTACAACAGTGGTTCCAAGGCTCAGGGCCTATAGCTGCTAATCGAAAATCATTAAAGGAGATAGAAAAGACGAACCCAAARGTGCCCATCACTCTGGTAGTCACATAGCTCCTCTCTGATCCCAATAACTTGGCAAGTCCAAAATCTGAAACTTTTGGATTCCATTTTCTGTCCACGAGAATGTTGCTAGATTTTACATCACGGTGCACCACTTTGGGTTCGAGACCTTCATGCAAATAGGCAAGCCTGTATTGCAGGGCTAAAAGTTCTTACATATTATTGTAAGGAAGGGAAATGCTAAKGAAGAAGGAAGACTGGATAACAGATGATCTCAAAATTCCAAGAAGAACATAAGGCATGCAGATATAATTTCCTCTGTCAAAAGTGAAATTTTGGGGAAATAGAAAATCCATAGGCACAAAAGTGGTAATTTTGAGTTAAAGGAGGCAGATTYTTTCCAATTCAGAATACAGTCCCAATAAATGATTCAACATAAATACCTAAATTTCTGCAGTCTGCTACCAAGAAATCATAAGTACATATATGACTAAGAAGCATGGGGTTGCTACAATTACTTGTCAAATCATTGTGCAGTACATTGACTTGATAAAAATGCTCAAAATTCTATGGCAATGAAAGCTATACTACAATATAGAAGTTTATGCCACAATTAGAACTTCAAAAAAGATGCTCTGACCAAATTTTGAAGCACATAATAACAGAGAGCTTAAACTGGCTTTGAATCCAGATTCAGTGATGCCTAGAGGGTTTCTTATTTCTATTCCTTCATTTATCTTGTATGACAATGGAAGAACATCAGATGAAAAATGTATGGAGTTGATACATCGTGATTTAAGAAAAATGAACATTTCTTTCATGAAAGAAAACCTGACAAAATAAGTCTCACCCTCTTGCAGTACCAATTGCAACCTTCATCCTAATCTCCCATGTTAGTGGGCTAACGGGTCCGACATCACCATGCAACCATTGTTCTAAATTGCCATTATCAATAAATTCATAAACAAGCAGCCTGAATAAACACCAAAAATCAATGAGCTATAATCATATAGACTGAAAATCTAATTGTCTAAAAGATAAAGAAGCAAATGAACTAACAAGATTACCTTTGAGCACCTTCTGCACAAAACCCAAGCAGACCGACAAGGTTCTTGTGTCTCACTTTGCCAATGGCCTCAACTTCCACTTTGAATTCCTTTTCTGCCTGACCCCTATAGACCAAAAAGACCGTAGGCATAAAAAATCATTTGCAATTGTTTCTAGCCTGAAAAGAGTTAATGTAGCACAACAAAATAAGATCATAAGTTTTGTCACCGCATGTGCAATTGAATGCTCTGTGCACCCAGAAAGGAAGGGAGGAAAGGTTCTTTAGAAATTCTTTATGATACATATAAGTAGCGTGGTTATGGATCAGTGGTGAGGTGAATTTAGGTAAGACTTTGAATGGGTAAACAGTGAATGCTTCTGAAGGGAAAATCATAAAAAAGGACTGCAATCAACCGAAATAAACTCCCAGTCTTCTGACTATAACATAACATCAATAATCCGCCTAGGAGTTATCAGAATGAGACTAATATGCTACCCTTAGAAAGCTAATCATGAAAATCCTCTTCCCTTTTTTGGATGAAAATGGGGTGGATCTTAGGATCAGGTCCCTACATATGGACCTGTCCGCAACAGAATACTCCGTCCATCTTAACCTCCTTCCGTTAACATTTTATAACCTGCATAATTAGTACTTGACATTATAACCGAAAGTGAATGTGGGGGCTGTTGGGTGCAAATGATGCCATCCACTTTCTATTCCATTTCTGAAATGAAAGCAATAAAGTTATCTCAACTAACCGTTCACAGCTCAGCTTTCTGAAATATCTCTCATTTAGAAATARATCTTTCTTTTAATAGAGAAAAAGTATCCAATACTGCAGAAGAAATCCACTCCAAATTACGATGATTATGCGCGTTAACCAAAACACAGAAGAAAGAAAAAGAGCAGTATTCCGATCAGAAAAAACAGCAAAAATGCAGATGAGTTAAAGGTAGGTTTTTTTCTTTTGTTATTAAAGAAAAAAGAGGGTTGAGAAAAAGTAGAAAAAATAGAAAAGCACAAAAAGAGAAAGCAACCATTTACTTTAATTTTCTTTAATGCATTTGGTCAAAAGAGCGTTCAAMCACCACTTACCGGCAAAACAATGAAATCAGATCTAAAGAAGGTTTATTATCCTTCAAGATGACTAAACAAAAATGCATGCAAACTCTGCAATTGCATCCAGTCAGGGATGAAAATGAGCCTAGAAAAAATGTCCCTAAAATGTTTTAACAAAACAAAAAGGAGACACTGGATTGAAAAATGCAGCAATGTATAAACATATATCCGATAATGTGGCCAGTATTGGATGGAAACGAGACTCACTTGTTGTTGAGAAGATTTTTCACAGCCACAACAGAACCGTCCAGCAAAACACCTCTGTAAACAACACCATAACCTCCCTCTCCGATCACATTGTCGTCRGAGAATCCGTTGGTCGCTATTTCAAGCTCCTTTAAACTGTACCACCGCCCCCAACCGATGTTCATCCCATCGGACGACGTTGAAGCCGACAAGGCCGACGACGACTCACTTCGACTTGTATTCGAGTCGGTACTATCTGAACTTGCTTTTTTCCGCTCAGACTCAATTTCAGTACACTCGTTTTCATCTTTACTCAGAATTGGTCTGCATTCTTTCTCCGTCTTCACGAAGTCGCTAACTTTCGAAATCTCAGTGTGATCCGTGTTTTTTCCTCCGGCGATCTCCTTACAAACCAAAGGCAACAATCCTGAACTCTGTCTCAAGCAAATTCGACGCCGCTTTGAATTCCAAAGTGAACGGAGAAACAGAAAGATGAAAACCAAGATGGCCACGGAGATTACAACCGTGGCTATAATCACAACATACAGTTTAAGCCCCAGAATTGGAGTTCTGGAGGTAAAAATACTGGATGGAGAGTCACCGGAGCTCTGATCATCGCCGGAAACCCCCATTGTGCATTGAAGGGGATGAGCGCGGAGAGAGTGACACTGCGCTCTCAACGGATACAAAAGYATGAGTTAAAAGCGGAGAAGATGGAGATGGGCGAGAAAGAAAGAGACAGGGAGACAAGATATTATTAATAAGGTCTGTGTTTTGACCATTATTACTAAAAAGCCACTGACCGGTAGACAAAATTGCCGTGACCGTTTGGGTGAATGAAGACGTAAGAATTCCTCAAATGAGTGAACGTGCAATTGCAGTCTAGTTACTGGATGCGTGGTTGGGCTGTCTTTCTCATTTCTATTTTTCATTTTATATAAATAAACTCGACATTTATTAATTAAAAATTAATCATATAAATATATAACCTTCTTCATTCGAAAAAAATAAAAAGAAATTCGATCATTTCAACTCTATACGTATATTATTTTTAAATACTCAGGCAAAAGAATATTGATGGCAAGAGATAGGAGACGGTCAAGAAAACCATAGCATGCAGCATTAAAAGGAGACTTTTGAAAATTTTCTGCCTCTCTTTGAGAAGGCATTCTAGCTCAATGTTTTTTGTTGTTTTATGAGTAGCTATAATGAAAGAAACGCTACTCCATCACCTCTAACAGTCACGCTTTTCTTTTCAGATGGCATACGAATTAAGYAGAAGCTAGCTCCAAAATTTCGGTCCGTCGTGCTTAGAGAGGAAAAGAAAAACTATAATAAAATCAAAATACTATTTAACTTCTAATATAAAATAGAAATTCAAACAGTAAAACAGACAGTACTTTTTTCATTTTAAGATAATTTTTCTTTTTAAATAATATTATGCATATTAAAAACTAATTAATTTTTATTTTTATTTTCTTATAAAATTTAATACTCAATACATTAAAAATTATATTATGTAGTTATAATAAGTCTAATAAATTATGTAAAAATAAAAAAATAAATATATCTAAAATGATAGTAATTATTTTGACAGAAAAAAAAATATATTAGAATATTTCTAATGAAAATAAGTGATTATGATCGAATACAATCTTCCTAACAGTTCAGATCTTGTTTAAAGGGTCTGCCTCGAGTAGTTTTTTTTTTTTTTATTTATTTTTTGAAACTAGTTTATGTATTGTGACAAGCCGAATAACCATTTATTAAGGCAAGTACGCCACTAGTTCATCTTTTGAACGAATAATAAGCTCGTGATTTTCACTCGAAGGAACGCCGCGAAGAACACTTCTTCGCCAAGACAGATTTAATAGGACTATTTAAAGAAAAAAAGAAAAAAGAAAAAGGTACATGGGCAAACACAAGCTCCAAATTAACGGAGGCCGAGAGGACGCAATCCGGTTCCCCTACAATGGAGGTTGTCATCCAATAGCATTTCTGTATTACATTGGGACCGCTACGCTAAGAACTTCTTTACTTAATCTAGTTAATGCGAAAATTGGTTCTTACTCTACTCATGGAAAAAATTATGAGATTTAAGTTGCTAATCAATATAATACATCCCCATAATAATCTTCTGCTTCATTTAAAAAATCTTTTCACAGAATCCTCAATATATTTCAAATTTATCAAAGTTTTTTCTTCGTTACATATTTATGTTTAAATTCTAAAGCAGTATTTTTCTATGATTAACTCTATAATATTATTTTAATGCATTGAACACGCACAGTAATTAAAATATTAAATATTTATAAGAAATTAAATGAAGAATAGAAATGTTATTTTTTAAAAAATTTATGATCTTATTTAAAATGATAATTAATTAGAAATGAAAGGAGTAAATAAAAAGAATGAAGACAAAGTCTAAATAATAAGTATTATTGCTTTTGTAATACAATTAATTCATAATTGATTATCGATTTACTATTTCCTTAATATTGATATTCAAACATTTATATTCATCAAATTATATAATAATGTATTAATAAATTCCTACTTAATAGGAATTAAATTTTTAATCTTGCGAATAAAAAATCACAAATACTTACTATTTAGACAAAATCACGTTTACAATTCAAATTGTTTTTTTATTACTGAAAAACTATTTCAAGTACAACGTGGACGTGTTACCTGCCAAAATGCCACTAGTCATAAATGATTTTTCTATAATAGAAACAAATTAGATAAAACAAAAAACAACGCTGTTCTCCGTGTCGGTACAATTAGGTATMATCTGGAGGAATTTCCTCTGGAATAAATAACTGGAAAAGAAATGAGAGCAGGTGAGATGCAATTACTATTGTCTCCTTGTATTTGTCATGTAATATTGGAAAACTAAAAGCTCAATGTGGAGGTCAACTGTAAYCAACTTCGCCCCATTCAAATTTCATAGAAAACTAACTTAATAATTTGGAATTAATGATAAGTAGTTTGTTAAATTAAAATAATATTTCATATTTAATCTGACATTATATTAAAAAAATTTAAATTAAATATTTTTTACAATAAAAGTTAAACTTTTAAAATATAATTTGAATCAAACATGAATTGTCGCGTTAAATAAAAATATCGAATCATTAAAAAAGAAAAAAATTTAAAAGGAAAATTATATTAAAAAGAATAATAATAATATTTATGCTCGATTAAATTTTTTTACGAAGAACTCATTATGAAATTATATAAATAAAAAATTTATATGATTATATCGTGTATATTGTGGATTGTATCTTTTAAAGTGCTGAATTTTCCAAAGATTTTTCACTATCTATTGAGGTGAATTTTGCTAGTAATTTACGCTTTACCTCAAATGAAAATTGTCCTGAAGACTCTTTTTACGGGTAAAATCAAAATACTGGATGAGGTTATTCTGGTAAATTTGATGAGAGTCGGTGAGAATATATCTATTTAAAACGCCAGTTATGCCACCATGCATGTGGGGTCTAAGGGAAATACATTAAAGAATAATCTGAAAAGTTACGTGAGTTCTATTTCAATGCGCTATACGGGTAACTGGAAACGTAGCAGATCTTCAGTTTATGATGCGGAGCTTGTGGGTCCGCTTTCGATCGTGAAGTCACACTAAATTTCTTGCAGATGGCAATTGATTGGATACTTGAACAGCACAAGCATGGGCGCCSGGCCACGGGGATCATTCCATCATAAAAGCATTGATTTCCCGCTAGCTTCAAATTTTGTGCCCATTTGATTTCAAATTTCTACAAAGAGTCTCCTTTTGGGTTTTTAATTCTTTAATTTTTTATTTTTTTAGAAGTCTCCATTTGATTTTGTTTGGGTATGATTTATAAATTTTACTTGAGTCAGATATCATGTAGTAAAATGTATAATTTTTAATTTCATCTAATTTTATTTTCTCGTTATAATTTAGCGTAATATTTTTTATTTTGAAGCTATTAAATGCATTAAGAATAAAAATAATTAGAGATGAAAAAACATATATATCCATTAAGCTTCATTAAAAAATAAACTCACATGAATCAATATTTCTAAAATATAATTAATTAAGTTGTCATTGCGTCACAAAAAATGCCAGTAAAAAACTCCTTTGTTATTTATCTAATTTTTCCTTGGCCACGTCAGTTAAATTTCAAACTGGGCCACCATGTACGTTTATACTTTTGTATGTAGCCTGTGCGGACTCCCCGAGACATTACACTGTGCTTGGGTTAGAGTAGCGTAAGAATCTAGGCCAGTTTTAAGAGAGTGGTTAAACAAACCTTACTGGATTTAAGAAGCGAGAAAAGCCCAAGAAGCTCCAGTTTCAAATCTTGTAGTGAAGTTGATTAGGCCCATCTTTTCTTTTTGTATGAAGGCCACCTCCCCAACTGCTTATTTTCTTTTCTTTTTTTAATTTTATAAATGACCTTTCCAAGTTTTTGGAAAAATAAATTTATTTTTAGATAATTTTATATTTTCAATTATTAATAAGAGTATTATATATTATCCCCTAGCAAGATCTCTTTAGCYAAACAATTAGTATCAGAGCTCAAGATCATCGATTACTGAAATAAATAGTTTAAAATTTATGCCCGTTTKGAGAATTAATATGATAATTTTGGGACGAAATCCTATGAAAGAGTCCACTAGTGCGACCCTTTTTGTTTTGGGATAGGAGGAGAATAAGACTTTGTTTGATAATATTAAAGTCTGATTAATAATTAAATTTTTAAATATTAATAATGTATTAAATGGAAATACTACTTAGGATCTAAGACTATTACAATATAGAAATTTCTTCTCCATAATGCTAGAAGGTGTATTTGCAGCTCTGCGTCGATCTGGCAACTGCTGATTGATAGACATCATTCTTATTTTTGGATAAACATTAACGTATGGATAAGGTGGCCCAGACACGTTGGAGTCTTTRCTTTTTAATTCATAACATATTATTGAGAAAATTCAGGCTTTATTTCTTTATGAAGTTAAAAAAAATTATTGAGTTAAGAAATTATTTGGATTATAAAATAATAAATGAAAATTTTCTCAAAAATTTCACTATAAAACTTAATGCAAAATATAAACAAAACATGACTTTGAATTAATTAATCATGCAAAACTCATCTTGAAGAAAAAATAACTGTATAAAAAATTCATAAATAATTAATTATTCAAAATTTTTCGTGTCATTTATTATGAATAATTGATTACTTCATATTAATAATTAATTATTTAAAATAATTATATGTAGTTTCAGAGTAATTATTCTAGCTAACCCTCTAGAAAGTCACTGCTATAGATCTTGTAGGAATGAAAAATGTCTTTATAGATCTTTGTTGTTCTTGATCCCAAATCATGATTAAATAATTATTTAAACTCAACAATAAAAAATTAAACATAATAAAAAGTCAAATTAATATTGKAAATTTTCCATTAAATAAATAAAATTCTTTTATAAATTGTTCCTTTAACCAAAACGTAATTAGATGCATCATTTGATAGACTCATGAATATAACGATTTTGACAGTTAATAAATTATATTTAATCTAATAATACAAAATTAAATGTAATATAAAAATCAAAATTATATTTTAGTTATTAAATAAATACAAAAATTAAATCATCTCAAATAAAAAAATTAACAAATTATATGTACATTTGTATCATTTATTAGTGTTTAATTTATTGATTAACAACAAAATAATATCTGCCTTTTCATGGAAGCCTATCCGAACGTAGAAGTACAACAAATTCCGGTCTTGGTCTTTAGAAATCACCGGTGAAGCCAAGAAACTCCGGCAAGTACCCGTTTTTACGATTCTATCAATTCCAAGTGCAATTTGACAACGAAATGACGATCGGTGGTGGAGGCTCCAGCAGTGCTCCTAAGAAGAAACAACGCGTCGGAACCAATACCCGTTACCCATCCACGCTCGCTGTCATCGATGGCGAAACCCTAGCAGATGGCCCTCATAAACCTGCTGGCCTCCGCCGTTCCTCCTCTTACTCCCTTCTCCTGTCCTCCTCTGTTTCCTCCGCTACGCTAGCTTCCGTACCTGAGATTGGAGGGTTTAACGACTCTTCCACCTCCGACGTTGTCCTCCGTCTCTATATGGAAAAATCTTCTCCCTTCCTCTCGGATGACTCCGAGTACATCTCAGCTGTTGATCAGTCGAACCTCGAGATCTATCTCCACTCCGAGGTACTCAAGCGCTCTAAGTACTTTGCCGCTTTATTATCTGATCGCTGGCAAATGGGCTCTGACCCTAACAAGGTCGGTCAGTCCTCCAAAAAACTTCATCTCAAGCTTGGGGTTCCGGCCACCCATGGATCGGTGGATACTCACTTGAGTGTCCTTCAGCTGCTCTACACTAGCGACTTCTCCAATGTAATCGATAGTGCTTCAGCAGCTCTATCTTTACTCCCAGTGGCTCTCGAATTGCTCTTTGAGGACTGCGTCAAGGCCTGTGTTCGCTTCCTAGAGGCCGTACCGTGGACTGAAGAGGAAGAGAAAAAAGTATTGAGCTTGGTTCCACTTTTAAACGAGGAGGAATCCCGAGAACTACTAGCTAGGCTTTCGCCTGCAAAGAATGATTCATCTGAAGAAATGCTGCACGGATTGATCATCGCGGCAATTCACAATCATCCTAATATGGCATTTGCCAAGGCTTTTGTGGCCAAGCTGTTGAGGGATTTTTCATCCAAGGAGTCTGCTAGAAGAGTACTGGATGGTGCCTTTGAGATGAGTTTGAAAATCGTAAAGGAGTCTTTGGAGGAGTACTCGAGTCCGGACTTCAGAGGGGATCACAATGACACAGAGGCCATTCAAAGGTTGAATTTGCACACTGCCATGACCAACGGGCGGCATTTGTTGTGGTTGATTGAGAGGATGATTGAGTTGAAAGTGGCTGACACTGCTGTGAATGAGTGGAGTAATCAGGCTTCTTTTACTGCAGACTTGCAGAGAGCTTTCCGTGACGATGCTTGGAGGAACATTGTTCCCGGTTTGCCCAGTGTGGTGCTTCGTTGTACTTGCAGGCTTGCTAATGCAGTTGCTACAGGGAATATTTTGGCTGCTAAGCAGGTATTCTTTTCAATCACTAATTGGCTTTGGCAGTATTATAAATCATTCTTCAATTATCATTGTGGCTGAAGTTGTTTTATTAGGTATTTGGGTACATTTGAATCTACTATCTGAAATGCTGATTATGTCTTCTTTTTCTTATCAAATTAGTTCCTTGAGCACTAACACCAGCTATTGAGGGTTAATTCGTTGTTCTATCCTGATGTTACTTCAAAATCAAACTATCACTAAGCTTGTGCTTCACTAGTACGTGTGCGAATTTTTGGGTCCTCTGCATTAACTTCACAAGAAATGTTCTTACTATGCCTTTCCGGTGTAGCTTATTGTTGCTTCATTTCTTGAATACATGGCAAGGCCGATAGAAAACCTTAATTTAATAAATATTTAAAAACTCTGATATTGTCTAAAGATGTAGTCTTTATACAATAACAAGCTGACATTTCCTATATCCAATTTATACTATGTATTTGTTGTCTTGTATTTTTGAGACATTGAATGAAAAATCCTTGATTTGGACAGCAAATGTTTGTTAAGATTAATTTATTCTTTCTTCATTGTCTAAATGTTTTCATTGCGGCATCTTTCTGACCGTGCTTCTAATTGATTCAGAATGAACTTCTTGGCAGTTTTGTAGAATGAAGTGAAATATTGTTTTGATGTGCAAAAGAAAGTTTATCTTCATTTATGTAACTTAAAATGAAATTTACTGCATCTTCTGTCGTACCAGTTCGATATTTTGTTTGTTTTTTTAGTGCTTAACTCGTCTTCCTGTGGTTTTGGAGAATCAGCCAGTAACACGGTGGTGTTTGATCTCTGTTGTCAGCGTTGTGGTTAATGCATCGAGTCCGCTAGCTAAAGTTATAATTCTCTTAAAGAAATTTCTCCTTCTCCGTAACTGCTATGGCTTGAGTTTGCTAATATGGAAAGATAATTCCTTCTTGCCCTTCAGATATTCTGCCCCCAATTATTTCTGGCAGGGAGTCGTTTGCCATTAGCCATATTCATTTACACCACTATCAATTTGTTACAAAACCATGAGATTACTCCAATTGTACCTTATTTTGCGTGTAAAAGTGATAAAATTCACCTTTATCTTAATGAAAATTATTTTGTCTCTAACTTTTGTAGCTGGTTGCTGGAAATAAATAGTAAAACCTATTAATAACAACTCATGCTTGAGAGTTAAACAAGAAACTGTAATATTTCTGCCAGGAATTTGGTAACATGACCACTTCAATCATTGTTTCCTAATCAGGTAAGAATGAAGCTTGTCAAAGATTGGCTCCCGGTGTTAATTTTATGCAAAGACAACATCTCCCCTATCATGGCAAATCATAAAGCTCTTTACCTGGAGCTGGAAGAAATATTTCTTAGAATCATATCTACACTTCCTATGTCAGATGCTCAAGAGTTGCTGCAGCAGTGCCTCAGCTTTTCAACTCGAAATGTTGAAGACTGTCCTCACTTGGTCGCTGCATTTACAACCTGGTTTAGACGTGCAAATCGGCCCATTCAGGCTGACAACCTTCAGCAGTGATGATCCTGATTGCTTTTGGCAACATACAAGGCTATTCAGTTAACACGTTTCTATGGAACTAAGCTTAATGTGTATATGATGGTAGTGTTCAGAAAACTGCAGTAAATTAGCCTTTTTGTTTCTTTCTCCCCTTTCCCCTTTTCTTTTTCAAAGGGAAAGGAGGGGGTAGGGTACTATCATGTTCGTAGTAACCAAGAGAACCTGGTAACGTTTCCTGTAGTTGCGGTTTTCTGTAACCAAAGCTTGTGTGCTGTGAATACCTCATTAGGCAATGATCAGCCTGTAAATAAACAAGTCTCGAGCTTTTGCTGTCTATATATAATAATTCCTGTGAAGCATAAATGTCTGCATGCATCTCCTAGTTAATCTTCTGGCACTCATTTAGTCCGTTATGCTGCAAAAGTTTTAAACTGTGATTTCCTTGGCTTTGATTCGTGATGATTCAGAGAACAAATGAAGTTGCAAGAAAGTTTTGTTTGAATCTCATTCCACCTGTTCCAGTTTGATTTTTCTAGGTCTGMATGTTATATTGACAATATTTTCATAACATGAACATTTGCATGAACTTGGGGAATGAGATAGATAGCGGAAAGAGCCAAAAGAATCTCAACCAACAAAACAAAAGTAGGCCACATTACAAAAAGGCTTTCAATATTAATTGTATTTTGTACAGAAAACCAAGAGCGAATTCACAGATTAGTGGAAGTTGAGTTGCATTAGTCGTAGACTTGCTAACGAGCTATGAAAATTTAGATGCATTAGCTATAGATGCACTGTCAAACCTATGAGTTTGAACAGCATTAGCTAGAGACTCACCCACTGTTCTGGGAAAATTTCCTGCATTAATAGGTACTAGTAGTGAGAGGTGATCCTTTTATTTTTGTGCTATTTAGTACCCGAGTATTAAACACCAAACAGAATTTTGCCACATGAAATCAGACAAAAAACCACAAAAGCTTGGCTGAAAGTTAGAAAGCTGGCAGCCTTTTGGCATTAGGAGGAAGCAAAACAGATGGCGTTCATAACTTCTTTTGCAAACAATCCAGGAGGGAGCGGATTAGAATAGCCGCCTTCTGAAATTTCTGGTGGTTCCTTGGTAGGTTTTTACAAGCAAACCCACTCCTATACCAATTCCCAGACAAACACTGAGGCCAATTCCGACCCCTACTCTTACTCCGGCATTAAACCATGACAATTCTCCATCCTCTCCTTCCAAGTACTCCATCCCAGGATAATGGTGGCTGTAGTCTTCATTCTCTGGTATATACTGTTGGTATTCTGACACCTGCAATTATCCATATTTGAGAAGAGCAACCAAAAGAAGCCACAGACRTATGATACATGGGCACTAAAGAATCATACACCCGATGTTTCTTAGAGCAAGAAACTGGGAAAGATTATCAATAGCAGTATTTTATCAGATTTTTGAAGATATTTACATATGAATTCAAACTTAAAGTTGCACAACCAAAAGTGGAACTATGCAAAACCTACACGGGCATGGTTCATTCCTTTATTTGGTAGATAGTTGTCAATTGCATTCAGCTCAGTGTTTCCTGTGTTTTACTTGCATATGTGCTCTTGTCTAAGTAACTGCGCCCTATTGCTTAGTTTGTTTTATATATCATTACAAAAGAACTTGATTGAATCTCAACAAAGTTCTCCTTTGAAGAATCAGCAACGCCACATTTAGGTTAACTTCCCAAACTGTGGAGTTAATGGTAAACCATATGCACAAGTACCAGGCTTAATTCAACGGTGAGCTGATATTTATTCTCTAACCCTGTAACATCAGGTTAAAAAGAAAGAAGAGAGGGTCACYCATAAAACAAAAAGGTCAGTATCGAATAYTAGCTCAACTTGGAACATGTGCCAGCCTCAGGTTGTCATCTATACACCAGGATAAGTTTTTATATACCCGTCAAACATTGATTGCACCGAGAAGATTGTTGGGTAGTGTTGCAGAAAGGATATAATCAAGGTAATTAAATGCCGAACAGCGTAGCAGAAGGAATGTAATCACTATCAGTACATCAATTCCATACACAATTTGCAAATAATATTTTAGTACCTGCATTTCAAGCCCAGATGAATCCCCTTCCTGGCTTCCAGAGGCCTCATGTTCTGGTATTGAGGCCAGCATTCCCTTCCTTGTTTGCTTCCTCCTATGACCAAGCTGCAGAGCATTAGTCAGAATAATCGGACTACCAGAGAAGCAACCGGCCACATAAACTTCTATGGCTGGAGACCATGAATCTGGGCTGATGTGCTTTCCCTTGAGAAAGCCAGCACCTGCTATAAAATCTGACTCACAATTTATGCTCCAGTACTGGRCCTGATTCCCCGATTCCCCTATGAACCCATTGCTAGTACACAATTCTAGTGCTCCCGATAGCACAAGAACATCCTTATGCAAAACCTCAAACTTCACACTTCCTGTCATCCTTATACTCTCAGTACTTACAAATGTAACTTCTTCAGATTTCCTGTCTATCCTGTCTCTTCTTAGGAGGATTGATGCTTCATCAGAATAGATGCCAGTTCTAACACCATTCACTTCAAGAAGCGTGTCGTGATTCAGAGGAACATGATTTAATGTAAGGTACTCGGGAGTTGAATCATCAATCTCACATTTGCTAACTCTGACATAGAAGACCCTCAAGTCAAGCCAAGACAACGATCCCCTGATGCTATTAGGCTGGTAAGTGTAGTTCCTCGGGCTGTGATTGCCATTTTCAGCCACTCCATTTCCGTTCACTTTCTCATAGAAGTTCTCCATTATGATCCTTGAATAAACTGATGCTCCTCTTCAGTAAAATTCATMAAAGATACACAGAAAAGATGGCTTCATAACCCCCCACCAAGTGAAGATAACCTGAAGAATGTAAAAAGAAAGGCAATATGAAAGCAACTCAATGCCAGGTAGTCCAGGCATATCAAAAAGCATCGAAGAGACAACATACCCAATTGCCAGGAAAGTAGTGGGAGAAAGAAAAGAGGCACAGAGAAACTTCCCGTCAGGAAATGGAAAGAGAGGAATCCAATTGGAATAAACTCTCTAGAAAAAAACACAATAAGACGACTATGGTAGAGAGGCGAAAAAGCCTGTGAGAAGGAGGTAAAGGTGGGAGATAGCTTGAAAAATTTGAACCTGACAAGAGAGATGAAACGGTCACAGAAAAATGAGCAGAAATTTCGTTCCCTTTAGTTGAATCTTTAACAGAAAACAAACAGAGCATCACGGAAGCAGAGAGGCAAGAGAGAAGGCAACAAGCCCATTGACAGATGGAGACACTGAAAGCAGAGAGATGATAAGAGAACAGCAAAGAGATAATTCCATAACCACATCTGAATCCCAGCAATAAACTTTAAAAGCCTGCAAAAGATCCAGGTATCAATAAATAGCTATTTAAAGCTCCCAACTTTTTACAGTTCGAATAAGCTAAACAAGTAAAACCAAGATTACCATGAAGAAAATGACCGAAATGCAATTAACCACGAACCTCATGCAAAGCCAGAAACCCACAAATCAATAGATATATCAGCCATGAGAGAAGCTGTAGATAGTGTAGAATTTATCGTGGGGTCAAAGAAAGCAAGATTAAAGCACAAATCCCAAGAAAATTTGGCTGCATTATACGAAAGAATGATGTATATGTAATACAAAGAATGCGAATCTGTATTGTGTCATGTTGTTGCTTAGCCCGATATGCGTGCGTGTAGAAACACCATCAGATCAAACAAAACGAAAACCCTTACTAATACACAACTCACCGGTCACTGGTGACGGTCCCCAAAAAACCCTTGCTAGACTCTTCCTTGAGCTCTTCACTCTTGTTCACACTTCGATGCAAGAAACAAATGCATTAAGCCGCTGGTTAATTCTGGAATAGCTTCAGATGGGAAAGACAGATATCATAACGAAGAAACCAACTTCTGACTGTAGCAATGGCTTGTCACCATTGTTGGTATACTTCACGATGGGGAATCAAAGGAACAAACCCGAACCGTCAAATTTCACGTTGAGAAATGAGCTGCTTCTTGAAATTTTTTAGCTAAATCAAAGTGGGATCAAAKTCAATTCAACTAATTAATCGAGATCACATAAACATAGTTAAGGATGTCCTGCATTGAGTAYTGGGAAAAAAGTGGTCACAATAATGCGTTCTTGAGATCTTATCCTACACAGAAGAGAGCGGAAGGAAGAAGACAGCAGCAGAGGGTACACACTTACGATTTCTTGAAAATGATATCCAACAGCAACCGCTCACCCTTTCCCAAAAAAAAAAAAAAAAAAAAATGGAAAAAGGATTTTGCTCACATAGGAACAATTTCAATGTTGGACCAGTTGTACTTACTGTGGTACTTCGAGGTCAGTTCTRGTGCAAGTGGATAAAAAAGGGYCTTCTTACAAAGTACTAATGTTTATTAAAATTTCAGAAGGAACTAACGGATTATTTATTTAAAAGGTAACTATTGAGATATTAAAAATTATTTTGTTATCTCTATTTTTAGTGAAGACAGAAAGAGAGAGAGAAATCACAAGATTGACAAAATATTGTAAAAAAAAGTTCAATAATTTAATGAAAATCTTGTAAAAACATAATATTTTCATCGATTAAAATAGCTATTCTTTCGGACTTAAATACGCAGATTAAGCTTTTTTTTATTRTTATATAATTTTAAATAAAAAGATAATTGTAATCTTGTTTAATCATTTTAATCTTAATTTTTCGAACTATGTTCTTGATTTTTTAAAYGTTGTACGCCTTTCGTTTTAAATATTTAAAGTACATCACAAGTATGTTACATCACATTTATCAAGACATCGTTAAATATATATTTTTATATTTACCATGTAAGTCAACATCTTTTTTCTCGTATAATTAATTATTTTATTTTCCAATATAAAAGTAAATATATCACTTTATTAACAATTGTAAATTAATTTATTGTCTCATTAGTATGTGTCCTATTATGACATAGCACCTTAATAAATAAAATGAGAAATTAACTGTCATTTTGGACGAGATTGTGTATATACAAAAAAATGTCAATTCTTATAAACTTTTAAACAAAATTATATTTTTAACTTTTTTAATTTCTTATAAATATTTAATGTTTTGATCAATGCATTTCAAAACATTGAAAACTATATTCTAGCATTAAATAATGTTAATCAATTAGGAAAAAAGTAAAAAATAATATTTAATACATACTTAATTTTTAAAAAAAGATAAGTAATTTGCAAAAAACTGGCCAAAAAAATTATTATTAAAATGGAAGAAATATGAAATAATAGAATAACTGATATAGAGTAAAATATAAAAAAAAAAAATACTGAATAGGGTTCCTCATTTCTTAAAAGAATAATTAATGTGAAGAAGTAAAAGAGTGAATAATTTTAAAAAAACGAGTAATAGCTAAAAGAAAAAAGAAAGAAAGTAATGCTGTCCCGTAACATCGGACGTGACTGATATTACCTTGGAAATGATTAGCCACTTGAACAAGCACCCATAATAGTTGCAGTACTTGGTCGGAGGGCCGGTGGTCTGAAATGGCACGTGAAGAATCGCCACAACTCATCCTCTTCATGCATTATGCACGTGGTCCTCATGCATACGGAAATAGACCAAAAAATCCCTCTATGAACAAGCATGGCAAGCTTTATTTCTTTACTTCTATATATTAACCTATTGAAATGTGATTAATCCTTTTTATTTACTATAGGCATGTATATGAATAATGGTATTCCTTGAAAATCTAGATTTACATTATATAAGAAATTAAGTTACTAGACGTTGAAATTTTTTTGTAATTGTTAGCAAAATGTGGATCTCATTAGCAATATGTAATACAATTATAACGATTAAAAATTTTAAAAAAATACYCTTTGTAAAATAAAATTACTTTTAACTAAARAATTTAATAATAATCAGGGATTCGACCTCTATTCTCGCATGAGACCTCAGTATAATCAACACTTGCCCTTGGACATTGTGGTGTCAACGTCTACCAAATGAACCAATTTTCTTTCTTTTTTTTTTTTGTTTTTTTGATGAAGGGGACGCAATTCCAATGTTTGTTTACCAATGGGCTGGGTTGTGTCCATCCTTTTGATCTGTATATTTGGGCTGGATTTCTCTCARAGCTTTTCTACCCAGTGGCAACTATAAGCACGACATCTCCGAGTTAGATGAGCCCAATGGCTGAAACGTTCATCCAGACCCGATCCATCAAAAGCATACGCACCGCCTTTTTGAGACTGTATACGTGGAGCTTCTTACGATTTCATGCGGTGACCACGACTTCATTGGCAAACCGTGCAGAATTCGAGTCTACAGGTGAATCTTCATCCTGCCTGGAGCCCGACTGCAATTTGTTCAGTAACGCTCGCAAGTTGAAGGGAAGAGCATCATCCGCCACTCTCGACTTCGTCATCGCCAATCGGCAATGGCCTCCATCTTAGCTCGCAAATCTCTAACTGCACTCCGTGCTCGTCAGCTAGTAAGTTTTCTTTTTATTTCGTTCTCATCTTCTTTTAACATTAATTTCCTTTTCCATGTCCAGTCCGTACATATTCGAATCGCGTATGCTTTATTGTAACCGTAAGCTTGATTTGGCCCCCGAAATCTTTCCTAAGTTACTCGTGTGGTAGTGTGATCGGTCTCGGTCTAGATTAACTCCTAGGGCTCCTCAAAATTGCATTTTCATGGTTTGGTGGAGGAGAGAGGTCCGGAGATGATAAAATTAATTCCCTGAACATTTATTTCACATTTTCATCGTGGAGCTTTAATTCCAGAGAATTTGATATATACTGTGTTTCACATAAAATTAATTCCCTGAACATTTATTTCACATTTTCATCGTGGAGCTTTAATTCCAGAGAATTTGATATATACTGTGTTTCACTTCTTGCTCGCTGCCTTCGATTTCCCCTCCGACTCCCTCTGACTATAGGCCACGGAAACATAAAAGGAAAAAGGAAAAAAATTATGTGCCAGAATGACCTATTGATTGATCAAGAATGTATATTTTCTCGTTTCTTAGTTGTAGAATTACGTTTTTCTTTTCCTCTAAGGTGTGGCATGAGCCAGATCCACTCTGGTTGCTGCTAGTTGTGCAAATGTATTTCTCAAATAGATTGTTGGGCTTGCTGGATGATGAACTAGCTCCATTATCATGGGATTATTTGAATCAGATACAGAGTGCCACATAACTTTGTAAACTTTGGTTCTTGGATTACCTTCTGGAAGATATTTATATTTGTCTTGAGCTATACTGGACATTAAGCAATGAACTATTTTTGGGGGATTGAAATGCTAGGCTGCAGCCGGACAAGCATGGCAGGAATCAAATCGGTATGCTATGGTGTCTGGGGCTCGATCATTTGCTACCAAGCATTCATTTTCTACTGACAAAGGTTTGACTTTGCTCTTGAGTTTTATTATATAGAAGCATTTGGTTTTGCATTAGTCAAGTATGTACAGCACATTTTTCATTTTCTTTATATTATTTGGCTATGGGAATCTGCCTGTGACATTCGTTGAGCTAAACTCTTTCCWACTGAGATATCTGCAYTCACTGGAAGGCCCTTGTATTTATTTTCCACTTTGTTAATGTCTATGCCTACATTGGAGGACAATCTCATGTATTTAACCTATTGAGCATCCAACTGCCAGAGGTCCATTTCAAGCTTGGTTGACTTATGGTTTAATGGGAGCTAACTGATTATCTAAATAAATGTTGTAGTTTCTTTGCATATATGAAACTTTGGGGTGCCCAAACCTGCAGAATTCATTGACGTGTTGTCAGAGCTTTCATCTATAACCCAATTCAGTTGATGTAGGAGTGAAAAATTTTCACTTGTTCAAAATTGCAGATGATGAGGAAAGAGAAAAGCTTGCCAGGGAGATATCAAAAGATTGGAGTTCTGGTAAAAAGCCTTCGAGATCTTAAAGACTGTTGTTTCTTTTGATTGTGGATTCAACTGGAAAATTTAATTCTGATCTTTGCTCGCTCCATCTGTAGTTTTTGAGAGAAGCATAAATACATTATTTCTCACTGAGATGGTTCGGGGTCTTAGTCTGACTCTGAAGTACTTCTTTGAGAAGAAAGTAACGGTAAGTATTACCATGTTTTTCTTTCTTTTCCTTTTCTTCTCATCTTCCTCATTTTCACATTGGTCCAATTAGTAGATTAGGGGTATGCACTCAAAGAGGTTGTTAGTCTAGAAGATGCATGATGGAAACAAAGCGAAAAGAATATGCTTAAGAGAGGAAGATAAGTTGGAGTGTCCATTGAATCCTTCGGTTTATCTTTTAAGTAATTGATTCAGAAGGTAGTATTCAGTAGTCAAGTCACTCCTTTGCTTGTGAAGGTATTTGAATTTTTACCARCCGAGTCAGTGGTACTTCCTGATTGCTGTAGTGTTTGTGGCACTCTATTAGCATCTGTTCACTATAATTTCCATTTCTCTTTAGAGTCAAATAGCACCTATTGTTTATTTTGATTTCAATCAGCCAGAATCTGAATTTCAGTGCTTTTTTTTCCAGATAAACTATCCATTTGAGAAGGGTCCCTTGAGCCCTCGTTTTCGTGGAGAACATGCACTTCGCCGTTACCCAACTGGAGAGGAGCGTTGCATTGCCTGTAAACTTTGTGAAGCTGTAAGACCTTCATTCTTCTTGTTAGTATTCTTATGTCAGTAAGCGTTTTGCTATTATTTTTTCATCATTTTATGTTGTTATCTTTGATTCTTCCATTGATATATCACTGCTTTTTGTCATTTCTTTTAACTGTTTCTTTGATTCAGAAGCTTCATTGGCATATCTTGAGATATTTAGTTATACACATATTTAAARTCTTCAATGCTAATATGAGCTGGCCTATAGTGGTGAATATTCACTTGGAATCTCATATAGCTTGAACCTGARATAGTCTCCTATTTTTTCATATACTAGGAGTTTGTAGTTMTCTTTGCAGATTAGGTTTTTTCTCATCCACATATCTTTACTCTGGAACTGGCAATCTTATTTGTGTGGTATCTGCCATTAAGATTTAATACTGATCATCGGAAAGGTGTTTGTTTTAACTTTTCSYTTTCACTTCATCCATCTGGATATCAGCATAAATTTTGGGCTAACGCTCCTAACTATTGGTGCATATTATTGCTGAATAACTCTATTTTACAATAGATATGCCCAGCTCAAGCAATCACGATTGAGGCTGAAGAACGAGAAGATGGGAGCCGCCGAACAACTAGGTCAGAACCTCTGTCCATGCTCTTTATTTCCCCGGGTGCTTTTTCCCTTTGCATTTGTTACTGTCTATCCCTGCCTCTCTTGTTTCTCCTCTCTCTCATGGTCAGAATGTTACAGGTATGACATTGACATGACAAAGTGTATCTACTGTGGATTCTGTCAAGAAGCTTGCCCTGTTGATGCCATTGTTGAAGGGCCCAACTTTGAGTTTGCTACTGAGACTCATGAGGTTAGTAAGAACTTCTGCCCTCTTATGGCTGAGATACATATATATTGAGAATATTAATTTACTTGTGTGTTTCTGATTGAAGGAACTCCTGTATGATAAGGAAAAGCTTCTTGAGAATGGAGACCGATGGGAAACAGAGATTGCAGAGAACCTCAGATCTGAAAGTCTTTACCGTTGAAGAGTCTGATCATTCCATAATCAGTTTTCTTGAAATAAATAATTGGCTTCTCTTGTTTAAATATGCTGCTTGTCATAGGGGGATCTGTTTAATGATACACTCATTTCCTCCTTTGATTGTCCTACACTAATTTTTGTTTTCTTCTTTGGTATGGAGGCATGGAGAATAAACTAATTTTGAGAAAGTAACTCCACTTTGATTCATATCCGGCTCTCTGCTTAATGTTGGGATTGTAATTCATTTTCTTTTTWTGTGTATGAAGTTATTTTCTGGTATTTCKARCCACTTGCSGGTTTACATTGGATCCGGAGCAGTATYTGTGATTTCTGCCGTGGAYATGTCTCTCTYCTGCTACTCATGCAGTGGACCAAGGCCGACMCTGAAGCTGTGGTCATCTTTCTTTTCTTTTGGTGTTTCTTGCATCTCCGGGATGGCTCAAMACCAATGCTGTTGATTCCTTATTTGGCTTGAATGTCCGCACATAGAACRGGTTTTGTACTTGCTGATGCGCTGCCTCAGCTTTTCCAATGTGTACCAAGCCACTCTTTCCTTTCACGCATGCTTATGCATATCTTACATTGGTTGGGTGAGATAATCTCGCCCCTTAGATAATAATAGSCGTTGATTAGCAATATTGATCTTGTTAATGTTTTAATAGTTATCGGGAGACTGGTGATGTTGCCGGAGCATATTTAGTAGAATGCCAACTCTACCCATCAATAAAATCTCTGTTYTCTTTTCTTGTCTCGGTTGACCACCTTGATCTTTCCCTTCWCATTCATCCTCGATTYAAGTTCAAAAATATAAACCCTACATTAGTTAAGAAATTTTGTAACATAGGGATGCCTGTGAATACGATATGACTAAGCATACATTTTATTTGTATTTATTTATTTTAATCAAATAAAATAATTTAAAATAAAATATTAATCTAATTATTCATATTCAATATTTTGTTCGAGTCATAAGCCTTTGTCAAGTTAAGGTAATATTAACTTAGATTATACTAGTTAAAAGTTGAAGCTTTATTTTATAAATTCAAAACAAAAGGTACTTTTATATGTTAAAAATGGAAGGAAATRAAAATTAGAAGTTTGTCATTTTAAATAATTGAATTATCTTCTTGTTTAATTAAAAAATTGACTATGTATTTTGTATGTTTTATTGAATGAAAGYTGTATAACAAAGATTTGGTACTATGGCAAGAAAAGTCAATCGATTCAYTATGTTTTTAGTCTAAATCTAATTGTTATTTTTTTAATGATAATACATACTTAAAATAAGAAATAAATGTTGTAAATATAGGAAAAATAAAAAAAGAAAAGAAAGACCCTCGCGTAAAAGGATGCAGTTTTACAAACCATACGGGCACTAAAGGTAGCGTGAACAAATATTAGGGGTGAAAATAAAATTRACCGGTTACATTGTTCGCCGGGCCCTAAAACCTCTTCGCTACCTTTCTTTAACGCCTCCCGCAGTTGCCAGRAGCTGCTATTGATTCCTTAGCCCTCTCCGTCAGTCCTTGGCGGCTGGAGGTGCAGTTCCCAGCAGCTTTATTTGGATTGGCGGAAAGTAAAGTTCGCCCTAACCGGAGAGGAACAGAGAAGAGATGGCGGAAGAAGCCGTGCTTGGATTTTTAGAGACGAATGAAGAGATATTGGATTCGGGGAAATTCGCGGACGAAAAAGGACTCTGTCACGACGAGATCGTRAACGTCATTAAGAGTCTTAATGGCTTCAGACTTGTCAATGCACAGGTTTCCCCTTCTCCGTCCGGAAGAGTTTTATATAATCGAGATATGCTGTGCTCTGACATTATTAGAGTTTAGCTTTTTGTACTTTAGTGTATTTGGAATTGTCATAAGCTTCATTGGGTGATGTTGAAGAGGAATAGCTTTTGACTTGATTGCAATATGAGGTTTAAGAGATATTTATTAATCAACTTCCGTCAGCTATTCAAGCTGTTTAAAGTAAGCAGAACTTTGGTTTTGATAGAATTGGCACCTCCTGACAACTCTTTAACCTCCACTTGTGTCCCCCCTGTCTAATTGTCCTTCGCATCTCTGCTCAGCATTCAAATCAAGGTTCTCCGGAAAGCTTTTGGAGCATTGAAGTTTTGTTTTCCTCGTATCTGGATTATGTTTTCAAATTCTTGCCTAATTCATTTGTGGGTATTTTCTTATGAAAGTTTGGATAATGCATGAGATGGAAGATATTGATTTCTAGGTTTAAAACATGGAGAAGCATTTTAGTTCTTTTCTRCCCCCTGTTATGAAGTTACGAGGATATCATTGAGGACTTCATTGATAACTAGCTTATACCTGCTTTGTGGCAATCGTGCAGGACATTAAGAAAGAGAGATGGGTCCTTACTGAGGAGGGAGCGCAATATGCCAAAGCAGGATCTCCAGAAGTCCAACTCTTCCTAGCTATTCCTAGTGAGGGTATTACACAAGAAGATTTACAGGTTGCAAGATCCGATCCTTCCTTTTGGACTTGGGAGGGGGGCCGGTTGGGGTGTCTGTCTTGTTGTGTTTGCTTTCTCTGAACTTTAGTGAACAAGATATTCCATGATCAACATTCTTTTTTTRCCCACATTCCCTTCTTTTTCTTTTTGATAGTCGTAGAATCAATTTCCTTCCATTTTAGTTTGCATTGCCAAGATGTTAGAAATTTATCTATCTGCATGTGGGTAAACTTTGATTTGGCTCTCAATGTCTTTGAAAGATGAATCTCTTTGTCTGGTCCTTTAAATAGTATTGACCGAGTGTTGGCTCCAATGCATCTGTTTTCATCTTCTTTTATTCTGTGGGACGTTCAAAGTTGACATTCACTTATTAGGCTCTGACACAGCAACCAGATCTAAAAAATGGGGTTCTAGGATACATATTTGGTCTCGTTCTCTCAGTTTAGTTTCGTAGTTTTCCAGATTTTTTATTTCATTTTAGACCCCATATATAAATGTTGCTATAGCTTGTTACTCTCTAATGCAAAAATAAATGTTTGTGAAATTTGACAATATCAAATGCAGAAAAAACTGGATCCATCACTTTTCAAGATAGGTTGGCAACAGGCCATAAAGAACAAATGGGTGGAGGTAGTGAAGTCAAGGGATTCCGTGGAGTCCCAGGATGCTGTGAAACCACAGGGTCCAAAGAAGAAGTCACAGGATTCTGCGAAGACACAAGTTTCTAGGAAGGTAAAACTTGTCATGGACCTGTTTGCTTTTATCTAGTGGTATTGTCTAAACACTCGCAGGTAGTATTGAGTATTTCTGAACTTGTTCTTATCTGGACACTTGCTACAGGTTGAACATGTCGAGGATAGAGTAAAAGATTTGCTTATAAAAATAAAAAATGAAGAGGTATGAAATACTTCAATTATCCTAGATAATAACCTTTCTTCTTTTGCTTGTTCTTGGTTTAATAAATTTTACCACCTCATTGGCTATTTCAATTTTAGTTGTTTGTTCACTTGGAGGTTTTTATATTGTTTGTTCTAGTAAAACGAGATTGGTTTCGCACATATGATTGTTCAAGTGTTGGGCTACTATTGTTGTAACCATCTCATCTTTCTTACCTTTCATTGTCATTTTGGTTTACTCCTAGTTTTTATGTGATGCCACTGGCATGATCATTGCAGGCAGTTGGTTCAGAGGATATTGATGCTCTTAAGAAAAGAAAGCTTGTTACACAACAGTAATTATCGTTTCTCTTTGACCATTTTTTTCTCCAACAGACGCATACGATGCCTTTATTCTTTGTTTCCTAATTTATACTGATTTTCTGTTTGGTATCTGGATGCTTTTTATGTTTATCTCCTCAAGAATGTGGAAAGGCTACTCAGTGAGAAAGGGTCCAAAGTATGCTCCAAAAAGGAAAATAGTTGCTACTGATCTAACTCGGGAAAATATACAAAGGTAATCAAATAAATGACTTCTATATCTTGATAAAAGCATCCAAGATACATACCTCATAAACCAGTCTCTATGCACTTCCCGAGTCCTGGTTGAAATCTATCCTTCTTTACCTATTGGTAACTTGTGAATCTATTCCGACTTTTTGGACACGAGTGAAGAATATTCTTTGGAAGGACCTTTATTCTGCCCATTAATTTTTGCTTTTTTTCCCCCCCATTCCAAGTAGATAATAATAAGAGAGAAAACACTTGCATTTCTATTTTATTGCATTATAGCTTGGACCTTCAATGATTGGAGTGTCCCTTCATACCTTTCAAACTAGTGCTTACTAGTTTGCAATGTAAAAGGGCCTTCGTCATATTCTGTTTTTATGTTACATTCCTAATCCCAATTCTGTTTTTAATTTTTGACATAAATTTTTTTAATATATGAACAAACATAGTGTTGTATTGGAGAAAAGTTATCTTGCTATACCTGAGTGATCATGCTTAATTCATGGAATGGTAGCTTTAGTTCATGTTGGATAAAACTAATGTCATACGTAGCGAGCACTTGCCATAGTTCACAGTTTCAAATTTTTAGGAAGGTTTTAGTTTTTCATATTTGTTAGAATACGATGCATATTGGAATCGAAAAAAATAAAATTTACTGTTATTGGCAGCAAATTTCTTGGCTGTATTCTTATATTTTGTCTCTTCCTGTTGTAGGGGTGATTGGAGGGAATTGGAGTTTAAAGAGTATAACTTCAGGGCTCGAGGTCAACCAGTTGAAGGAGGCCACCTGCATCCGCTGCTAAAGGCAGGGTTTTGGCATTTCCATCTTTTTAGTTGCTCTTTATTTTTTTTTCTTGTAATTTATGTGTTCCTTTTCCATTGTCCTTGGAACTCTCTAAGTTGAGATATGAGCACTTGCGCATTTCAAAGTTGAATGAACAGAGAAAGAATTTCTGTATTTCCCTAATGCAAAATGTAATAGCCTCCAGATTTTATCGTGCTGAGAAAAAACTGTGTGGGTCTTCAAACTTGCAGTAGTTAATTTTAACATCTTTAGACCACTGCTCCGTAAAGATGCAATGATGCTGAAACAGTCATGTCTTGGTTATATTGTCATGGGATATCATAATTTGTACTAGATTTATTTCCTGTTGGCACTCGGAATGATTTTTTATGTCATCAGCTTTTTGAAATTTTAGGCATCAAATAAGCTGTTTTGTTCGTAGCTCTGTTAATAAATTATTTCATCTGTCATATCCCAAGTTATCATGTTCCTTACACTTAACAATCACCCATGCAGGTGCGGAGTCAGATACAGATGATTTTTACCCTGATGGGGTATGGATTTACCTCTCTGTGTAGTAATTATAATTTCATATTTTTTTAATTTTTACCTATTGAAAGATTTTCCTGGGACTGCCAGTGAAATACTTGATTAACTCTGTGCAGATTTGAGGAGATGCCAACCAACAATTTCGTGGAAAGCAGGTGTCTATTCCGACCCACACCGATTCTTTGTTTCTAGCATATATGTCAAAATCTTTAGTGGAGTATTATTGATGCAATAGCCATGAAGGAGCAGTTGTAATTTTGCATGCATAATGGTGTGAATTCTTTGTACTTGACATTCAGTGGGTTAATGAATTCTTGTTTGTTTCTACCTAAGAGGTTTAAAGTAATTTAGTTTCAGGAATCAGTATCTGTCTGGCATTTCTACAGATTCTGTTGCTTGTTGGCAAATTTTTGTAACCTGTTATTTTGTTTGTTACCACCAGTGAGATCAATGTATAATACAAAAGCTCGGGAAGATGGTTCCTAAATGAAAAGCAGTAAAGATATTCTCATGTTACTTTTTTTTTTGTTTGGTTAATAAATATAAAATATGAAAACATAATATATAAGTGAAATGCTTGAGAAGCTATATATATATATATATAGCTTCTCAATCATTCAATTATGTTGTCTGATACTTACTTGTTGTGGACCCTTTGCATGAAACTTTAAGCTGATTGAATGAGCAATTTTGCTTTTGCCATTCACGTTGTGAATGGTTCGCTGCAGGAAATTTGTTTTCTTTCTCTCTAAGCACTGCAAAGTGATGGTGTGTGCAGTCTGTTGTAGCATATGACATAAATTGTTTTTCTCAATGTGCAGCTACTGGAACTTTGATGCACTTTTCCAACCTCAACAACATCCTGCTCGTGATTCGCATGATACGTTCTTTTTGAAAGGTTGGTTTGGCTGAATTGATATTCATTAGATGTGTTACCTTTGCTTAGTGTTTATATAATGATCACTTGTTAATAATACTTACAGAACCTTCCACCACAAGGACGCTGCCTGAAGATTATGTTCAGCGGGTGAAGCAAGTTCATGAATCTGGTGGTTATGGGTCCCGGGGGTATGCTTTAGAAAAAAGAAGTGTAAACATATATCTAAATGAACCTTGATTGCATTTAACTGAACTTTATTTTTGTAGCTATGGATATGAGTGGAAAAGAGAGGAAGCTGAGAAGAATCTCCTGAGGACTCATACAACTGCTGTTTCTTCAAGGATGCTCTATGCACTTGCAAAGGTTGGAGTTTCCCCATGGCTAAATTGTCCAATCAATATATTTGTGGTCTATAAATGTTTTGATATATACTTAGTCTCTAAGGCGCTCTAGAAAATTCAACCCTGTTCTAGATCCATAAACTGCCTGCCACTTTTTTTTCACCACCTTTTTTTTTCCAATTCTTTTAGTTTCCTTTTAAATGTGGTAACCTTTTTCCTATGTGAGGAGTTATGCTAGAATAGGTAGAATTTGGTTGGATCGGGACCTTGTTTATGCAGTTGACTTAAAAAATTTTGTTTATCCTTTTCTGTCTTTTATGGCTGGGGGTTGGAGTTTAGTAGAACTTATTGGACCTAATTGATGAGGGAATTTATCTAATTTTGTGTAGCTGCTTGAATTAAGTTTTGCAGTGTTTGCTTTCAGCATGGAATCTAAATAGTGGGTTCCGCAAATGGACTTGAGCTACTGCCCTGTTGTTTCTGAGCGGAGCACTAAAAATGAAGAGAAAAAGACTAGTCAAATCATGGTGTTAACTCTACTTTAATATGTTTTGACGGGGGAAATAATATCTTTTGCCATGGTTTATTTTTAGTCTGCAGATCCATTTGAACTAACATATGCAGACAATTTAGATCATGTTACTGTGTAATTTCTTCTCTTCAATTATGTTTTCATTTTGGAGTAGAACATATGCCATAGTATTCAAATGCTTGTATTGGTTGCTACAATTTAGTTTGGAGGTGGGATGGTGTGGAGGGTAGTGGCTTTGTGGTGCATCTGGGAAACCTTTTTCATCTTAAATATGTGAATGCATTTTACATATGTCACGTTAGTCATTAAACCATATTATTATCTAAAATACTTTATAAACATATGCAGAAACCTTTTGCTCCTAAGAAATACTATTCTATAGATCGTGTTTTCAGAAATGAAGCAGTTGATAAGACACATCTTGCTGAGTTCCACCAGATAGAAGGTATGCATGTTCGAGGTGGATCCTGGTTGTGTTTATTTTATTTTATTTTTTGTTCGTGGTGCAATACAAAAACCCACAAAATAAAGATCCACTAACATTTGACCCGTACATATATTCCCCGAAAAGATGTAATTGGTTAATCAATTTTTTAACATCTGAGATGTGTATATTTGACCTGTATCTAAGAGCACAACTGTATCTTTTTCACCACTTATTGGGGACAATTTTCAAGGAATCCAACAAAGAAATGAACTGTACTGGTACAACCTGATTGTGGTGTAAAGCTTAAGCCATATAGGTTCTTCTTATTTACCTTTGTGCTGGGAACCTAACTAGGGGAAGAATTATTGGAAACCCATGACTGATTCACGCATCGCTTCTACATGGGTAATCAAAGCTCTCCAGGGATCTGTCAACATATACAAGTCAACCCAATATCATGCTTGCATCATTTGGCTGTCCCGAAGTTTTTGTAAAGATTTGGTTGATGAGATTGATTATATTAGGACGTATGTCTATGCTTGTACTGATATGCTTCTTGGTGATTCCTGGTTTCAGGCCTTTACTGTGACCGAGGACTTACCCTTGGTGACCTTATAGGCCATCTTGAGGACTTCTTCTCTCGTTTGGGTAATGCATCTGCTTTAAGCTAATATTGTTGCTAATTTTTTGGCTTTAGAGGCACTAACAGTGATCAAATCATTTACTTTTCCATAGAGTCTAAGTAAACTATTGCCGCCTAAATTACAAGCTCAACTTAATTTGAAAAATAGATTAATATTGCATTCTTGAAGGAGAGATACATGCTAGAATAATTATTAAGACTTAAAAATCGATTTTGTTCTCTTTATACAGGAATGTCCAAGCTTCGTTTCAAGCCTGCTTATAATCCATACACCGAACCAAGCATGGAAATCTTCAGGTAGTAAAAACCACTTCATGTGTTAATAGGTAGTAAAACATGAACGTGTATTATTAGGTTCCAAGAATGTCAAGTATTAAATATCCTGATCATACTTTACTTGGTTAGTTATCACGAAGGGTTACAGAAATGGGTTGAGATAGGAAATTCTGGTATGTTCAGACCAGAAATGTTACTTCCGATGGGGCTACCTGAAGATGTTCATGTTATTGCATGGGGCCTTTCACTTGAAAGGTGAGCAGATTGTTTACCTAAGCAGTAAATACATCTTCTCAAACATTGAATGAAATTTATACTGCTATCTTCTGTTACCGTATTTCAATGAATATTATCATAAGTTTCAATTCAATTTGTTGTTTGATGTGTACTGCTGCAATTTGCGATTGACATCTATCAATGTCATCTTAAACTCCCTCTTTATGTTTTAAAGCGAACAACATTAGAATCTGATATAAAGTCTCTTGTTTCGTTTAATTCTGGTACTAGGCCTACCATGATCCTTTATGGAATAGACAACATTAGAGACCTCTTTGGACACAAGGTACAGTTAGCTTGCTTTCATTGTGTCGTATTGAGCATAGCCATACACATTTGCAGCGTCATATAATTTGGTTTTTGGATTTTTGCAGGTGGATCTCGATCTCATTAAGAGAAACCCAATCTGTCGCCTCGGTCTCTAGTAAAATGGATACAGTTTGCTAATGTCTCAATATTTTTTCCTATATTACCACCTCTGCAGTTGCAAAGTGTTTAAACAACTGTTAACTCATTAGAAAAAGTTTTTCAACTTAGCAGCTTGAATTGATGAAAAGGATCCGTTTGTAGATTGAATTTATAGGAGAAAATAGTTGATAAGCTGAACTTTTCGTGTTGATTGACGCACAATTCCTATATATATTCAATGACAACTGGACCTTCCTTGCCTCTGGCAATCTTAATTTTTTGATACAACCTTCTCTATCATGTTAAATCATGATTATTTTAAAAAAATTCTTTTCTTGCCTCGTGACCCTTGCCCAGTTGATATTTAGGGATGATGAGGACCCGAGTAGATCACCAGAAAATTGCGAAGCTGAAATGCAGAGTAGGTCCACAGAAAAGGGGAAAAAAAAAAAGAAAAAAGAAGAGGAGAGATTTAGTATAGAAGAACCCGGACCAGGGCGTCAAAAGACTGAAATAATTCCCTCATCTGGCACCCTACAATTAGTGAGATTGATCCAAATTGGCGAATTTGCTAGGAGCAAGAGAGTAAGAAATGGAAAAATAAAAAATAAAATTCATGTAATTGTTAGCGGGCTAACGGAGTATATTATAGGAAGGAGAAAGTTACTTTAAAAAAAAAAAAAAAAAAAAAACAACGGGGGCAAAGAGCTCGTGGTGTATTGGCCACATAACTCAGTGGTTTGAGCTGCTTCCCCTCGATCAAATCTCACGTAACTCACGGTGTATGAAGTCTTTTCGCGAAGATTAAAGACTTAACTGAGGGGAAGAGGGAGAGGGAGAGCTCCGATTTGGCCGATCCAAAGAGTCTTGCCAGCAAGGTTTCTGAGGTGATCTTCTTCAGTCGGCCATGATAAAAGCGGTGATAGTGATGAACGATCAAGCAAAACCTTGGTTTGTCAAATTCTACAATTTTCAGGTTCATTCAATCTTCCCCATCTTTCTTTTGTTTAGCAATTCTTTGTTTTCCCCTCTCGGAAAGATATAGTATTGATAAATATATTTTTCTTTCAGGTTTTGCTCTAGAACTTGATGCGGTGATTCTGCAATTTGAAATGCATATATAAAACTTTAGGCCATTGAGAAACGGCAAGAGCTGGTTCAGAGCAGATACGGAGGTGAGTCTTGTTAATACTCTATCTATCACATTATTTTCTTGGAACGTATTATTTTTAAAGACATGTTATAGAAATAAATCTTGGATATACCTTTTGTTTCCTCAATTTCAGATGCAGCAAAGTTGATGAATTTCCTCCCATTCTAGTTTTGGTATGCTTTTCGAGGGATAGACTGGATAGCAATGTCAACATTCACCTGTTACTAGTTTATATTATTACTCTACCCAAGGATAACGTTCTGCAGATTTAACTACGTACTTGCTGTATGTTTATTAATTCAAAAATACAGAATGTGATGTTTCGTTTTCAATCATTCCAGGTGTGTGTTTTGCTTTTTATAATTTGGAATTCTTTTAATAGTGCAGTTCTTTGTAGTAGAGTCGACAATGCGAGCAATTTCATTAAGGTGGATTCCCTGTTTGGCCCAGTAAGTTGCATTCTCCATTATATTCCTTAAGTGCCTTTGTATATGGGGGGCTTCATTCATCTTTGGGAAACTCGTTCAGATTTATGTTTACTTTGCGTTTGGATAAAGATCTGATGAGTTTGAATGATGTCTTGTTACCATGCTGATGAGTTATCATTGAGAAACTGACTTTTTCCTCGATTAAAAAAAATAAAAATAAAAAGCTTGTGTTAGTTTACTTCCGTCGCCAAATGTCCTTCTGGTTTAAGATTTTCTATGAATTTCTTTTGCAGGATGCTCATCTTGTATACAAGACATTTGTCACCCTATTCTTTGTGTTTGTATTTGACAGCTCTGAAAAAGAGCTGGCTATGCTTGATCTCCTCCGGTTACATATTTGTAGACTAGAAAAATCTCACAAGTTCCCAAAGCAGTGCCCTAGCAGAGGGACCAACCTAGAATGATAAGTCTTGCCATACGCTTCCAATTCTGATATACAATATAACTTCTTCCACGGCAACGATAAATCAATTTTCTTAACTGCTACTCGAGGCCACCATCATCTAAAACACTGGAAAAGAGGTACCCCGTGTGGCCACGATTGATGAGGTTAGAGTTGCTCAAGTAATTTGAGGCCCGGAGAATTTGATCGGAGTCAAAAGTGCCCCCGGCTAATGGTCTTTTGAAAGAAGACACCCGGCTCGAGGGAGCGCTGAAGTTAAAGGATGAAGATGATGACCCGGAAAGGTCACTGGGAGTTCTTTGAAGCGTTGCTCGCACTAGCCTCTCCCATTTCTCATAAATTCGAGACGTCTACATTTAAGAACCAAATGGCATACAGCATTGCATAGAGCATCAATTCAGGGGGTCTTAAGAAGAACCAAACGGCAAACGCGAGGAACATCTTCAAGCTTTGCTCATCATTCACGCGGCGTTAATTTTCTATTAAACAAAGGAATATTTATTCCATTTTGAGGTCATCAGTACCGAGTCGTTGCCTTAAGAGGTTCCCTGCACATTTCTCTTTTATTTTAAGGATTTTCTTCGGTCCTCTTTAACGGTAACGGTAAGCTCTAATTTAAGGAGAAGGGGAGAGAGAAAAAAAAAAAAAAAAGGGGGGGGGGGGTGGGTTGTATCTTGAAAGAGTATTAATCGAGAGGAAGAAATGAAATCAAAGGATGAGTATGAAAGCTGGTTGTGAGTCCTTTTGACCTCTCACACGGATTTGCTTGTTGTGAATAATATTATATGATTATATGATTGGTAAGATGACCTGACAAGATGATTATATAATTATATGATTGGTAAGATAATTAAACTCATAATGCATCTGAATCCTTAATTGTACTAGACTATGTCATAACAAAGGGAGCTCCAAATGAGTCAAAATTAACAAATTGAAATTTAAGCAATATATAATTTGCCTACTTAAGTAGCAAGATGGTAAAGTACCTCTTACTTTAAGATATCCCATCCCCCTTATATATTAAGAAAAGAGAACGTAAGGTGCTCAAAAATTGAGGTTCATATTTCATTATTTTCCACATCTTAATGCACCTCTCAAGCATAAATAAGGAGGATTTTGCAACTCTGGCCGAACAAAAACAGATCGTTTGGTATCCATCATCACATCTCTTTGTCCTGGAAGAAAGCTAAAGTGCATAACCGTGGTCTGCACTCAAGTCACAACCAACGGAGACCTGTAAGTATTAATTCAGCGTTTGGTTCTAAGCCAAGTGCCCAACACAAGTCTACTCAATTTGGACCGCATAGGTATCGTCTTACAGACACTTGGGCCAGCCAAGGATGTTTTAGATGCCATATCCCTTGCAATGGACACATTTAAAAGATGTTGTAGATCCATAAGCACATGTGCCATTAGGGGCCGTTTTGAAGGCTCGGGGTTGAGACAGGCCTTGGCTATCAGGGCCATTTTCATTGCTTCAGCCATATCATGCAGGACTGTACTTACCCAAACCATCGGATCTATAATGTTTCCGAAGTTGGGATTGTTGGTCATCAACTCATTCATGACGACATCATCCTCTGCTGCCTTACCTGTGACTAGCTCAAGCAACACCTTGCCAAAGCTATTAACATCATACACACAGGTTGTATTAAATGTACTTGGAAAATCAGTAAGATAAGAACGAAAATTCTGCTGAGGTAGTAAATAAATTCAGAGAGGAAAGCTATAATCATCTCGAAAAGGTGAGAACAAACAAAAGCAGACAATAGAGAACTCTTTGACTACTTGACTCAATCAAATTTACATACCAAATGGTCCTTCGTTGGTGCTCCTGCACGTAAACAAGGAAGAGTGTCACAACTCAAAAAGGCAATGCATAAACTGAAATTAGAAAACAAGGATGTCATAAGATTAAGATTGGCTCAAACAGCTTCCATTATGCATATCATAGAGCCAAGACAGACACCCCACCATTTGAATTTTGTTTATCAGACATGGTCTATACTTCGTAGAAGAAGTTCAAAAGTCTCATATTGGAAGATGAAAGTTTCATCTGAGAAAAGCACATCATACCAAAGACATAAATGCTTTATTTAAATTAAGTCTCTTCCAGTTCTCTCTATCACCTTTTGCTAAAATTATTCTGTGATTTGAGCATCTGATCTTGCTTGACTCACTTCTAGAACAAAGAGTAGAAGGGAGCGAAACAACGGACTTCCAGGCACCAACAGAGTACATCGAGGTCCTCAAATTTCAAAGACCATCATCAATTGTCATGCTGAGGTCGAGGTTCCAGAACCAAGATGCTTTCAATAGGAATCCAAAATCTTCACAGACAAATTTTATTTCAAATGGATAACCAAGCTTTTCATTCTCGCTTAATTGTCTGGATCAACCTAGTAAATGCCTACTTTCAAAATGTCAATGTGCCAGTACTTATGTGAAGATGATAATGCATGTATCTCACTAATTTGTAGTGTGGAAAATCCAGGAATCTGGTAATTCTAGTTTGATTGCTTTACCTTTCCTCAGTACAGACATCACCAAGGCTGCGTAACTGCACTTCAAAGTCATCATCAGGAAGTATGCGGCTCACTTGAATATCTCTTTGGGAATACAGAAGAGAACTATTCCAAAGTTAGCGACAAAATATTGGTATTGTTACAACGGAAGAAAGCAAAAAAAATAAAAAAATAAAAAAAATACTATGTTTAATTCTTAGTCACCTCACCTGTGCAAAAGGGGTGGAATGCATTGATGGTGCAAGTAAGACACAGCTCCAGCAAGTCCAATAGCAAACCTGCATCTCGTTCTCCAATTCCCCAAATCATCAAGGTCTCCAAAAGCAGCTAAGTCTCCGACTGGCATATATTTATAAATAAGATACTTCTCATCCCCATTCTCCAAGCAGTGCCCCCACGGAGGCAATAGTCCAAAATCCGAAAATTTGACGAGCGCTTTCAATTCTGAGATGCAGTATAACTCTTTCTCGGCCGAAGCTAATTTGATTCTCTTGATAACAACACGAGCGCCGTTCTCTAAAACACCGCGAAAGATATTCCGGAAGTAGCCATTCTCGATGAGATTGGACTTACTGAAGTAATTTGAGGCTCGGAGGATTTCATCATACTTAAGTGTCTTCCCGAATAATAAGCTAGAGGAAGCGTCGAAGTTAAATGATGAGGATGATGACAATGAAAGGTCACTTGGAGTTCTTTGACCGCAAAGGCGCAGTTCCTCCCTCCGCAGTATAACTCGCACCAGCCTCTCCCAGTTGTCATAAACTTGAGACATCTACAACAAATCGTCGATTAACGTACACCTTTTGAATCGCCGATAACCTGAGGAAATTCAGAAACCACATCCTTGTTACATCTTACTTGACATATCACTGCATTGCATTATCAATTCAGGAAGGAGAAACCCAATTACTAGGAACATCTTCAAGTTTTTCCAGTCCAATCAATGGCAACACGCGGCGTTGACGAATGAAGGTTGATTTCATTTTCAGGACATCGTTATTGACTCGTTGATTTAGGAGGTTTCCCATACATATTTTCCTCTTTAAACATGCTTGTGAGGTCGTCTTCAACCGTTTGGCGTTACCGACTTAGCGTCTAATTTAAGGCCCAAAATGCCTCATAATGAACGCAACCAAAATATTTCACTTTTTGTCTCAGAAGATGAGGTAAATTTGAAGAGAGTGTCTTTTTCACGATAACGCTATTAATTTAAATTCATCTCGAATAATATTTTTAAAGTTCAATTTTTATTTGYAAGAAGACGTTGTRTCTTCTAARATGATACCACAARAAYGATCGAACATGAGATATRGTTTGAACTTAACAGTTCATTCACAAATGATTCTAAACTCCTAAATTAATATCTTACTTTTATTATAAATCGTATTTTAYTACCTAATTCATAATGCATAAAAAAATCTCTTTTATCTTCTTAACGTTCTAAATTATTAATTTTTGGGTTTTTATAATTTAATTCATCTCATTTTGTAATATCCGAGACATTAGGCCATTTTAATGATATTAAATTTTCAATTTTAGTTTGAAAAAAAATAGTTAGATATCTATTATGGTTAGATTCAGGAGGATCTTTTATTCCTGAAGGATCCATTACTCTAAATGTCAGTAAGAGGAGGCAACGTAAGGTTAGCACCTGAGGCCAAAAACTAAGGGGGACAACCACCTACGTGATTGGTCCAGGTAGCATAAACGAATAACCTCATTGTTTCAATCTCACTTAAAGGGGAATCTCTACACAAAACTAGCTAGCTTACAAGCTGCAGAACTCCCAAATTGGAGGAGAATTCTTCAGCATTTTGCATACACAATGAGAAGCACTCGCTCAAATGCAGAACTTGGTACGTTATTGACAAAGAATCAAAGCTAAAAGACTGAGGGCGAATGTGCTCCTGGCCATATTGGCCACTTCCTTGCTCAGTCTTCTTCTGCCTTTTCACTTGGTTCTGCTATATTTGAAGACGTAACCTGCCATTCGGAGAAATTAGGGGTCTCTTCCCATAGTACTGTCGAAAGATTCTCTAATGCTTTAAGAATATATCTCATTGGGGGTCGCCTTGAGGGGTAGGGATTGAGACAAGACCTCGCAACAATTGCCATAGCCCATACTTCATCTAGTAGATCTTCATCTATAATTAAAGATGGGTCAATAATCCTTGTCACCCGTTCTTTATTATATTTATTGATGCAGTGTAGTGTCTTCTCCAACCATTCTGCATCAGTGTTACTGGATGCGCTGATACCTAGCTTCCCCGTTACCAGTTCAAGCAAAACCTTTCCAAAGCAATAAACATCATAAGCACAGGTTGCATTAGGCGTTCCTGGACCAAGTCATTGAAGAAGAGAAGAATGAATTCGTTGACCGCAAAATTAAACAATAAATAGCTGTGACATAAATCAAATTTACATACCAGACGTGACTTGTTTAGACCCCCTGCATATAAAGAAGTAAGCTTGTCAAAACCTCAGCTAAGCAACAGAAGCAATGATGCCAAAAACAAGGAAGTAAGCAGAATGGTTCAAACCGTGGTTAGGTTGAATCTGGTCATAAATGAATAATCCTATTGACGTCTATTACAAAATGAAGAGCATACTTACTGTGTCAACCGCAGGAATCTGGTAATCCTATTCTGATTACTTCGTTTTTCCTTCTCCACAGGAAGCACATGACTCAGGCTTCCTAACCGTACTTCATAGTTATCATCAAGAAGTATGCTGCTAGCTTGAACATCTCTTTAAGATTCAGAATAGAAGAATGTCAGGTCGGCTTTTAAGCAAGAATTCATAGGGGGACAAAATTCGGAGAAGAAACTGTTGGAGTACCGATGAACTAGGGGAGGAAAGCAGTCATGATGTAGATAACACAAACCCTCGGCAGCTCCAGTTGCAATCTTCAATCTCCTAATCCAGTCCAGCGATTGTAAGCTGTATTCATCATCACAATCAATTTCTCTGAAAAAGGAACTTGACAAATCCCTGTTAGACATGTATTTATAAAGCAGAAACTTTTCGTTCAAATTATCCAAGCAATGCCCTAGCAGAGGCACCAATCTAGAATGAGAAGCCCTGGCAAATGCTTCTAACTCTGATACACAGTACAACTCCTGCTTAGCGGATGATAAATCAATTTTCTTAACTACTACTCGAGTCCCATCATCTAAAGCACCGAAAAAGAGGTCCCCAGAGTGGCCATGCCTGATGTGGTTGGAGTTGCTGAAGTAATTTGAGGCCCGGAGAATTTGATCATAGTCAAAGGCCTGCCCGACTAATAAGTTTGGTAGTTTAAAAGAAGATACCCGGCTGGAGGAAACGTCGAAGTTAAATGATGAGGATGATGACAATGAAAGGTCACTGGGAGTTCTCAGACCGCTAAGGCGGAGCTGCTCCCGCCGCAGCGTCGCTCGTACCAGCCTCTCCCAGTTGTCGTAAACTTGAGACATCTACAACAAATCGTCGATTAACTTATACCCTCAGGCAAATACGTTGAGGAAAATCAGAAACCACATACATGTTTACATTAAGCATCAATTCAGGAAGAAAAAACCCAAATACTAAGAGCATCTTCAAGTTTTTCTCATCATTCAATGGAAACACACGGCGTTGACGAATGAAAAACGATGTCAATATTAAACAAAGGAAAGCTGGTTCCATATTGAGGCCATCGGTATCGCTCTGTTGGTTTAGGAGGTTTCCTGGACATTTCTCTTTTATTTTAAAGATTCCGTAAGCCGTTAATCTCTAATTGAAGGCGCCCAAAGGCCCAAATTATCAAAAATGGGGTCAAAATGTCCCTCTTTTACTGTACATCTGCGAGTACCTAATTTTCAAAGTCCCCTGTTTTTTCTGAAAATTTTGGATTATTTTGTTTAGAGCTTTTCATAATATTCATTCATCTAATTTGCATAGCTATTTCCCAGTACAAGAAATACCTGAAAACGTATATTTTCAGAATTTCCTTCTTTTTTACCTCACTTTTCAAGTGAATTTCACGAGTATCAGATCTAAACTGTTTGTCACAAAAATGAGGAACTACCCCATTTCCTTTTCTCCTACTCCATCCAAATTCCGTATCTCATATAGACGGATCTATTGAAGGAAAAACTTTGTAAGAGTACCAAACAAACAGGAACAAGAACCATCATTAGCTAAACCATCCTCTCCCTCAATTCAGAGAAACTGAAAAAAGTTGCAGTTTGATAGCACTGTTGCTCAATAAAAGTTGTTTAAACGAAACTGGCTAGCTTACAGAACTCCCATACGGAAGGAGAATGTTCAGCATTGTGCATGTACAGAAACAGATGTATTACTGATGTATTATTCACAAAGAATTAAGACTAACAGCTTGAGGATGAAAGGGATCCTACCCATATTCTTAATATCCTTGCACGGGACTCTGCAGTCCGCAGCTGTAAACTTTAGAATCACTGGTTACCCCCGAACCATGTCTTGTTAGCCCCTTTATCAAAACTATGCAGACATCCCATAAAATTCCAATCCAACAGCAACCAAAACATTTCAGCATTAACTCTTACGGGGGACTTGAGATTTCAGGAGAGGCTGGAGACCCTTAACTACAATGCTCATGTTTGGCCTGAATTCGGGATCATACTGCACGCGTATTGCAGCCACTGCTGCCAACTGCATCAAAAGAGAATAGAAATAGCACCTTTAGTTGCTATTCTTCTCTTTTTCTATACTACCATGAGTCTTATACCAATAAAAATGATTCAACTTAACAATAATGGATATCAGRGGAGGAATATTTCCTGAATATAGTCTTCAAAAAGCTATTACACAAGTGGCAGAGAGATGTATGAATGACATCTCCAGATACATCCTCAAGGAAGGTTAGTAGGAGGCTTAAGGTGGAAATATAAAGTAAGTACATAAATTCTTTAGAATAAAGAAGCTCTATTTTCAGGTAGGATGACATCATGCAGGTCTTGTGGAGGAGTTCTCAAAAGTAGATTGGAAAACTGAGGCACCTCAAGGTTCCATTTTCTATCTGGTGAGATAGAAGGGATCAATCTTAACTGCTGCAAATTTTAGGAACAGTAAGGATTTGTTTCGGAGGGTACTTTGTGGCTAACTGTCTAGGCGGAAGATTGAACCATCTTATCCAGCATTTCAGCGGGCTCAATAATCCCAGTGCCTCATATGTAGCTTTTTTGGGGAGTCGGGGTAATGCTACAGACAGACCAAATTGGTGACAAATTTAAAATGGGGATCATCAAGGAAGCAGAGCAGGAAGTTGAAGATTTCATGCAGAGAACAGAGAAGACTTCTTAAGGAAATTAAAATCCCTTGGATAAAGCACGAAAAAATTCAGTGTAGTTTCATTGGCCTTTTGCAATCCGGTGAGTGGGGGTTCGGCTAGGAGGCTGAGGAAGGGGTTTCGTGGTATTGACATCCGCCAATGCAGTGGAGCGTGAGGACGAGTTCACCAAGGAAATTCTATGCATTGAGAATACCATCTGGGGCAAAAGTTTGAGGTAAAGTCTACAACTAAGGGGATCCTACCTTACTGTTTCAAAGAAGAGCTATAAAGAAGTGTCCTGCTGGGTTAATCCAACTGAGTAGTATCCAATGAATCAGGCAGCCTGTTTAAAGAATGATTAAACCAGACTTAAATGTATACTTAAGACCAATTGAAAACAGCTAATGATTAACATTAAATTCTTAATTGAACTTCTACAAACCTGTCAATCTTAAATAGTAGGGGAACTTTCCAATCTTTTAAAGTGCTTTCAAACTGCTCTGCCCTTACCTTCGTTCTCTAAGGACACAGCTTGGTCATTCTCATGGCTCAGTTATGGTGCTTCATGATCGTCCAGCCGCAATTGTTGTGGTGACCGGATTATGTGCCAGGAATGAGGTCAGGCTTCTCGATTTTCCTGGTCAAATTTGACTGAGTAGATCATGTCCTCTTGCCTTACTAGTTTCAATGGATTATCTATCGCTTTAAGAATATATCTCATTAGGGGCCGCGTTGAGGGCTTGGGATTGATTGCAAGACTTTGCAACAATTGCCATGGGCTATACTTTTTCTAGTAGATCGTCATCTATGATTAAAGATGGCAACAATCCCTGCCACGTGTTTTTTTGTCATATATGCTGATGCAGGCTAGCGTCTCTTCCAACCATTCTTTCTTGGCAGCATCACTGGATGCACTTACCAAGCTTGCCCGTCATTAGCTCAAGCAAAACCTTTGGAAAGCAATAAACATCATAAGCACAGCATGCATTAGGTGTTGTTCCTGGCCATTCAAGTAAAATATTATAAGAAAGAGTACTTTGTGTTGTGAACAAAATGGGTATTACAAATCCTGTATTTATTCAGCTTCCGAATCATCTCGAACCAAATAAACCAACAAGCAAAATCACATTATTATCTCTGCTGGTTCTTTTACATTTTAGAATCTTTTCTCAGTAATAAGAGAACTGACATTATGCACCATTCTTGTCATGTAGAAGTAAATTCAACTCACATATTTCAGAGTTGCTCAGAAGACAGGATAAGAGAGGCACTGGAACTGAAAACATGGTTAGAGATAGAACGAAAACTAAGGATTTTGTGAAACTTGGAGATCAACCTGCAACATCTTTGCAAAATTTAAGGAGAAATGTTGCAGAGGGATTGTTCAGATGACATTATATATATATATGGAGGTAGAATTGCATTTTAATCAGATGTACATAACAGAAGGGCTTCGTCTAGATTCCCTGCATGTGAAGAAGAAACTGTCAAACATAAAAAATGCAACACCAGCAGTTAAGTTACAAAATCTCTGAGCCAAAAAGGTAGTTGAAACTGGAACCTAGAGATTCAATTATACAGATGACAGGGATAAGGCACCACGATATCTCACTGGTACTCTGTAACTGTAACAGAACAAATAATCTAATGCAATGTCATTGTTTTACTTTAATGTTCCAGCCTATGTGATAGATAACAACATGCTATCTGGAATGTCTTTCAAAAGGAAATCTTTTCTAACTTTTTGTACATTCAAAAGTTGTGGCACCATGTTCCTTAAATTTTATTTCACTACATTATGGTGTCTGAGATACAAAACGAAATGGCTAAGGTTGAGTTCAAATTCCAACAGAGAAGTCATCCGCCAATGCACCTGTCTAAATCTGTATCTATAACTTCTGACAAATTAAATTCGGGGAAAGCAAGCCTTTGTTGTAGTCCTCTTGAGAAAATACTTACAGTGGCAATTGCAACAATCTGGCAATTCTACTCTGGTTCACTTTCCTTTCCTCAACACAGACCTCACTGCAGCTCCCTCGCCGCACTTCAAAGTCATGGTCGAGAAGCATGCTGCTTGCCTGAATATCCCTTTGAGAATCAAAAGTGAAGCATTCCAAGTAATCACAACGTAATCCAACAATAATAAATAAAACTGAAAAGGGAAAAATTCAAACAAGCAGTTCCCAGGGTACCTGCGAACAAGAGGGGGAACACATTTATCATCGGCAGCCCTAGTTGCAATCTTTAATCTCGTCATCCAGTCTAATGATTCTAACTGACGATCACCATCTGAACGAGCTTCCCAGTACAAAGTGCTCGATAAGTCCCTGTTGGGCATAGATTTGTAAACCAGATACTTCTCATCAAGAAGTTCCAAGCAGTGCCCCAGTAGAGCGACCAATCTAGAATGAGAAGCCTTTCCAAAAATTTCCAATTCTGACAAGCAATGTAAATAATTCTTTGCCGATGACCATTCAATCCTCTTTACCACAACAGGAGTTCCATCTTCCAAAACACCGGAAAAGAAATCCCCAGTATGGCCATGCCTTATGAAATTGGAGGCACCAATGCAATCTGTGGCACGGAGAATTTTACTATATTCAAATTTCTCCCCAGCTGATAAGTCGGGGAAGCTGAAAGAGGACATACGGGGACAGGAAACACTGGCATGAAAAGACAAGGAGGGGAAGCTGAAAGAGGACACACAGGGAGAGAAACACTGGCATTGAAAGACGAGGATGGTGATACTATGGAAAGGTCACTGGAGCCATAAGAGTACTGAGGCGGAGCTGCTCTCTGCGCAATGTGGCTCGCACCAGCCTATCCGAATTGTCGTAGACTCTAGACATCTATGATCCATCAACAACAACTAGTAATATCTGGGACAGAAATTCTTGCAAAGTTTAGCATAAACTGATGGGATTCAAGAACTTTATCCATAAACATCATCTTGAACTTTACATTATACATCAATTCAGTAAAGAGCGATTACTATACAAAGTTTTTCTCATTCAATTGGAAGACACAGGGCACTGATGAATGGAAAGGACCATTGAATTGGTAGAGAAGGAACGCTGTATTTATTTCATTTTCAGATACAACAACTTGGGCGTCATGACTCTTAAGTGAAGTCGTAATATTTTGTTGGCTTTGGACAWCCCAGTTGAGAGATTTCCTCAACATCTTTTATCTAATGCAATCAATTATCTTCTTTTTCAATGTAAAGTAAAAATGTCATTTTAATAGTAATTTTAGTCCAATTTATTATCTCCTTTATATGTGTATTTTAGCCTATTGTGACAAATTTCTCTTTTCTCCTAAGCCACTTTGTGGAACCAGATAAAGGGAACAACAGAGACAGGCAGACATGAAAAGCCAACATTGATACTCGTAATACTTGACTACATTCAGAATCTGAAAAATCTATATAAAGAAAATGAGAACAAGTTTGTCTTTCTTGCATTTTACCCCTTCCTTCTTTGGAAAGAGGTGGAGCCTTTATCATTTACATTCCACAGGAGGACCAGTATAGAAAGGATCAATTACAAGGAAAAAGGAAAATGAAAGCTTTTTTCAGCCAGAAACAGGCCCCAAATAATAACAGTAATAAGAATCATCACCTGGCTATAACCCTGCTACGTCCTTCCATCCCCAGAAAATCGTTCAAAGCCAAAAAAAACCGTGGAATTTGATGTCATTGCCTGCTAAAGAGACAATTTTTTTTTTTTCCCTTTTTAATATCTTTCTATCCAATTACCTCCAAAGGGGCTGTACAACTTTTAAACACCAAAAGTCAAAATAAAACTGGCTTGGAACCCCCGAAATCCAAATTGGAGGAGAATGTTCAGCACTGTACTAACAAGCATGGAACTCGAATGTAGAGTCTGCCATGTTATTGACAAAGAATGAACAACAATCATCTCTTTTCTAGTCCTCATTTGGTCTTTCTACATCTCACTCGTCCAGCGGTTCAGGGAAAATCTCCTTCGAATGCCGTCTAGTCGAGGATGAATATGCCSATTCGCCATTTTGACCACTCCCCTGGCAGCCTGTTGTTCCTGACTGTTTAAAGCTACTGCCTCCTCCTCCTCTGTCAGTTGGTGCCACASGTACAGCTGCTACATCTGAAGAGCTATGCCGCTAGCTTCCAAATAAAGCAGCATTCGATTAACTCCTGGAGGAAGTTGCCCTACGCCTTGCTGAGCTAGTGTGCTCTTCCCTTACTAATTTCAATGGATTCTCTAACGCTTTAAGAATCTCATTAGGGGCCGTCTTAAGGGCTTAGGGTTGAGGCAAGACCTCGCAACAACTGCCATCGCCCATACTTCCTCCAATAGATCTTCATCTATGATTAAAGATGGGTCAACAATATTTGTCACGAGTTCTTTGTCATATATGTTGATGTAGGGTAGTGTCTGTTCCAACCATTCTTTCGTGGCAGCATCACTGGATGCACTGATACCAAGCTTGCCTGTCACTAGCTCAAGCAGAACCTTTCCAAAGCAATGAACATCATAAGTACGGCTTGCATTAGGTGTTGTTCCTGGCCATTCAAGAAAACATCATATGAACGATACTTTGTTTTGGGAATAAAATGGATATTCCAAATCCTGAATTTACTCGGCATATTAATCATCTTGAACCAAATAAACCACAAGCAGAAATCATATTACTATCTCTGCTCACTGATGTTTTTTTTTTTTTTTTTTTTTTTTTTGCCCTTTTTTGCTTTTTTCTAAGTAATGACTTACTAGATGAAAAACACTGACATTATGTACTACTCTCGTCATGAAAAAGACTAAAATATTTCAGAGTTGCTCAGTAGACAAGAATAGAGAGACACTGGAACTGAAAATATGGTTAGAGTTACAATGAAAACAAAGGATTTTATGAAATTTGGAGACCAAACTGTAACGTCATTGCAAAATTTAAGGATAAATGCGGCAAAAGGAAGTTCAGAGGAAATTTTTAAATATTAAAAGAGCAGAGGTACAACTGCATTTTAATCAGATATACATACCAGAAGGGCTTCGTCTAGATTCCCTGCATGCGAGGAAGAAAAACTATCAAACCTTGGTTATGCAACATAAGCAGTTGAGTTAGACTACCTCCGAGCCAAAAAGGCAGTTGAAACTGGAACCTAGAGATTCAATTATACAGATGATAGGGATAAGGCACCATGGTATCTCACTGCTACTCTTTAACCATAATAGAATACATAATCTAATGCTAGCAATATCATTGTTTTACTCTAATCTTCCAGCCTATGTGATAGYTCAACATGTTATCTGGAATGTCTTTCTAAAGGAAATCGTTTCGCACTTTTTTTTTTTCATTGAGAAGTTATTAGTGCCACCAGGCACCATATATTAGTTTTATGTTCTCAAAGGGGACATAAACGGCTGAAATGTTTCATTAATTTTATTTCACTAAATTATAGTTTCCAACTCTTGTACAAAATGGTATCTGAATCATACAAAATGAAATGGATAAGGTTGAGTTTAAATTCCAATAGAGAAGTCATCCACCAATGCACCTATCTTAATCTGTATCTATAGCTTCTATTAAATCGGGAAAGCGAGCCTCTTTTGTAGTCCTCTTTCAGAAAATACTTACAGTGGCAATCGCATCAATTTGGCAATTATATTTTGGTCCATTTTCCTTTCCTCAGCACAGACCTCGCTGCAGCTCCCTAGCCGCACTTCATAGTCATGGTCGAGAAGTATGCTGCTTGCCTGAATATCCCTTTGAGAATCAAAAGTGAAGCATTCAATCACAACCGAACCCAACAATAATACAGTACTTAGAAAGGAAAAAATTCAGACAAGCAATTCCTGGGCTACCTGTGAACAAGAGGGGGAACACATTCATGATGTAGATAACACAAAGCCTCAGCAGCCCCAGTTGCAATCTTTAGTCTCGTTATCCAGTCTAATGATTCTAACTGACGATCACCATCTGAAGGAACTTCCCGGTACCAATTGCTCGATAAGTCCCTGTTGGGCATAGATTTGTAAACCAGATACTTCTCATCAAGAAGTTCCAAGCAGTGCCCCAGTAGAGGGACCAATCTAGAATGAGAAGCCTTTCCAAAAATTTCCAATTCTGACAAGCAATGTAAATCATTCTTTGCCGATGACCATTCAATCCTCTTTACCACAACCGGAGTTCCATCTTCCAAAACACCAGAGAAGAAATCCCCAGTATGGCCATGCCTCATGAAATTGGAGGCACCGAAGCAATCTGTGGCACGGAGAATTTGACTACATTCAAATTTCTCCCCGACGAATAAGTCGGGAAAGCTGAGAGGACACACGGGGAGAGGAAACACTGGCATTAAAAGACGAGGATGATGATACTACGGAAAGGTCACTGAGAGCCCTAAGAGCACTGAGGCGGAGCTGCTGTCTGCGCAGTGTAGCTCCAACCAGCCTATTCCAATTGTCGTAGACTCTAGARATCTATAATCCATCAACAACAACTAGTAATATCTGGGCCAGAAATTCTTGCAATGTTTTGCATAAACTGATGGGATTCAAGAACTTCACCCATAAACATCATCTTGAACTTTACGTCCATACATCAATTCAGTAAAGAGGGATTACCATAACAAAGTTTTTCTTATTCAATTGGAAGACACAGGGCGTTGATGACTGGAATGGACAATCGAATTGGCAGAGAAGGAATACTGTATTTATTTCATTTTCAGACACAAAGACTTGTGTGTCATGACAAGTGGACTAGTAATATTTTGTCGGCTTTGGACATTCCCAGGAGGGATTTCCTCGACATCTCCTTCTGCCTCGACATGAAAGTAATAGAATTCATCCAACTTAATAAGGGACAAAGTGATATTTGYCGATCTAAATCTCACGCTCTGTCACATAATTAATATAAGAGTTCTTAATATGAGATCGGATACAAAGTAATCGAGAATTATTTAAATAATTTTTAACTTAAAAAGTGTACAATCAATTACTTATAAGTCGATTAAAGCAAATTCAATAATAAAAGACTCAGGATCAAAGTCTTCAATTATTAAGATGATGTTTGGACTTTTTTATTGATGTGTTTACAAGAAGAAGAATCTGAAGGAAAGGGGCACGAACGCGTGGAGGTCCCATAGTCTAGTGGTTAGGACATTGGACTCTGAATCCAATAGCCCGAGTTCAAATCTCGGTGGGACCTTTTTGTTTCTATTGTTTTCTCTCATGTGTTGGTTAGTTTCTTGCAGCTGGTTTTGACACCGTACGCTGTTATGCTACTTATAATATTTTAAATGAGCCAAGCTTTTGTTATGTTTTTATACATTAATATATTATTCCTTTGAAAATTATTTGTTTTTTTTCGTTTTTTACATTGAAAAATATATCACAATTAAAAAATATATATTTTTAAAAATAGATCATATTTCACTTATCAATATATCCTTAAATATTTTTTTTTCCATCTTCACCTTATTTAATTTTCATGCAGCATAATAAATTCACATTTTTTACCTAATGCAGTCAATTATCATCTTTACTAATGTAAAATAYACATGTCATTTTAATAGTAATTTTAATTAAATTATTATTTCTTTAATCTGAGTATTCTAACCGATAAATTTTTCTTACATCCTAAGCCACTKTGTCGAACCAGATAAAGGGYACAACAGAGACAGGCAGACATGAGAAGCCAACATTGATACTCGTAATAATTGACTCAATTCAGAATCTGAAAATTTCTATATAAAGAAAATGAGAACAAGTTTGTCTTTCTTGCATTTTACCCCTTCCWTCTTTGGAAAGAGGTGGAGCCTTTATCATTTACATTCCACAGGAGGACCAATATAGAAAGGATCAATTACAAGGAAAAAGGAAAATGAAAACTTGTTTCAGCCAGAAACAAGCCCCAAATAATAACAGTAATAAGAATCATCACCTGGCTATAACCCTGCTACGTCCTTCCATCCCCAGAAAATCGTTCAAAGCCAAAAAAAACCATGGAATTTGATGTCACTGCCTGCTAAAGAGACTTTTTTTTTTTTTTTTTTCCCTTTTTTAATATCTTTCTATCCAATTACCACCAAAGGAGCTGTACAACTTTTAAACACCAAAAGTCAAAGCAAAACTGGCTTGGAACCCCCGAAATCCAAATTGGAGGAGAATGTTCAGCACTGTACTAACAAGCATGGGACTCGAATGTAGAGCCTGCTATGTTATTGACAAAGAATGAACAACAATCATCTCTTTCCTAGTCCTCATTTGGTCTTTCTACATCTCGCTCGTCCAGCGGTTCAGGGAAAATCTCCTTCGAATGTCGTCTAGTCGAGGATGAATGGGCCCCTTCYCCATTTTGACCACTCCCCTGAGAACCTGTTGTTCCTGACTGTTTAAAGCTACTGCCTCCCTCTGCTCTGTTAGTTGGTGCCACTGGTAGAGCTGCTACATCTGAAGAGCTATGCCGCCAGCTTCCAAATAGAGCAGCATTCCATGAACTCCTGGAGGAAGTTGCCCTAAGCCTTGCTGAGCTAGTGTGCTCTTCCCTTACTACTTTCAATGGATTCTCTAACGCTTTAAGAATATATCTCATTAAGGGCCGTCTTGAGGGCTTAGGGTTGAGGCAAGACCTCGCAACGATTGCCATTGCCCATACTTCCTCTAACAGATCTTCATCTATGATTAAAGATGGGTCAATAATGTTTGTCACGAGTTCTTTGTCATATATGCTGATGTAGGGTAATGTCTGTTCCAACCAATCCTTCATGGCAGCATCACTGGAGGCACTGATACCAAGCTTGCCTGTCACTAGCTCAAGCAAAACCTTTCCAAAGCAATGAACATCATAGGCACATGTAGCATTAGGTGTACCTGAACATATCAAAATAAGAAGAAAATTTCAGAAACAGTAACATACAAGAAAAGGTTGATGCCAGATATCCATACAGAAAAAATTTTAACTCCTCACCAGCATGGGCAAGCAAAATAAGCAACCGCATTGGATCAATCAAGAAAATTCAGACCAGAAGAGCAAAATAGAGAATCCTTTGAATGTTGATATTTTTCATGCTTTTTATCGGTATCCAGAATATATCTCCAATTCAGAGTCTAGCTGTATAACCAGAATATTAGTAACTCTAGATCACAATAGAAATTTCTTGAAAGATGGCTTTTCATCGTAAGAACAACTTATCTAATAAATCACCTATTTAATGCCTGATAATGGCTTTTCACCTTCTATGTGATTGCGCTCTTTCTATGTAAGACAAGGAAAACAAGAAATGGCACTGGCCATTTGGTCCGATTAATGGTTTTTGTATGTTATGAAAGAATTGGGTGGAAGTGAAACTTTAAACATGTACCAAATCAGTGTAACAAGTTTAATCCTACATTTTGAATCATGATACTGCAACATTGGGAAAATATCAAATATTAAGCCCTAATCTTGTCTCTGATCAGTGACTAAGGTCGCAGTCAAATACAAAGCACGCCATAAAGAATTAAACCAAACCTAGCAACACTTAAATTGGCAAATGAACAAAATATTTGGGCAAAGAACGATGAACAATTAGATGCGTTCATTAAAGGAAAATGCACTTACCAGARGTGCCTTGTTCAGATGTCCTGCTTGCAAGTGAAAAATTACTATGTTAGAGCCTCATTTCAATGAAATAAGCAGACAATGCAAAAGAGATACACAAAGTTACAAGAAATATAAAAGTTAATATTCAATATATTTGCATGATTTAATGTCATAAATGATGTGATTATTCCCAAAAAGAGAGCAGCAGTTGTGATTAACAACCAGAATCCACAAAACTAAGGTTCTACACATAGTCAAAAGTTTTTAGAGTTCAAAAGATAAATTCTCCTTTAAGAAAATCTGTATCCTCCTTCAACCTATTTGTAGAGTCAGGTTCTTCAACAGTCCTAACAAATGTACTTTTATGAACAAGACAGACATGCCAAATCAACCAATTTTTCAAAAGACAACATAGATTTAGGAAAGATATTTTTCAAGAAATGTCAGATTTCACTGACATATGAAATTGCATGTGATAAATATCGTATGAATCATATCTGAATACTCCGTCTCATCTAAATTCTAAGCAACTCTACTAAGTCTTTGTACTGCTATTCAGGTTTGCTGACTATAATTAACAAAAATCCTGCCTTAGGACATTTCAAGCACATTAAAAGCTTTGGCTGTCAGTGAATAATTAATGTTTTCTGTAATCGCCTACCTAGGCACTTTTAAGGCATACCAAAGACTATTCGACTCTTGATACCTTAGTAATATAAAGAGAGACCAATCCAAGCAAATTTCTAACCAAAGATATCACATAAAATCATTCATATACTTTCTTTAGGATCAATTTTTGATAGGAAATTCATAAAATTAACAGCTCATCCATGCAGTCAAAACCATACTGTCATTTTCCTCAAGAATAAAACGGACCACATTTAAGTAGGAATTATCTGGAGAACATTGAATTGAAGGACTAATATGTTGCTTTATCGGTAAGGATTTTTAAGTGATTTTCCCAGTTAAAAAGTAATCTCAAAGACAGATATATTTCAAAAGCACAGATATTACTTACTGTGGCAACCGCAGTAACCTGGTAATTCTATTTGGATGGTTGTCACCTTCTTGAGTACAGACCTCACTTAAGCTCCCTAACCGTACTTCAAACTTATCATCAAGAAGTATGCTGCTAGCTTGAACATCTCTGCAGGAATGGATAAATAACAAATATCATTAAGAGGACTATAAGCGTAACTTTGATGTCACAAAAAGTATAAACGTAGTAGGATCGCAAAAAATGGCGGATTATATGGTCTAAAAATTCCTAAGATGAGCAGAAACATAACAACCTATTAAAATGCATAGGTAAAGGAGGGCATCTTGAATGCAAACCATGGTGATACTAAGTAGCATTTTGTTTTCATAATCTTTCTTATAACTGAGAGTTAAAGTAAATGCCAAAAGCTTTTGGCTGTTCCCTACCTGCATATTTCCTGCATGGACACCACATATTAGTGCCTCCTAGAAAAGCTATTGCCACATCATAGATTTTCGGAAAGTATAGATAATAGTAGCTTATCGGAGACTCATGAGGATATTGTGAACTGCATGTTATCTTATTCATATTTATGTTTTGACCTGGGAGAGGCGTTTGGATCTCATGCAAAAATATCAATGTATTGCATGGAATTCATCCGAAGTTCAAAAAAACATGGAATAAAGTAACATTATAATGCTACTAGGAAACTTCTTCCAAAGCATAACTGCCTTCCTGTGACAGATGAAGTTCAGTGCAAATTAACAGAGACAATGATAAAGCTTGAGAAAGCTTATTTCTGTTCTCCAGGGAGGACAAAGTTTGACTGTGATTCTATTAAAGCATATACCAAGGTGCTTATACAAAAGCGAACAACAAAGAAAAAGTCGCCGATGCCAATGATCAAAACACCTCAGTTGACAAAAATTCAAAAAGTAAGTTACCTACCACAAAAGGAAAGAAAGTAAGAGCCTAGTACGAGCTTAGTGAGAAAGCTAAATTTCTCTCTCTCTCTCTCTGTGTAAACATGTTAACAGTTTCTTACTTTGAACTTAAACTAGGTTCTCGTCCCACTAAATCTACTACCTGTATTTGAAACTCCCAATCGAAAGCCAGAATTTTCCCCATTTTGCTTCTTGAAGACTGAAACTAAGAATACTATATAATCAACAGTCACTGCAGCAGACAGAGGCCAAAAGATGTTTCATTAACAGTGTAGCAGATGCAGCTCAACCAATCATATATATAAGTAGAGTTTATATAAGAACAGAAAATGAGCTGTCCGTTTGCCAGGAAGAAGCAGCAAACTTCATCCAAGAAAATAAGTTTCAAGTGCATTTCAACAAATCCTAAATCCTAGAGTCATGTCTCCCTCGGAGAGAACGAGATGGTGAATTTCTAAAATTACTAACTTCTGCCAAATATTTTATATTCAGTATAAACTTCTTCAAGAAAACTTCTAATAATTCATAACTTTTTGGCATTCTTTCAACTTTGAATATTACTTCCTTTCTTTCTGTCCTTCAGCACAACMAGATAAGTGATATTACTAGTTTTATTTCAAAAACATTCTGAAGTATYCCGCATGTCTTAACTAACAACTTAAGTTTATTTAATGAATTCACAAAGGAGGCTTGATTTATCTATAGCATGGCACATTAAGACAAGATATATACAGATCTACATCCTTGCTGTTATGTTGAATGCAGACATTCAAGGATTTAAAGAAAATGAGTAGTTATTAATGGACAAGCACACCTTACGTTAAAGGGGGCACATGCATGCAAACGTGGTAAAAGTTTGAAAACTGAAGGTGACACTGTTATCGTGAAACAGAAGAAAAAGGCTTTGCGTGCATGAACCAAAGAAGTGAAGTCCTTAGCTTCCAAAAGTCAACTAGCAAATAGACCTGAGTTGGTAAGACCCACCTCCAGAAGTAAAATGGCGAGCTTTTCATTTTCCTTTGTTAATTTTTCCTTCTATCATTCAATGCCTTGCAATACAAATATACTAATTGGCACTGCCTATATTTATATCTTGCAACTAGAATACTAAAGATGCTTGAACAGTTGAAGCTGTGACAATAACATGGACGTAAAGCATTACCTTTACTTCGGTTTCCTCATTAGTCAACCTAAGTCTCCTCCCATACCAGATTGTTTCTTAAGATATGAAATATCATCTTACACATGAAGGTCCAGTATTGCAGCAGCATAAACACAGTAAATCATAAATATGAGAAAGTTGACAAATTAGGAAATAAAGGGCAGCAAATAGAAATAAAAGATAACAAGATAGGAAAGTTTACAGTACCTATGAACAAAGGGTGGATTACATTCATGATGCAGATAAGAGAGACCCTCTGCAGCTCCTATTGCGATCTTTAGCCTTGTTATCCAATCAAGTGACTGTAAACTATCATCGTCTGAGTTGTTTTTCCTAAATAAAGAACTTGACAAGTCTCCATTTGGCATATACTTGTAAACCAGAAACTTTTCATTCTCATTCTCCAGGCAATGTCCCAGGAGAGGGACCAATCTGGGGTGAGAAACCTTACTGAAGAAGTCCAATTCTACCATGTAAGCTTCCTTCTTGACTGAGCGCATATCAATTCTTTTTATTACGACAGGCATACCTCCTTCAAGAAGGCCCCGGAAAAGATCACCAGATTGACCATTTTTTATAAGATTCTCATCATCAAATTCACCAGTGGCTTGAAGGATCTGCTGATATGTAAATATATCCCCTAGACTGGAAAAGTTTAATGACATTCCTGGAGGCGAAGGACTAGCACCTGCAGGAACAGGACCAACACCTATGCCTCTTTGATTGGCTGCACCTCTTTTGCGGGTGAAGAAAATGAGCAGTAGCAGCACAGTCACCAGAAGAAGTATAAGGCCCACACCGCCTAGAACTGCCGCCAATATTATTTTAGTTCTGCGGCTCTTCTTATTGGATTTAGGAGGTTGTGTGGCATTTGGAATTCCAAAATTGTCAAATGTCAAGCCCCTTTGAGCATAGAATGATGCACATTCTCCCGCAGTCCTCTGACTTGATTCATTTTGGAGGCAATTTTCAGTAAGGAACTCGTTGCTTTGCACATAATCTGGAACCCTGCCTTGAAAGTAATTACCCGAAAGATCAACCAAACTGAACCTCCTAAGTACACCATTGAGATTTCCATAAAACAAATTCTGAGATAGATTAACCACTGCAGTTGTGGCATTGGCATTTGAACTAAGATCGGGCAAAGTACCAGTGAAGTTATTTCCAGAGGCATCAAGAAACTCCAATCTAGGCATTGACCACAGTGCATCAGGAAGAACACCAGTAAAAGCATTATGACTTAACACCACAAACTGCAACTGGGCTGAAGGTGAAAAAAGATTGGTTGGCAATGAGCCGGAAAGCAAATTGTTTCCTATCACCATTTTCTGCAGATTCCTTAAGCCTCTCAAGTCTGGAGGCACTGGTCCAGATAAAGCATTGAATCCAATATCAAGGTCAACCAGACTGGAGAGGTCACCGAGTTGGGCGGGTACCGAAGAAGACAAAGTATTCCCAGAAAAATTTAAGAACTTCAACCTAGACAATATCCCAATGCCAGGAGGAATGCCTCCAGTTAAGAAATTGTTAGACATACTAAGCAAGGTAAGATTCCTTAGAGAAGCAAAAGACACAGGAATGGATCCAGTAAGTCCATTGTGCGAAAGATCAAGAACCTCAAGGCGCAACAATTGACCCAAACTTGATGGAACTGACCCAGCAAGGTGGTTATGAGATAAATACAGACTGGTTAAGCTACTCAAATTGCCAAGACTGGAGGGAATAGCACCAGTAATAGAGCAAGACCTAAGATCAAGCACTTGGAGGGAGGCAAGCCTTGACCCAAACCAGTCAGGAATTGAGRCCGGAAGAGCAAAATTGGAGGCGTTAATGTAGGCCAAGCGGGTAAAATTTTGTAGGGCGTCAACTGAGAATTGAGGGTTCTGGCTTCCAAGACGGGTTCGCTTAAACCCAGAGATATTGATTCCGGTGACACGGCCATTCTGGCATTGGATACCAGTCCAGTTTCTGCAAGGTTCAAGCTTTATAGGCCACTCTTTTGCTCTCAAACCCAATGAAGATCTCAACTGAAGCAAAGATAATCTCTCCACTCGAGAACGCAATAACTGCTGCTGCTGCTCTAATGTAGAGTTAAACAACAAGGAGAAAAACAAAACGCACAAGAAAAGGACTCTGCTCCGCCGATCCACCATCTCCACTGAGCCTTCATTGAACTCCAAGAATCCTTACATTCATAAGAAACATATATACAGGTATGTATATAGGCGTTTATATGTATAGCTATAACAAGCTATGTATCTGAATGATTCTGTTAAAGAAATTAAAGATTCTGAATATACATTTGCTTTTGCTTCTGAAAAAGAAGGAACCAAACTAATCAGGCTTACCTTATGGACACAAGAGGTTGAATGAATCACAACCCCTGATTTGATTCTTGAAACTATTCCCTTTTTCTTTTCTAATCTTTTCTCGAGTTCTTGAACTCTTTTCTTTTAATTTTTCCCCCTCTTCTTCTCTCTCCACCTACTAATATCTCTTTCTTACAGTTTCTTCCGTTGACAAAGGAGAGAGAAAGGGTTAAKGAATGTTCGAAAAAAAATGGGGTTAASACGAAGGGAGTGCTTGGGCTGTATGGACTACTAGTGAACAGTTCTGGTTTTAGAGAGAGAAAGAAAGTAAAAGGGTGGGCTGGTCTGAGTCAAGGCTGTTGTGAGCTGCAGCAGCAATAGCAGCAARATATTTATCTCTCTGTGCACACCGCTGCTAAGTGCAAATGTGCAATCCCCACAAAAAGCGAGGAGTAGTAGAAAACAAAAAGGCTCGTAATCTTTTCCATTTATAAATGAAGAAACAAATTTGCTGACATTTTCAATATTTCATGAATTGAATGAATGAGTTGGGTTGGTTGGTTGGTCTGGCTTAGCTTAGGTTTGCCCATTCCTTTCCCCGGCGACGACTTATAAAGTTTCGCCTTTTCTCAAGTGTCGCACRAGGGTTTTTTAGCCAGTGGACCAATATGGCTCAGGGATCAGGGTTTTGACCATGGACCACACAAAAAGAAATTTCCAACCGATATAGCTCGGGCTCGGAGTGGCTTGCTCGATTTGGCAGAGCCCGGCGGAGGAGTTGACSGCCGGAAATCCCGCCCAATACAGCTAAGCTTAAAACCACTCTCACTACRGATGGTAGTATAATATTAATTAGGTAATTAAAATTCCTCCCCCAAGAAACTCTCTCTCTATATAAATTTATGCTTATTTCAGTAAATGATTTGCTGGTATTTAATTTGGGTTCTTATTTGGTATGGAAGAGGGGCCATGAAATTGATTGAAGATTCAGTGCAGCTGTTATGGGATTTTTAGTAATTTGATTGTTAATTGAATTTGATGTTCCTCTGTACTATACTGCTACTTTGTATTTATGGATGCTTGCAAGCAAATCGAAAGCAATGGTGGTGGCAACTGCGACGATCACCATCCCCAGTTCTTTCTCAGTCTCAAAATCTTCCATTTTTTCTTTTTTCTTTTTATTTTTATCTCTTGGTTTTGGGTGGTTTGCTGAGTTGGGTTTTATTTTCCTCCAAAACCCAAGAAAAATTAATATGGTCAAGATTATAATTGAATATTTATACTGAATTAGTGTCTGAAATATTAAAGAAAAGGTAGTCTAGTTGTATGGTAAAATTAACACGGGTTACTCTGGAATCATGCTTATAATGATTAACTCGGAATTGAATATAATATTTTATTTAATTTAATCGTCTATTAATTAGAGGATCGAAAACTAATGATTCTTCTTATCATTTTATTGAAGAGTATCTCTTTACCGGTTAGATTAGATAATCACTGTATTAGGGATTAGTGTTATACGTGCATGTCCTTTCCTTGCCGACCACATGCCTACTTTGGGTTTAGCCATGGACTTGAAGCTCTGTTTGGTAAGAAATTGGACAATTTCAGAGAAACGATAAAAGAAGTAGGTTCAAGGTGCTTCATCTCACGGCTAAAAAGTTCGTTTTCCTATTTATTCCTTCTTTATTTTACTTTTTTTAGAGCGAGAATATTATATTATAGAATTAACTTTTGACAAATGATTAATCTTCTCTGATTATTACATAAATATTGATTAACATATTATTAAAGTGCATCGAAGAAAGAAATACTCCTACTAAGATAGTATAACAGAGTTTAAATGATTGCTTAACGGTTCATACCTTGTTTAKTTTATTATTAAACTGCRACTTCCATCCCATCATATTACAAGCTCCTTTTGTTCATCAAGGCATACTATTTTTATGTCTTTTCCACTTTCTTTTTTTTTTCTTTTTTTAACAATGATTTCATATTAATGTATCAAATCCAATAGTTCGAAACAATCGATAATCAAATTAATAAGTCAAAATCAAGCCTCGTACTTATTATCCTTCTTTCTTTGATTTGGTCCATACTTTCAACATTTATTTGTTTAATGGAAAAAAAAAAAAAAAAAAGGCGGCTGGAATGGTTCATAATATGACATTAAGAGAGCTGACTTTGAATTGGGGCAATTTTCAAATATAGAGATACTAGATAAGAATAGTCAATATATATTGTGATTATCCTATGAGACATGTCAACTTTGAAAAGGGTTGTCCAGATTCAGATAGTGATGCATGAGGATGATGAAGAGATTCAAAAAAGAGCTACAAGTTATCTTATAATATAATATGTTCTTGAAGTAATATTTTATGATTTGCTATTCTTTATGGATAATGAAATGGCCATTATAAGTAAAGTTTGGAAAAGATCATTCACTTGCTTCTGATTCTGGTTTATGAAGTCCAATTTATAATTTTTGTATACTTGATTTTCGTGAATCATATTTATAAAGAAAAAAATTAAAACTTTACTGCTAATTTTAAGTGTAGAAAAATAATTTCTACGAAATTTAATAAAATAYTAATTTCGAGTCTTGTAATTAATCAAATCACCCCTTCYAYAATTTGTTTTTTTAAGTCAAAAAGTTATTTTGAATTACGTATTTTTTTAGCCGCTTAAAATAATTATAAGTTTAAAAGATTATACTCTGAGTAAATTTTAAATTTGAGTTTTGTAAATATATTGGAATAATTTTATTTCCTTTACTAATCTTGACCAATCTGAAATTAAATGTTTTAGGTACCCAAGTAATTAAAAGAAATAAGTGTACTATTTAAAAAAGCGGTACATATTCAATATTACTACTTCTGGAATCAACTAGATTGCCGATTGCTATTCACTAAATCTCTAATGACCTCTTAATGGCTTCTTTGACTTAAATCATTACTATCTCTCAAATTATCTCATATTTTTAACCAATTATGTATTTTATCTCAAAATTAATCAAAAAAAGGTAAAAACTCATTCATTAATTCCTTTTTATTGCACGAAACTTCTTTTTTTTTTTTTTTTGAATTTGTGATATAATAATAACAAGAGAAATAAGGTCAAAATGATGTCATTTCAAGACATTAATGCCTATCATGATAGAATTGAGCTGAAATTGGTAACAAAGTAAATAAAAATTACTTTTTCAGCTCCTTTTTCTATTCTAGTGTTTGGTTGATATAATGGTGAGAAATTTGAAACGTTTTGAATATTAATTTTTTTTTCAATTTTATTCTTATTTAATGAAATCATATTATTCATTTGATTAATTTTCAATTTACCAAAATCCTCCTTGTCCTTTATACTAATCATTTAGCAGTAATTGATCTTCAGTTTCGCATAATCAACCTTATTTTATTTGTCTAATTAATAAAGTWTGAGCAATTTCAATATCAAACCATGATTAGGGACTCTTACTTTTTCTAAATAAACTAGCAGCAATCACTATAAGCAAAGTCATTCGGATTAAATTATGATAAATTCTAGAAAAGGTCAAATGAAGAATAAAAATATTATTGTTATTGTCTGATCAATTTATTGCCTTCTTTTGATGTGTATTCTAACATTATTTGAATTACTTGATACGGTTCAATAACTCTTCAATTTGAATAAAATTATGCATTATTACTATGAAGTTATAATTCTTATATTAATTTTAAACAAAACGACAATGCTAGCTTTTAATTTCTTATAATTTTAAATACCTTAATCAATATGTGTTTTCAACTTATTCTAGAATTGAATAAAAGTAATTAATAAGGAATAAAATAGATAAAATATTTAATATTGACAACTAATTTTATTTAAAAGAGAAATATGTAGCAGATGGACATTCACCAAACGGAAAAAAGTAGAAAAAATTTATTAGTTCGTGAATTATTCATATGAATTAAAAGAAGATATGTAAGATTAGAGTTGTACTAAATTTTTACTAAAACATAAAGCTATGTCGCCTAAATTTTTTAATACGTTCTTTATTATATAATTTTTATTGCGCACCAATCATAATATAAATACTGTATATATTTAATTTAAATTATAATAAAAACTTACAATATTATTTATAGCATTGTTATTTAATGACGTAATAAATAATGTATTAAAAAGATGTTTTAAGCCTAAATATTATACTAATAATACCAAGCTGTGCATAACTGGGGCGCGTTTGAAGTCACGTGTTAAACACTTTCGAGAGTTTTGTGGAGTAGAGTATATAACCAAAAGAAACGTGATGATTAGCTAGTCAAACAACCGGTCAACGCTTTTGGGCTTGGGGAGGTGGACCCAGTCTCAGGTGGTGCTTCCTCAAATATGTTGACAGCACACCACTACCAATTTACAGGCAACAATTACCAAAAGATAATAAAAAAAAAAAAAAGCACACAATGATAAATTTGAGATGGACTGAGCAAATTACTAAGTAAATTCCTATTTTAACCTTTTATTATTAAATTTTTATTTAAATAAAAATCAAAATCTAWAAATACAATACAAACAAAATCTATATTTGTCTCGTTGAAATGAACATATACGGTGATATGAAAAAAAAAAAGTACACATGATAAATCGGAGGTGACTGCGATCTACAGTGAAATTAGCAGCACAATTAGAGAAAATGGCACCAAATTTGACGGCGGAATCGGGTAGCTCCATGTTAAGGCATTTGGTCGTGCCACAATAAATAATTTCCCATCCGTCAACCACTCTTTGCTGTTGCCTTTGAAAACAAATGGACAACCACTCCCTGCTTAGGTGTACCACTTGTTTTGCAGGCAGGAATATCGCATGTATTGTACCTTTTTTTAGTCTTAATTCTTAGTACTAGTACTTGCCTTTGCATTGATACAACTTGGCTGCATCATTTTCAATTCTTACTAATCCTTTTACAGGGGCCCACATCGCCTCYATTATATATCGTAAATGATGTAAATTAAAAATATAAAAATGTAGATTTTATGATTCATTTTAATTAAAATCTCGATAATTGATTTATTTGAAAGAAATTTCTTTAGATAATAATAAGAAAAAATCACTTTAAATTTAACTCTTGAGATGAAATTAACTATTCCAATCTTACTCTCTTTTTAAATCATATTGACCCATCTCACCAACAACGTCGATTGTTCTTTCTAGGCTCAGTTCGCGATTCCTCCAAGACTTCTTCTTGTGCTTTGATCGATGTATTAGAAGATTAGAAATTAAGTATAGGCTAATTAAAGGTTTTTAGAATTTTTTATTATTTAATTTTCTTATCATCTCTTTTTAATATAAAAATTTAAAAAGAAAATATACTATTGAAGCTGTCATTAAGGCTTGGCGAAGAAAGACAATAAGGACATTAGGAGATGATGCATTTTGAAAATAATATCTATAGCACATGTAGTCCATTAATTACGTTGATTTACCGAATATTATTATTTTTTATATATTTTATTTGACTCAATCTGAAAGCATTGGCTGTCGAGTTTAAATTGTACACACATATTACCATTCTCATCGGGATCGTTTCCCAGGCTGGAGATTCAGATCTACTGCCCTAAAAACTTAGGTTTGAATACATAATCCTTATTTTCAATTTATATTTTTGAAAATCAAATTCAATACTCGACTATTAGAATATTATCTCAAAAATCCTATTAATCTTAAACATTTTTATAAAAAAAGTTCAATTTATGAATGTTGAGAGTTTAATTATCGAAAATAAAAGAAGAGTTTAATTCTCACATTATAAGACTAATTCAGATTCGACTCGTACGACATCTAAAGAACATGACTATTCTCAAATGAAAACCTAACTCAGAGCTCTTTAAACATGAAATAATAAACAATGATTGAATATAAAACCTCACTTTAACTTAATAATTCACTCGCTGAATGACTTTAGCAATTGAATTAAGATTAACGAATGTTTAACTAGCTAGGAAGAGAGAAAAGAGAGATTAGTAAATGATGATGTGTCAGATCTATGATTAGGTTTTGGTATTTGAAGGCATAAGCACTAAAATAAAGAGGATTAGTAAGTGGTGTTGGATTAATTAATGATTAGTAAGTAAAGTGAAAGGGTGGCCACACGCGAAGCATACATAAACAAATCTCAAGCTAATTAAGTAGCTCTATGATTTTGGATTCTTCTAATACTTTCTTTATCAACTTCACAATCATGTTCCTTTTCTTTTTGCCTTTTGAAAAGGAGTTGGGAGCAGACAGCATCCTAAACTTCGAGTAAAATTTAAGATCTCAACCTACATAAAAAAATCATAATAAGATAAATAAATTTCGATTAGTATGTTAGTTAGGGATCGATAACGTAATTCTTACCATCAATAAATAAATTTCGATTAGTATGTTAGTTAGGGATCGATAACGTAATTCTTACCATCAATTTTACACATTAACCGATTTCAAAAAAAGGCGTAAAATTTGAAAGAATATATATATATATATATATTCAGGTTTTGAATTTTCAGATAATTGTTTTGCTGTTTTGCACTTAGGGACAATTTTAGAGCAACATTTGGGGATCAGATGCTTAAATACACTCGCTTTCTTTAACCAAAATATCCAACCCGACTAGCTTAATGACACTGTCACTTTAAATGCTGATTGGTTGATAATCCAGTACATTTCCAAAAATAAAATGTAAAAAAAGGAAAAAAGAAAACATCAATTATATTATACTTATAAAGAAAAAAGAAACCCACTAACATCCAAGTTTGGCAATCATGTTTGGACTAGATAAATCTCCTTCTAAAATCCCAAGGGTTTAATCAATTTTTACATCCAAAAGTACAAATTAAATGCTGGATTATTTAATTAATTAAATAATTATATATAATCGATTTTTATAATTTTTATTATATTATTTATTCCTCTCTGTTACTTAAATAATAATACAATATTTGTTTATGTATTATTTGAAGAGTTATCATAGTTAGCYTATGTATAATCTAATACGCTCCTCATGACACTAATCATAATATGACTTGCGCTTATATATATTATTAGGACAATCAATTAAATTAGAGGAGACGAAATGTTGAACAATGAGTTAGAATACGTCGCGTCATTCTTGCTCGGATTATTATAATATAGAGCATATATTACATAATGTATTGATATATACGATTAAAGATCTCATAATATATCTCTTAGTATACATTCCATACTATATCAAATAATAGCGTGACATATCACTCATTCACTCTTCTTCTTTTCCTCATCGGAGTTAATYTATATGCATATCGTTCTCGAATTAATATGATAGAGTATGTACTAAAAGATTTAAAACTAATAAATACATATTAATCGTTCATTATAACAACACTTTCAAAAAAATCATGAAAAAAAAATAAATGTTTTGAATGGTATATATATATTGTAAACCTTGAAAGCCAAGGTGCTTCTACCAGAAGTATAACTGAAAACCACCTACCAGAAATTAAAACTAGTTAAAGCTCATCATAAGTACAACAGCAATCAATTTCTTACCAGAATTTGCTTCTCCAATACCAATCATTATCGAACTAAAATTTTCAAAATAAATTTTTTTAAAATTTGATAAAGGTTTTAAGAACAAGTCAAAATTCAGTTATAATATGGGGATAAATTAGTAAAATGTTAACCGGTATGTTTGGAGTTAGAGAAAGAAACGTCAAAGACGTATTATTTAATATATTTTTGGCAGCGATGCAATCGAAGAATAATTATAATTATTATATTATTTTGAGGATGTATTTATTGATAAATAACAAATCTGCAGATTAAAATAGCAGCGAGAGAGACGTAGAAGAAAAAGGGGAGCAGATTATATAAATATTATATTCTTTTCTCCTGCAGCATCAACGTTTGACTAATCCCATATTGAACCTTTATCCTCAAATTACTTTAGAATTTTGAGATAATAATTAATATATACTATTTAATTGATTGAGTATCTAATTTCATAAATTAAGTAATTTATGATTATTTCTGAAATATACTTGTATTTTCCAATTATAGAAGAAAGTCTATAATTTGTTTTATTTTTTTAATCAAAGTTATTTTTAACAAATTTTTCTTTTCCGAAAAAGGCCATTCCAATTCCAACAAGCATACATGGGCCTAATCATTTGGACAAGGAACTGACGAGCCCGATCGGGTTAATGAGTTGTTTTGATAATGAAAAACAATACGTATATCTTTTAAGCCTACATCAACTTGGCCCACTAAGGCCTACATCGCTATAGACCGAATAAGCTTGCCAACGTTATTCAAGCCTTCATTAATACTGGGCTAAGAAATGGGTCACTTTTACTGTCTAATTATCTAGCCCCAATCCACCTAGTCATGAGCCCACTCCTAGAATAAATTGGGCCAAACTTCATGGAACTCGAGACAAGCACGTAGTTCTTGAACTTTTTTGTGGGCGTAATTGTAAATAGAGAGTCAGAGTTAGATATTTTGATATCCCACCAATCATACATCAGGGAGATAAAGGATATTTTAGGGTTGTCCGCGGTTCGCGGAGTATATCCATCAGATCTTTTCCTTATCAGCCACGGTCACGTGGTAGGTGGGCCTCACTTAGATATCTTCGTATCTGGTAAGAAAAGTAGTAATTAAACTACTGTTTTATTAAAAAAATTAACCTCAATTAGTAAAAACATTAACCTTAGTTGGTCATAATAGGGTAAGATGATAGTACGGAAACTTCAAACAAAAATAAATCCTTTTGAGTTAAATGTCGATGACCGCTAGAAAGCTCTCATTAGCTTATTTCTCTTTTAGGTCCACCTCGATTTTTAATGAAATTTGAGCTAACAAAACAAATGGGATTAAGATGTGGCTGTAAGAGATAAAGATATATGATTATGATGACGTTGTTGATGACATCACCATTTTTTTAATATGATAAGATGATGGTGATATATTCATTTATCATTATATGATTATCCTTTCATAATAAATGTTTTATAAATAGATTAATTTATTAAGAGTATGACTCATAATACGCGATCAAACCTCTCTAGGATAATATCTCAATTAATTAAAATATAATTAAATAATTTAATGACATTTTTAAAAAATTAAATTAAAGCTAAAAATTCAAGCCCAAATACAATTTTTAGCTAAGTTCGAAAATTATTTGACAGCAATTAAATGATTGAGATAATTGATAAATAAATGATTAAGTTAAGATAATATTTTTTACACAATTTTTACTTGTATTKTTATATTAGAAGCGCTTCAATTATTCCTTCATTTGAATAAAAGTCAAAATGTGGTGATGCAATTTTAATTAAAAGGAAGTATTTTTGTTAATTCAAAATGCTAAATGATTTGAAAAGTAGAAAGTCTCTTGGGCCCGTTTTGGGACAGGCAAAAGTTGTTAACGGAGCCAGTAGCTTTTGTTTCCTAAATATCCGTCATAGAAAGATCTTCTTTGCTAATAAAATATAACTAATATTCTCTCAGAGGGATGATTTTGGGCCTCTAACCCCACACTGCCGACCTGAGTCTCACTGAGATATTTCCCAACTTAACCAGAGTTGGATGGGGAACGAGGGGCCGCAACCAAKCCTAGCTCCAAACCGCCCTTTCGCCCCTATATAATCGCCTCTTGCTTCATCCATTTTTTCATCCCTTTCTCCTTTCAGGGCGGGTTMTCTTTCTGCCCTTCTCATRTCCCGATATTTTCTTGTCCTCTTAGGAAAATATCTAGTAGTGTTATAATGGCTTCTGCAGATGTGGAGTTCCGATGCTTCGTCGGTGGTTTGGCTTGGGCCACCACCGACCAGTCCCTCAGTGATGCCTTCTCTCAATTCGGCGAAATCATTGAATCGAAGGTCCGTTTGTCGCAGAGATCGGATCCGACCCGATTCGGCTTTGTTGACACTTGATCTACTACTCTCTGTTACTGTTACTCTTGTTCTCTGTTACTATTTGTGTTACTAATATTCAATTCCCTGAAACGGTACGTTCCATCTTCCTCTTTTTAGAGACGAAGATCGAATCGATTTTAGTGTTTCAGATCTATATTTTTGTTAATTTATCTTTTGTGGATCTGTGTAGATCTGACGTTTAATTTCATAATTACAGATTATTAATGATCGCGAGACTGGAAGGTCTAGGGGATTCGGATTCGTTACCTTCAAGGATGAGCAATCGATGAGAGACGCCATCGAGGGTATGAACGGTCAAAACCTTGACGGTCGCAACATAACCGTCAACGAGGCCCAGTCCCGCGGTAGCGGTGGRGGRGCAGGCGGTGGCGGTTTCTTCCGTGGACCYCGCCGCGATGGCGGTGGCGGTGGTGGTTACGGAGGCGGACGTCGTGATGGAGGTTACGGAGGGAATGGTGGATACGGCGGTGGTCGTCGTGAAGGTGGTTATGGTGGAGGTGACCGTGGTTACGGCGGTGGTAACGGTGGTTCCCGTTACTCCAGAGGTGGCGGTGCTTCCGATGGCAATTGGAGGAGTTAGATCTAGGTTTAGATGGAGTGCAAAAAGTAATTGTTTAGTTACGATCTTTACAGGTCCGGTTTCGGTTTATGGGTTGGGGGTATGGTTCGTATTTCCAGTTGTTTCGTTATGGTTACTTTGGTACTGTTTTTTGACCGATGGTTCGTTGTGTTACTGTTCTCGTGGCAAAAATTAATTGATATTTACAAAGTTCTGTGGAATGATGTAAATTTGAGATTTGGTTTCTTCCCGTTATCTTAATGGCTTGATGTTCTTTAGTTTTTTGTCCAGAGCACCATCTTCATTCGAGCATTTATACCGTAGAATTAGGATGAATAATCAATTACATCGAACTTGAATCTCAAAAGCTAATCTGTTATATGAATCTATTAAAGATTTAATATTTAATTTCAATTTCAATTGAAAATTTTTGGGCTTTTTGAATTTGTCCTGAGATTGAAGTAGGTAGTCTGGAGTCATAACCATCGATCCCAAATGGATTCCTACCAACAGAACACTGTCTTGATGATTTTGGAAATGGACGCTATGCTGTGTGCTACGCGAGGAATTGTTCGTAAGAGACATAAAAGAGCTCTTCCCATGCTGAAAAAGCTTTAGGGTTGTTTTATAGGTTTGGAATTTACAYTGAGAGATAGGGCCCATCAGCCCCAACAAAAGGCACTTGGGCTTTGCGCAAACACACGACATCACTGGGGATGGATCCAAAAGCTTGAGCCTCCTTATTGGGCTGTGGAGAGAGGCCCAAAGTTGGGAGCATGTCAGATCCATTTAGAAAATTTATGACCTTGATTGAATGAACTAAAAAAATAAAAAACGGAGCGTCTAGGCTCCGAATCCAAAAACAAACCCAACTCATATTTGGTTCTATGATTATCAGTTTTATCAAGAATAGTTTTTATTTGGATTTGTTAACTGAGTTGACCTTAAATTGTTAAATGAACAAATTCATTAGAAGTGAATTGAAAAAAAAGTAGAAAGTCGTAAAAGAAAATGATATTGTGGGAGTGTATGTATGTGCAAATTCGTATCCGGTGAATCTTTAATCGGGGTATAGCATAAATGTGAGAAGGTGAAAGAATCTTTAATCGGGGTATAGCATAAATCTAAAAAGATGAAAGAGATCGATTCAGAAACAAGAAAATAGCATCGCAATCTCGAATGAAACAAAACATCAACACGGGAAAATTACAGAAAAAGTCCATTCTCGATGCTTTGGACTTRAATTTTGGATTACATCTTGTTCCGGAAATCATTTATTTTACATGATAGCCGGTGTTCCAAGATCAGCCGACCATAGGAACGTACTCTGACGCCAAGCCAAAGCTAATACGTACCTTAGCCAACCAGCCACATTGTCCAAGCATGCTTTAGCTAACCGAGTTCATTCATACAGTTTGCCAACATTGGAGATTCCYAGCACGGCCGCATTTGGGCCCCAAGTGTTCCAAGCTAAGGCGTCGGCCAACCTCCTGTGCCGCAAGAAACAATTTTGGATTAAAGGTACATTAGAAATCAAGAATTCTCTCTATAAATTACTAAACAAAGAAATTTATTCCTATTAGATGATCAACCCTCAATAAGAACAAAGTGAGCAAAGTCGTAGCTATAACAGAGAATCTTTACGTTGCCTGGAAAGAGATTTGAGATTTTTMAAGAAACACATCGCAGATATCTTGTGGGAAAAAAAAAGAATGATTTTTTAGGAATGTATATTATATAAATCAAATCCCTTGAATGATTGATTCTTATTTGAGAACGTATCAAAATAAATATTCATTTCCTTGAAATAAGTATGTTTTTACCATCTAAATTGTCTAACTGCCATTTTAATTCAAGGAATAATGTTTCTACAGCTAATTTCATTACTTTACTAGATTTTGTGTTAAGTTAAATATGGTCATTACCGTATAATCCAAACGAACCATGTCTGTTCTATCCTTTTCGTTGGATTCGGAGACGATATTTGGAGAACAAACAAGTTCGTGGTACAGTGTAGGTGAACTTGAATCTTTAAATACATCTCTTAATACTTTTTTTTTTTTTTTTTTTGGTTAGAAAGTAAGTAATAAGACAATGCTCGTTTATCTGTTATGAATCTAAAATCGTACTGGCTTGTACAAGTTGTGAGAAGGTGAAGGACCACCTACGGAAGTCAATTCGAAGGACAAATGGATCGAGGATTCACAGTTCCACATACATTATTTTCTGTCTTTGATAGATAGAGATACCCAACTCACCGCTTCATGATAAGGATTCTGATATGTCCAACCCAGTATGCCAAAATCCCTCTTCTCCCTACCTTACAGATTCCTAAAAATTGGCAAGTTATTTTCTCGCCAAAAAGAAAAAAGACAGAGACACGGAGGTTATTTTCAACAGTCATCAGCAAAATCCCCAATTATCGTATGGTCGAGATCCTGTGAATAAGACTTGTGCGACTTGTTTATTGGGGTACAGGCAATCCATATTTGCAGTAGGTTATAGCCAAGAAAAGCTAACCCTCRTGGCTCTTGCTGCGATATGCTTTTGATGAAGCAACGTGGCTAAATGACATGAACAACTCGTGAAGAACTATTTTAATTCAGTATCAGAGCAATGCATGCATTTGATTACCGTTCTTACTGGGATTATGTGAATGGCTGCGATACTATGATAACGTCGTTGAATTCAGTTCAGTCAAAGTCCTGAAATCAGAATCTCTCTAGCATTAGGTGGGATGGATCAGACAGTGTTCCTAATGTGTCATGGAAAAGAGACAGAGATGGTTAATGAAACCAAAATTTTTCATGCAGTGCTTTTGAAAATCGTGCTAACTTGATCTATCTTCCTCCTCTGTCAAAAAAAGTCATGGCTGTAGTGGGATTTTCTTGTTTCTTTTCGCACATGGAGGCCTCAATCTCGAATCTTTTGAACTTACATGCAATTCACTTATGATTCAAAAAATTTTGTTTGGAGGACGGCCCACCAAGAATTATCCTAAGATCTTGAGAAAAATTTGAGTATGCAGCTGCCAAGCTTGGAAGATTCAACACTATTCCTTTTGCCATTTTCATGGAAAATTAATGAAAGGTATAAGTAGCTATAGCCGTGTTGAATATGACATGATATTCAAGATACTGTAGTTCTAGAACAGTAGCGTATSTGGAGACGTCCAGKAGAAACCAGTCTCCACTGTAATGCATGGCGGCGATGCATCTCCCTGTCGCTGAAGGCTTCTTTGCAAGTCATTCTGTGACTTATAAGCTACCGATTTTATGATTCTTTTTAAGCCTACTTGCAAGATTTCAGCCGACATTGGACCATATAGGTGCTACTCTCCGATCCACTTGCTGATTAAGGATGTTATAGTCGACCGACTGGCGTAGCCTGAATTCGTTCATGTGTAGCTCATCGATTTCAGAATCATTCTAGCAAGATATTTATTTCTCTTCTGCCAATGAAGTATGCAGCATCTTATCTTTTGAAAATGCGTATCTGGTTTTTTGAAGAATTTGGCTAGGTTCTTTCCCCTATACACTTGGACCTTTTGGTTTCATGTTTCATTTTTCTTGTGATTATGTATGTCTTAATCAGAAGAATAACTTGATCCCCCTCCTAGGTGCCTAGACCATCTCCCCACTAAAAGTGGGGCGAGGAAGGGATACATTAGCCCTTGTGATGTCAAGATTCAAGAGAGAAATTCCTGTGCACCAACTTCAGTACTATTCAGTCTAGTGCAACAGATGTAATTAATGTAAAGAATATTCTGGTTGATGTGATTGTACTGTGGTATACTACCGCCAGAAATTAGTAAAACTGAATCTTGAGCTTCCCAAGCGCAATCGAAGAAGCATTCTTTGAAGAATGAGAAAAAACCTTTTCTTCCAAATTCTAACATGATCTCTGCTGGAGATATGATTCCAACCAACAGGATGAGGAGGGATACTGGGGGTAGGGTAAATCACGCGGCCAACTGGCCCAAATGGACGCTTCCTTTGGCCATATACAAGAGCACGAAAGAAAAGATTCTGTTGCATAATTCTATTTCGGTTTTCCCCTCTCTTACCTCATATGAACACCTTCACCGCAGACCAGCGGAGAAGGTAAGAACACACTGATACACAAGGCAACCTCAAACCATATTTTCACCTTAGACTTCCACAGTAACACTTGGGAAGTGCCAAAGTTTATCTGTGAAATAACCACAAGTCTCAACAAAGAAACAAATAATTTCATGCTTCTTCGCTATACTGCTTCACTTGAGAAGGATAACTCTACAGGCCTAAATCAAGAACCATTGCCACGCTCTAATGTATTACTTGGTTGTCCCGTGTTTGAGTTTGATGAGACTCAATCCATGGAAATATTACTAGGGAAATGAAATGTTGATAGCAAATCTTGTACATATAAGATCGAGCTCAGAACAAGTACTGCAATATCAGAACCGATCTTTGTAATGGATGGAAGAGAAGACTCCCGGCCGAGCACACAGCATCTCCTCCAAATTATAAAAGGACACAAGATTCAGGATAGGGTCCATGCATGTACGGAGTCGGTACAACTTGTTGACGTTTTCTTGTAATAGGCTTCTAACATAATCATTGTACGCCCTCATCTGGCCAGCTATAGACTTTGGAATGATGTTCATGACCAAGTAGAAGATGATTGTGTGAACACGTATAATCTCCAAAGCATGTCGCAGCAGAAACTTATAGTACTTCTCCATCAAATGAAGATCGGACGATATTGTTGAGCTTACAAAAACTTATCCATAGTCCAGAGMCATGCTTACCTTTGAAGGCACATTGAGTTGGATCCACTTAATTTGCAAGATGTTAGGCAATCCCCATAAACCAAACACGTGACTATGTGTTCAATCAGTAGTATGTATTGCTTAAGTGGAAGCAGACTGTATATTCTACAGATGACCAGCAACTTCTACTCTTTCTGCTGCTAACTCTTTCTTTTGGTAACTCAGAAAGGGTACCTTTGCCGTGCTCAATTTGATAAAGAAAATCTATGTGATATGACACTCATGATATAGAATAAAGAAAAGAGAATACAATGTTGCCTATTTGCTTACGACTTAATTCAAAGACAGAATTAAATGGATATCTGAGATACTGATTCTTCAATATCGTAATTCTTATTGTTCTTGTCTTGCTCTTCTATGGTTCCTAAGTGGACAAATCACTAAAATTCTTCAATTTCTACAAGCTTTATAGGCCAACTTGCAATATCCTTTTCCCACCTCATCCCATTTACTCCAAGCGCTTATAAAACAGAAGCAAGGCTGCCACACTCTTGGCACAAATCTGTCCTTGACTAAGAGTATTCKTTTGTTTACTCTTACGTCCCATCTTTTGGTTCTTCTTCTCATATCCTTTATATATTCCCGCAAGCCTTCATTGGCCTAGGCTTCATCACTAATCCTGACTTCTTCAAGAGCATACACTARCTGGTTTGTGTCATTTCCGGGCTTGCTTATATTTGACCTTAGGGAATTACTAAACCAATGGCATCTAGCTCCTACAGCACTGGTTCTTGGACGGCAAAGGAGAACAAAGCCTTTGAAAGGGCTTTGGCAGTATATGACAAAGACACACCTGACCGTTGGTCCAATGTGGCCAAGGCCGTGGGAGGGAAGACGGCGGAAGAGGTGAAGAGGCACTATGAACTCCTCGTGGAGGACGTGAAGCATATCGAGAGTGGTCATGTTCCCTATCCTAACTACAGGACCACTGCTGGAATCAAGGTGAGTGATGAAGAGAAGAGGTAATTAATAGATCAGTTCTAAACTGATCCATTAACCCCCTGGAGACCACAAAATCATGCAATATGTAGTTACACCTATTACCTACCAAAACTTTCTACAGTTCCCTTCAGAAGCCGTCCCTTGATTTTATGCTTTCAGAAAATCATAACTGCAGTGAATTCAGCATGGTTTACGATAGTCTACATAGTATGCACATCCAAGAAATGGACATCCAAATTCGATGGATAATCAGTGCTTCATGTCTTAATATTYTACACCATGCATATGGTGCAGAAGCCACGTCATATCCTTACAAATCTTGAATATCATTTGATTTTTATTTCCTAAACGTTTAGTGCTATAAGATCAAGAAATGCATAGGTGCTACTATGCTACGTACTATGCATCAAGTACATGGGGTTAATGAAGCCATAGACATCACCATAGTACATAGGGTTATTGTCTTAAACTATGAAGTGTATTACTTGTAAAACGATTGAAGACTTTTATCTAATGTTTACATGCAGGATTAAGAATCTAAAGCTGTGGTGATGAAGCTGCAAGTGCGCGTCACCGTTCTCTACAGACCTATATATGCAGTATTGGAGAGTCACGTTAAGAGTGATTACTCTTCTTTTGTTGATTGAAGTATATGTATGTATTCCTTTAAATTCAGTCGCATTCTATGTGTTGATAGCTCGAAGAAGCTGAGGAAGCATTTGAATTCCTCCTGATTCATTCGATCATGTCCTCACATGTAATCTACTACTAATGCATGTTCTACTATGTCTCGTTGTATTATCTCTTCCTCTCTACGCAGCTGAGTTCTATTTCCAAATCAAGGTAAATAATAAAACAGAAGCCATAATACATGGTAGAAAATGGCTAAACACATTGCAAAAGGATCGTCTGAAAGTGCAGAGACATCAATTTGAGAGACCCTTTAACCTCCTATAAACTTGAAGAAGACGGTGGTCGGTCAGAGACCCACTCAAGAGAAGGCCAGTCAGCAGTAGCATATTTCACTCTTTATTTCAAGTTATGCTCAATGGCACTGACGCTCCAAAATTTTTTTCCTACTACGAAACAGCCCTTTTGAGGTTTTTCTCATTTAGCATTGTTCTTGAAGTTCATAATTTACCAGCACTTATCTTAAATTTAAATAAATTTTCAATCTTTCTAAAAGCTAAAAAAATATTTTATCTATCTTGTAGGTATTCTGCAAAATATAATGTAGAATGTATGTTGCTTGTAACAAAATTTATAATTCAAGAATTGAAAAAAAAAAAATTACGATGTTTATGTTCTATTAAAATATATTTTATTGTTTGACATTTAAAAATTAAATGAGGTACCAGATTGAATAGGGCAAGTTGATGCTTTTGAGCTCAGTCCCTTTTTATATTTTTTCTTTTTAAATTGAAAATAATACATATGATTTACTAATAGCTAGTATATAAAATAGAATTATAATTTTCATTCGAAATAAAATGTATATGAATTCATAATAAATTTCTCCACCTTGAGTAATACAAACAAGGAAAATATCTGACCAAGGCATAATCTGATGTGCGCTCCCTTGCTTTTTCAGACAAGTTGCCATTTTCATWCCAATCGTTGGTCTCCATGAGATAACTAYGTTAAAGACATTAATGAATGTAATAATACAAGAAACAAACAATTCCTACTCGATTCAAGAGCCTGTGATTTAAAAAACAAAAATGAAAAAGGAAAACGAAGAAGATGAAGACAGTTTGGCTAATTAGAATTAACTCAACCGCCTTGGAGTAACCGGCACTAGTCAAAAACCGTGGGATCTCCGCCGGCGAGCACATTTTGTTAGGTATGTTCGTTCAACTACCTCCTTGCAGCTAATGAAACCCACTCGAAACGAGATCGGAGCTGCCTCTGTAGAACATTCTACAGTGCCTTGTGTGAATACCAATGGAGTCATTTTTAACCAATTTCAGGGGAAGTACCCGATTAGTGAACATTTGCAAACAACATTCAAGCAATGGCAAAGGCTTCGGCCACTTGCATTGAATGGAATTCTTTCCTTTTACATAATAGTGGATCATCATCGCAGAAGGTAAGTATTCATTCTGTAAATGAGGTTGATGTACTAACCAGTAACAACTCCAACATGATAACAAATCATGTAAGTTAAACAAAAGGCAGAGTTCACCAAGAAGGGTGCGTATGCACAGGCAAATTCGATCATTTCAGGCATTACAAAGTTCCAAAAGGGAAACAGAAAACCAGCGATAGATCGGCAGATAGAATCTAAAAACACTGTGAAGCACACTTATTCTTCTCTATTTGGCATCAGGATGTCAGTAGGAAAATGACAAAAAATGCCAGATAATCTAGTCGGAAACAGTTGTTTGAAGCGGCAGAGCACTTTCAACCCCTGTACTCTCGGCATTTCGTTCTGCAACTACTTTTGACATGCCAAACATCTGAATACCACAAAATATATTAATCAGAAATGACCTTCTAGTCTACATAACTCATGGTAGAAGAAGTTTTCATTCTATGTAGTAGTAATAAAGTAAAAGAAAACCTTTTTGATCGTCTTCTGAAAGCAGGTCTTATGTTCATCCATTGAAGCATGAATGAACTCGTCAATATGATCCTTCAAGTCTTCCAAAAACGTTGCTTCTTCACTTTTCTTCTTCCGGCATGATGTCATTGCTGGATTTGGACTTGCAGATGGTGGTAATGTTTCATTTTGACTTCTTTCAGCTGCCATTATAACTGCCACCAAATTTTTACAAATTAATAACATTGTCAACAGAGGAAAACAGACGCTAAGTCCAGATAAAATAAATAATCTGATGGACCTGATCAAGTTAATTCTTCTCCTTACTGAATAAGTAAGAGCTCGATCAGAAGTAGTAAATTATTTTCGCAAAGGTAATAGATTAAAAGATACTGGTTTTCTCAAGCAAAGTTACCGGTTAGCAATATTGTATTCATTTAAGAGGAAGTGATATATAAAAGACAACTTTTGTTTTGTAGCCATACGTAATCAGGAGTCAGAATTCACAAGCTTGCTATGAAACATATAATCCACTTTTAGCAATATCCATTGATTACATTGGATAAGCTCTAGAAAGTACYTAGCAGCAAAATACCACAATTAAGTCTGTTCTGCGTAGTTAATACTTTCCAATGCCCTAATTTCYGTTTATACTGGTCACAACTGGCAACTGATTCCCCCAAGAAATGAAATAYTTTCAGTAATGACACAAGATAGAATGTCAATCTCGATGGGGGAAAAAACTATATTCGTGACACTGAATATCACAGATTGTAACTTTAAAAGTTGGATCCATAGCCCATAAAATGTAAGATTTTGCAGTCACCCAATAATACAARCAAGTTACTGAGCACGAGCGAGTCTAAGGGCAGTCTAACTTGGTTTGGAAAATGCTCCTACATGCAAGTAACCACATGAAGAAAGAAGATTAATCAAAGTTCATGTTCTAGAACTAAACAAACCAGACGATAAACTTCAGAAAGGTTCTGTCGTGCCAATTACAAAAGCTTAAGTCTGGACTTCTTAGAGCCAACCCAAAAGCATTCACCACAACAGCAAAAAATGTTTCACAAAGTTRACAGCTAGCAATGTCTGGTCATTCTCATCTAACTATTTGGAGATTCAAAAACGATCTCAGCATYCCATTCCAAAAGGCAAAGAACAAATGTAGAATCAATTTACTYCTATGCACCATATATGACAAGAAAAGAATTGCACATCAACTGTTCGATGAGATATCCAAGAGACCGAAAAACCAATACTGGTAAACACAAACGCAGACTTCTTAATAACAAATTAATTTTCTCTTTTCAACCTCTCAATTAGCAAATTTGTCACTGCAAATGAGATTCGAGAAGAAAAAAATGCTGCCCCTCGATCATAAATTTAATAAAGCAAAAACAGAAACACAAACCAGTAATAACCCCCACAAAAAATCAATTCATACAGCACAAAATTCATGAATGAAATTGAAGTGAATAGGAACATGCCTTCTAATAAGAAGCCACTGCAATTTCAAGTTTCGATTACGAGCGAAATTAACTGATACACTTCTCACTGATGAAATCCCCAGAGTCTTTCTGGTCTAATCGAGAGAGCTGCTCCAGTATAATACTAGTAACGGTTGAAAAGTGGACCTGCCGTAGCATCTGATTACTACCCCTTGGCTTGGAAAACAAGTTGTGGCAAACTGGACCCGGACAAGTCTTTCAACGTAGAATTGGGCCCAAAACTTATGGGGTATAATTGGAGAATATATTGGACCGTACTTGTCCGTCTAGGGGAAGGTAATCAATCCAATCCAATCCAATCCAATCCAAAGAAAGCTCATGAATGGCACATGATTTATTGGGAGAGAAAATAATTTGATTTGACAAGTTTATCTTTTATGGAATGTTATATGTAGTCGGGTTGAATGGTACATGAGTGATTGTTCAAAAAATATTAAATAATATTTTTAAATAAATATAAATATTTAAGTAAAAATTTATGTCATTTCCCCTGTATATTTGGAAAATACTATTGCGGGTTGCTAATCCAAAGGCAAACTTGCATGGTTGCTATAGGACGACTCCTTTCAGATTACAAAGATCCCATGATTCTGTCGTCTTCTTTTGGGTTCAAAAAGTCGCATGATTCTTCATTCGGTTTCCCATGATAGAATAATTGGACGCAGACAACAGTCGGGTTGCTGACTCCAGAAGATTCCAAAATCCAATAAAGCTTAGATATGGTAAATTCTAAAAGGWGAGAACATTATTAGAAAGCAATGATAGAACTTCTTGTTACTGTATAAACTGGAATTTTCTTGAAGAAATTTCTGGACAAAAAGAGAAGGAACATAGTGCCGATTTGTATGAACTGGCATTCAAAATCAGTGTAGTTTCCACTGAATGGAGAACCCAAATGCCTCGCAAGTCATCTTAGCAAGCAAACAGTAAAATCCCATTAGGTCTGTCCAGGCGTGGCTCTAGCTCAGGGTCATAACCACTGTGTAGGTTAGATGCTCAGTTTAACAGATTCCATCCAATACATGTTAGGCACATTAGTTTGAAATCTGCTGCTTAAAATTAAAGGATTTCCCTCTACTCTGGTAGATTCAATAGGAGAGAGCTTAGTAACCACCTGGTGGATATGGTCCATGCAGTGTCTAACCTGGGCTTAGACTTGGTACCAATCTGGGTTCTTGTTGGTGTGTAAACTCATTTTCTTTACAATTAACTTTCTTATCGATGATAAATTAAGTGAGAAATTGAACATGATAAAATTTGACAGTGTAAAGGGAGTTTAAGCAGACTTAAACTCTCTCCCGGCTACTCAAGAAGAATGAAACGTCGGGTTGTTTGTCTGCACCGGCCAAATGGGAATGGGATCAGAATAAATTATGAGATGCTCAGATGCTTATTCATCAATGACTATGGTCATCGCTTTGGTCGCCCGCCGCCCACCTGCACTCTTATTCTATTAATAGCACTGGTACTGTAGATGCATGACTTAGTTTTTGCTTTCCTTTTCTAGGTGTTAGGAGAACGGTGGGGGATCGATGATGCAACCCCATCACTAAAAAATAGTAGTAGCCATTGGAAACGTAAGAGGAGAATAGAAGATTTCAGTTTCTTTCTGTTGCATATCCACGGAATTCCGAATGGAAAAGGGAGTAGCGTGATCGGCTTTACCTTTACTACATTGTTGGGCTAGTAATTAAAATGTGAACAGAATTACTACTATAATGCAATAAATAGACCATTATAAAGCAAGAGAAAAATTAGGGGCATATATAAGAAACTGCCTCGACTCATTTACTACTCATATATGACTTGCAAAATGCCTAGGATGGATCAATATTTTAATCCTTGATAATTCAAATCGAATTGTGTTTATAAAGTTCTCTAGAAAAAGTTGATTGTGAACTCTTTTAARATAATATCATGAACAGTTATTGAACATTAAATATCCCTCTAACTTAATAGTTTATTTATCGACAATCTCTAAATCTTTTTCTCTTTTCTTGACATTATTCGACCTTCAACCTTTTATCTTGATTACTAAGGGACAGCCTTTTACCGTTTAAAGGATTTCTAGAGCTAGTCTCTTGGTACTTTTAAGAAGTCATATAATAAGGTTCCAAACGGGGACATGCAAAAATAGAGGGCTTTATATATTTGTCCGTTTCCGAGAGTTMCCCCTACAATCCTGCGCAGAGAGATAGGAAGAGAAGGTGGGAGTTAGACATAATAAATACGTTCCAAATACTACTCGTAGCAGTACGTATAATATAAGATAACGCATGGACTCTCCTCCATTCCCTTTTATTCCCCAATTCTTTATCAAGGTTATATAACAGTTTCTTCATCAATCATCATCATGATCATTCATTTCATCACTGAATGCGGTTCAAAACAGCAATTTTCTACATTATCTGCTACGTGTGCGCTTCATTCTTTGCCTTCTTGACTATAACTGTTGCACCGTTGTATCTACCATTTCCAACCCTACCCAACTTCCTTAAACGCGCCCTACGTAATTTCCCTTTCTTCTTCCTTTCGTTCTAGATCCATCCTCTATACTCCTGTTCGTAGTATATATATACACCCTCTACAGAAACCCTGTTTGACAAACTTCGAATAAGGACAACTTGAATGAGAATGAGTACTCTCAGTAAGTCCCAAACTTCTTCCACCTCCACCGATGGTGCCCAGCTGATTGATCAGACTAGGAGAGCTCGAAGGCTGCTTCCAGATTTCCTACAAAGTGTCAATCTCAAGTACGTGAAACTGGGTTACCATTACCTAGTGTCCTACTTATTAACTTTCTCTCTTGTCCCTCTCATAGCCATCACAGTTGTTCAAGCTTCACAAATGGACTATGAGGACATTCAAAGTCTATACTTCCATCTGCAGTACAATCTTGTCAGCATAGTAATCTTCTCTGGCATCATTGTATTCGGATCTACCGTCTATATCACGACCCGACCAAGATCCGTTTATTTAGTGGACTATGCCTGCTACAGACCTCCCGATCGTCTTCAAGTTAAGTTCGACAAGTTCATGGAGCACTCTAGGCTTACGGGTGACTTTGACGAGGCGTCCTTAGAGTTCCAGCGTAAGATCTTGGAAAGGTCTGGTCTCGGTGAAGAGACTTATCTGCCCGAGGCCATGCACGTCCTCCCACCTCGACCTACCATGGCTGCGGCAAGAGAAGAGGCTGAACAAGTAATGTTTGGTGCTCTGGATAATTTATTCAAGGCTACGAATATCAGTCCCAGGGACATTGGCATTCTCGTGGTTAATTGCAGTTTGTTCAATCCCACACCTTCACTTTCTGCGATGATTGTTAATAAATACAAACTTAGAGGCAATATTAGAAGTTTCAACTTGGGGGGAATGGGCTGTAGTGCTGGAGTTATTGCCATTGATCTTGCTAGAGACATGCTGCAAGTACATAGGAACACATATGCAGTTGTCGTTAGTACCGAAAACATCACTCAGAACTGGTATTTCGGTAACAAGAAATCAATGTTAATTCCTAACTGCTTGTTCCGTGTTGGCTGTGCAGCGATCCTGTTATCAAACAAGACCTCGGAGAAGAGAAGGGCCAAGTATAAGCTTGTTCACGTTGTGAGATCGCACAAAGGGGCCGAAGATAACGCCTTCAGATGTGTATACCAGGAGGAAGATGCTAATGGCAGAACTGGAGTTTCATTATCAAAGGATTTGATGGCCATCGCCGGTGGCGCACTGAAGACGAACATTACAACCTTGGGGCCTCTTGTGCTTCCAATTAGCGAACAGTTACTTTTCTTTCTTTCCCTCGTTGCTAGAAAACTCTTTAACTCAAAAATGAAGCCATACATCCCAGATTTCAAGCTTGCCTTCGAACACTTCTGCATACACGCAGGTGGGCGCGGTGTCATTGATGAGCTTGAGAAGAATTTGCAACTTTCTCCCGCTCATGTCGAGGCCTCCCGGATGACTCTGCATCGCTTTGGCAACACTTCATCAAGTTCAATATGGTATGAATTGGCTTACACTGAGGCTAAGGGGAGGATCAGAAAAGGTCATCGTCTTTGGCAGATTGCTTTTGGCAGTGGTTTCAAGTGTAACAGTGCAGTCTGGCAAGCTCTACGAGATGTGAGGCCATCTCCAAATAGTCCTTGGGAAGATTGCATTCACAAATATCCTGTTCAGATAAACTGATTTCATCATTTCCATTACAATTCCTGTTAGATCTTACTGATTTCATCATTTCCATTACAATTCCTGTTAGATCTTAAACTTTGATCTTTGAAACTGGATTGTAATTTTTTTTTGAAAATTAAAATTTGACAATGATTTTTCTACTTTGTTTTTCTCCATGATTATGAAGCTCCAATAACATAATACTATTCCCGAGATTTCAGCATGTTGATCTGGGAGAGACAGACGTAATCCTTATTGAATAATAATTGTGATTAGGAAAATACACCCTCCCATTTTAAAATAAACGAATCAAGTATGGAGATCAAGAGGATCAATTAAGTGAATTTTCATTGAAAAATAATATTCACATACTTTTAATTCATTATAAATCAGGACGGATATTTTGAATTTTTATAAGACTCCAACCCTTTTGTATCCACGTTTATTATGGCTCAATTTGATCTAGATAGAAGTGTTAAAAGTGATTATGTGATTTTAGAGTAATTTTAGGTGTATACTTTTGTCGGAGCCAAATGTTTATTTTTTATTTTAAATTATTTCAAAATAAATGCATCTTTACTAAAAATAAAAATATAAATTTTCATCTAATTTCCTTATTCAGAAAAAGAGAAATGTGAGTTCAATCAACATTTAATTCCTACTACTAATCTCGTCTAGTGGTAATTAATTAAGGTGATGTGGTTAGTTTATATATTGTCAAATGCTGCATGGGTGATATTGCCTGAGCAATTTTCTTCATTGTCCGTTTGGTCAACAAGGAAGTCCTGATAAATGTAAACTTTGACTTTCTCTCTCCCCCTTTCCCTCTCCTACTCCTGATACTCGATTTGTTCTTCCTCTGCAAATGGCTTCATCACCATCTCTCCCTGACTTGTCTCCTTCTATTCTTCACGATCAATATGTTCTTGACAGCAAAAGAAGCAGAAAATGGCAATAGAATGACACTATAAAAGGTTGTTTTTGAAAGGGACTCTGTTCACTTGATTAATTCTTCAAGACCATTCAAGATTGCTCTGTGAGTCTTTGACCAAAGTAACAGATTTCTTGAACCCTCTATTGAATCCCAGTTTGGATTATCATGGAACAGGATTGGGAGAGAGGAAGTAGAAGGCATCTGGGGAGGACCTTTAGGATTTCGGTTCAGTTTGCTTACTGTAGACCCCGGTTTATTGGAGGAGGAAGACAGGTAGACCTTTGACTTCTAACCTAGAAGAGGAGACCCCCAAACTAATTTGTCAGTAGGTACTTCTTATTTAAGGTTAAACTCTAGCTCGGAAGGCCCACTCCGTTTCTGAGATTTTACTATAGATTACGAGATATGTCATAGTAGGTAAGGCACTATCCGTACACTGCACTTGCAAAGGCTCGTCACAACACTCTTGTCTATTCCCCGAAAATGTGTGTACTTCATTTTTAATGATATATAGATATGGTATCGCTTCACCTACTTTATTGCAGACTGACCCCATGAAGACAATCGACTAACCATTCGGGTTGAGACTGCTTGGCCAAAGGCTGGAAGAAGATGGCATGTATGCTGTGGCTGGCCGTAGTTAGGGGGGAGAGGAAAGAGTTGAGTTCAATTTACGCTTGCGCAATTTTACGTACGATTATATATAGTATATCTATTCTATTTTCTTTATTCTTTTTTCTTTTATTCTCCCCTCAGTATAACCCCCTTTACGTCTAACACCTATATATAAATATTCCCTCGAAATTCGCCTCTTATCCTATACCTCTTTTATGTTCTCTTAATTACGCTTCCCTAAGTTGTTGCATTTGTTTTCATTAAACGCCTACTATTTTAACTTGTTCTCGATTATGCTTTTAACATAAACTTTTAATTTTAATTTTGAAAAGCACTCCGTCTCTATCCTTTACATACTTCCTGCTTATTTATGTCCATGCAACACAGGAGCTTTGACACTTTTTTCACTGTCCTTTCAGTTCTTTACTTTATGCTCCCTTCGCGCTTGCTTTGTCATGCCATGCTGACTAATTTAAGGCATATCATCCATCCCCAAAACCCCGCCGCCTTATCTCGCTCTCGCTTTTGCTGCTTCCTTTTGAGAAACGTGGGAATCATAAAGGCCGTAGTACGTAGCCAGCCCCCCACAACCAACGCCGATTTGCGCGTTTGGCGCGGCTCAGGGCC